>WOVY01002139.1:0-125632 GCA_013436015.1 Rhipicephalus annulatus
AACGTAGTCTAGCGTCACCTCTTCCTATAAGTCAGCTCACTCCACATAGGTTGACACATGCATCTATAAGGATCGATATGTGCACCCAAGCATTTTTTCTTAGCATATTGCATATCGTATTGAAAAGAGCAATATTGCACGCATTTCTAAAAACGTATCCCACTGCTCTGTAGTCAGGGCCAGTGTGTTCCGGTGGGCTTGTTGTCCTTAGAAGAAGCTCTGCAGCCAGCGCTAAGCACATCGCTTTTTTATAGCTAAGTGTGGACCTTATAGCAACCAGAGTAGCCTTGAGATTAGTGCACAAAAATCAGCAGCTACGCAATCGCGGCGGAAGAGAGAACTTGGGGTTGTAAACAAACAACCCATGAACGGCTGCTGATGTCTCAGGTTGACGCTAAACAACGTCGCCATAAATCTTGAAGCTGAAATGCATTCATCCTCGAATTTTAAGCTCGTGCTCATTATTTAGGTGCACTTGCAAGACAGTTTCGAGCGGTGCGTGTGTATTTCGCACTTGTGCACACCCATGCGCGCGTGACGGCGATACTCTAGGAGCGAAGTGACATTGCATATTACAATAAGCAAACCAAATCTGCTGGAAACTGGATGACAGGGCAACCTCGACACTTTCAACAAGCGGCGAACCTTCGGAAATATGTTTTGTAGGATAAACTTTCTCTGACTCCCAGCAACCACTCCCTAATAAATAGCCGGCATAAATTTCGGGCAATTATTACTGCTCAAGCTGTTAAAATTGCGAACTGACACTTCAAATTGATATTTGACTTGTAAAGGGTAATTTTGTTGCATAACCTTGATATTACAGTAGCAAAATCAGGAGAGGCGCACAATTTTGTCAAGTTCGCCAGCCTCGTGCACATTTACAACAACACACGCACTTGGATTCCCATAATGGTCTGCCAGAACTCATTATGTGGCCAAAACAGGCAAATTCAAATTGATTATGAAAATTCAGTGGCTAGACTAACCAAAAAAATTTTTGTGCACCAGAAACAACTTCAACATGCCGAAATAGACACTCCAGAACGTAGATCACAGGTGATCAATTTGAATAGGCCTGGTATTGGAAGAGTTTAAGAAGACACATAAAATAAAGTTAACACAGACAAGCAGGCAGAGAAATACCCACCAGAAGAGGTAATACGATAACAAAATTGCATGAGAAGAGTATTTCGTCATTTGAGAAAACACAGACTTCCGAAACGTTTTGAACACAAAAAATTCCAAAGTATCTTCTAAATGAACCTAATAAAAGCGTGCCTGGCTAGTTTTCAAGTGCACACACGAGAGATAACCTTTTAATAGCGTTGATATCATGACCAAGGCAAATTTTCATGAAGCGTAATACAGCTACTAATTGCGAATGTGCCACAGAACTTTATAAAGCTCAATGAGGCACATTTGTTCCACAAAAAACTAGTAGTTTTTAACTATACCTATTGGTAATTTGCAACAAAAACTGTAAATAATGAACTATTCTCGTCAGGTACACTAGCAACAAAGGGGATGTTTATAACTAGCTTAATGGCTATTTATACAAAACAAAATAAGTATAACCAGGGAAGGCAGGCTATTTCATGTTGACCGATATTCAAAACTAGCCATAGTTAACACCGACGCATGACAAACTAATTACCGCACATGAAACGACGAGCCCAAACTACCAACCGGTTTATTCTCAGCAAGAAAACATTGCCTTGTGAAGGGCCTGTTGTACTAACATGCGCATGTGGTTAAAAAAAGGCTGATGGTGAAATGCGCAAAATCAGAGAAAGACAGAAACAACAAAACTGTGAAAGGCGAATAATGAATGCTTAGGAAATTCGGCCTACAGTCACCAATTACTTTTGCATTTTGTTTTTTACCATATTCAAGACCTCGAGTTTAACCGCAGAAGCCCATATATCCACTTGCCTACCACACATATCACATACTTGCGGCCAAATTTGGTAGTAATAGTAACACGTTGCTACTGGGCAACCTATTTCATTGTATCATAATCATCATCAGCAGCAGCCTTGCTACGCCCATTGCAGGGAAGGGCCTTTCTCTTGATCTGCCAACCAACCTGGTCTTGTGTTTTCTCTTGCCACATTATACCGGCCAACATTGAAGTGTCACTGGCCCACCAAACTTTCCGTCTCCCATTCGTGTGTTTGAATTCTCTGGAAATTCAGTCAGTTACCCTGAATGAGAAGTGATTATCCTGCCTAGGTGCTACGTGGCCTACCCATATTCATTTATTCTTCTTGATTTTAACGCTTATTTTTTACCTTGTACTGTTTCTGTGACAAACTCTGTTCTCTTCTTGTCTCTTAAGGTTTTATCTATCAATTTCCTTTCCACCGTTCGCTGCGTTGTCCTCAATTTAAGCAGAGCCATATTTGTAAAACTCCAGGTTTCTCAGATTACGATCACTTGGTCCTACGTTAAGCTAACGGCTTCCTCCAAAACTTGGACGAGGTGACGCTACTGCGCTGTGGATGCTATGGTTGGGCGTCGCGTTTACCCGTGCGAACGCGTTCCGCATATGAATGGCTGACACCACCGACTGTGCACATGGCGAAGACAAAAGCCCATTCGATACGTCTTGTGTGACAGCCCGGAACAAAACATAGAAAACAATACGTTTCAAACACACTAAATAAGTTAGGTGACCAGCCACTGTCAGATAAAAGTATACTGCGCCATCGTCATGACTCATCATCAAAGAACAAGGCCGTGCAAACGCTACTGGGCTTCTTACGAACTATTGTGGTCTGTAGAAACGCCTGTAAGTGGACAGATTTCTGTGTGCGTGTGTGTCCGTATTTTGCTTTTATTTATTGTTTAACTTTTTCTTCTCAACCCCCTGTTATTCAACCCCATTGTTGGGTGGCATAGTGGATATCATCATCTGGTTAACCTCCCTGCCTTCATTTCTTTTCTTGTTTCACTCCGGGTTTTTGTTCCTCAGGTAAGTACCGTCAAGATGCAGCTGTTATATACTTTTTCTCTTAAGACTTAGTGGCAGATAACCATACATGGTTTGAGAATGCTTGCCAAATGTGATCCGCGCCATCGTTATTCTTCTAGTTATCATACTCTCATGGCTAGGCTGCGTGGTTGCTAGCTGTCCTAAATAGACAAATTACTTTACAACTTCCAGTATGTTTCACCCTATCACAAAGTGCTGTTTTCTGCCGAGTCTGTTGCACATTATTTTAATTTTGTGTATACTCACTTTAAGGCCTGATTTCTTCTTTTCTGTGGTCCAGTACAGTAATCCTGAGCTGTGATTCATCCGCTGAGTTACCCTTCAAGGCAATAACATCAGCGAATGGCAGGTTACTAAGATACCCTCCATTAACAGTTAACCCTAAATTTTCCATATCTAGGGCGCCGAATACCATCTGTAACACGCGGTGTGTATCATTGGTGAGATTGTGTCTTCCTGCCTTACACCCTTATTAACTGCAGAAGTTTGTTTTCTGAAGCCTGTATCTTGTCTTGTTGTTGTAATGAGCTATGTCATAATATTCATTTTATACTTATGAATGTCCCATAAAATAAAATTGCATATTGGGGCATGTGAATAGAGCAGCTTCTTTCATTTTTAGGGTATACTCAAACAATATGTAGCATCGTACATAAAGTTCTGCTTAAAAGCATTTTTCTATAAGGTTTTTAAGCGTGTCGTGTTCAAAAAGCCCGACCGGGTTCACGACAGACACAATATGTATGTGTAACTATTACTTGAAAAGATGTAATGCTTGCTAACGCATAAGTAACAACACCGAATGCGTCAGTAAGATTTACGACACTTAGATGGAAAGAAATTATAAATGTCGAAAATTGAAGATAGAATCACAACAAAGTCAAATGTAAAAAATTGCACCAGCGTGATATTAGAACAGCAGGCTGTCAAAGAGGCAGGACTACTAGGAACTTGCTTAAAAGAGTATGAAGGATTTAAAGTACCTTGTACTCTACTGTAAGAAAAACGCAAGCTACCTCTTAGACAAAAATGACGCAATAAGAAGTTAATTGAACGTTGTAGTATATCCAATTAGTTGGTATGCGCTCACGTTATGTGGATGCAGTGCAAATGAAATGCAGGCGAAGGATAGGAAACCAGGACAAGCGCTTACTCTCAACTGGGTTTTACCAGGCAAAACAGACCTATATGAAAAAAGGCATATATGCATATAAACATCGAACAGGTTCCACGCCTTGTGGAAATCAGTTAAGCTCAATATGGTCGGGAAACGACCGCTACGGAGGAGGCGTCGGTGACGTGATTTCAACACCTTGAAAAAATAAAAAGCTGTGAAAGCTGCTGTAACGCCACGAATCTGTCACCTAGCTGACCGTTTTGAGTGAATTGCAAATGCGTCGTCAGCAGCCATTTCAATCAAATAGGAATTCGGTAAACTAACTACCCCTCACTGATCCCCTGAAATGAACGAATCCTCAGGCAAAACCATTATATGCCACTTAAATTGAGCTTACCACACTACTCAACTTTCGTCAAGTAAGATGTCTAGAAATCGAGAATGCGAAATCAAGATGTCTAGAAATTGAGAAAATGGTAAACTTCATACGTGTTGCGCGAAGCTCTAGAGACAACCGGTGAACATTTCTGTTGCTTCATCAAAATTTGATGTCACCGCTTTTCGCGTGGTGACATCAAATTTCCTGATCATGAACCTTTGCAGACTGCAATGTGTCGTGAACTTTTTATGAAAAAGTTTCTGCAATACTGTAGTAGCCACCAGTTTCCTAGCTGCGGCATGAGTATATTGACCGTGTAAGTAGAACCACTAGACCTCAACTCACTGTAGGTACAGAATGCCATGACGCAGAAAACATATATCAAAGCTAGCAGGCCAGGTTGAAGTATTCGTCTAACGGCTCTACCTATGCAATATGAGTAAAAAGTGTTGTGAGTGTCACAGCCATAGACATTAGAGGCCTTAAATGTGACGTTTACTGAAACGCTGCATCCTAGCTTCAAAATTTCAGTCCATGTAAAATCCGAAGAAGTGCTCTGCGTTCCAGTTTTATATCTGGTACCAAGGGAGAACAGTGTTAATTTTGGCCAAAGTTGGTGAGTTTTTAGGGGCGAAACTCTTTATAGCGGCACTTGTTCGTCCCTCGTAGCCGTTGTAGTATGTAACAAGTATAACCTTTTGACCTCCAGGGTGGCGCCGGCGAGAGATTTGTTCTGTGAGTTGCTAAACCGAAAAATAGCGCTAAATGTACATGCCAATGGCTGCTAATATGAAATGAGAGAAAGGAGCATTCGGCTTTTTAATTAACGCGCACGCTGCGATTCTCATTAGCAGCCATTGGCATGCACATTTAGCACTATCTGACAAAAAAAGGGTTGCTACGTTGTACTCGCTGGGTGTGACCTTCTTAGCTTTAGAAAGGTTTAGCGAGCGTTGAGCCGCAGTGCCATGAATACAATGAACTAGTCTATACCATGAATGAACTCGAGGTGGTGAAAGTTGGGAAGTAGATACGACGCGCAAAGCCGTAAGAAAGTGTGCGTGTTTAGTTTAGTTCTTGGAATGTCCGCTGGATGGCGGTGCTTCTATATGGGGCATATACGAGGAAAAGATGCGAGATGGTGGTACTAGGAGTGTTGAATAGATGGACGAACGGACACGCAAGCACATGCATGGATGGACGCATCAACGGACGCAGGGGCGGATGCATGGATGAACACAGGGACGGATGCACGAACAGACGCACGCACGGACGGGCGGATGGACGCATGGGCGGTCACACAGACGGATGCATAGACGGACGGAAGCAAGAACGATTGGACGGACGAATGCTTCGCTCCACTCTCCATCATTCACTCCGTGGATATGCTGCCAATTTTTTTTTTGTTCCGGTGATGTGTCCCACAGAGTATCTAATTCGTTTTAGCTTCCACTCAGAAAGCTCTTTCGCGAGTCATCAGAAAAACATTCGCACCGCATGGGCAGCTCGCACTCGAATATTCGGGATGTAACATTTCCGCCGCTCACATCGGCATGAATGATGCATTCACAACCAGATGTTGCGTTCTGAGCATAGGAAATCGTGTTTCCATGCAAATGGCAAATTCAATGCCAAGAGATCTTGGCCACTCTATGTGTGACTTCTGATAGAAACCGGTGGCAAGCAAACAATTGACAGTTCCCTCTCAGCACGCATTTGAACTACAACATCCCTTACATTACCCGCATCAAATATCGGTATACTTTTCCGCGGGCATCGAATATAATAATTCAAGACCCATGTCAAGATGATCTTCTTCCTAAAAGGCCAGTGAACAACCCTGAGGTTCGAATATTGTTGTTATTAAAAATATGCGCACTTATGCTTTGGGAATATGCTGCTGCAAGAATTTTGCGAATACGTGCAATAGTAAGGAAGGTACAGTGTTAGAACAATGGTTTTAGCTAATTTTAAACTTTCGCGCGTTCTGACCACTTTTCTAACCCAACGAAGGGGCGGGGAGCGGAGGCCGTCGTTAATTGTTACTGGTTTAGATCAATTGACGAGTTGCGTGCCGCGCCGAGTCGCTGATCGGCAACTTCGCATTGCTGAACAGTTCCGTATTCACACTGAATTTAGCTGCACAAGTATACCCATAGCCGCCTATGCCGCGCGAGCTATGACTAATAGGTGCAAGTTATTATCGAGGAATATCACATCAATCACTTTTGCAGTCTTATATGCACATTGCATGACCTGTATACTTAATCGGGATCGCGATGCATTGTCGGAACGACACTGTCGTTGAGGCGGGGAAGAGTAGAAAAAAATTAGAATTTCAAAAGAAGGCTGGGGATCAACCAGGGCTGAGCTTGTCGGATAGTGCTCCGGGCAAGTAGAGAAAGGTATTGAAAATTATAGAGTAAGAAAGAAAAGTCAGGGCTGTAGACGGATAACTGTGCTTCAATATCACAGACGACAGAATCATTCACTATTATTGGTTGAGTAATGGCTGTGAAGATTCCTGTGCATCTTGGAATTGCGGTTTGAAGCCCAGTGGTACCTATATCTTCTCAGTGGTGAAAACGCTTTCATCGAGGTTATATTTACCGGTGACCATATTGACCCACCATACGTTTACACGCCGAGTGGTTGTAAAAGTACTATGACTGCTTGTTTCAGTTTAAAATTAGGGTACGGTGTACCGTATCCTGATGTTAAACTTCACAAAGGGAGTACTGTTTTAGTAAACGCATGGGCCTCCTCAAGATGCTTGCAGCAACCTCTTGCTGCACCTCCCCTCTGCTTCCGCGCTTGTTGTGCTTTCTTGCTTTCGCAAAACAAGACACTTGTTTAGCTTTCTTAGCAACATATCTCGAGAAAATCAATCCGGTAAACTTTATCTTGGAGAGCACTTGAGAGCGCTTTTAGTTTTCACTTATTAACTTTTTCCTGTCATTTTTCATTTCGTGCGTGCTTTGTGCTTGAGCTGCACGCTGCATGTTTCGAGCTGCTTGCCTTTCATCTCGTGACAATAAATTTTGATGCTAAAACATTGATTCCTTCGCCCTTGCGGCGAAAAAATGCCCAAGAAACGCTCAACCACTTCTGTGAGGACATGGTCCACTTTTGTGTTACACGAATTCCCAAGCAGAGGGATCAGCCACATTTTAAGTGGTTTTATCTTACTTTTGAGCTTATGTCCACGTTATTTTCTAGGGTGTGGCTTGCTTGTCGAAATTTCTTGCGCTTCATAGCGAAATTTCCCGAGCTTTTCTTTTGCAGTGAGTGTACGCGTATCACTGCTGAGAAGACTACATAACCTGCCTCGCGTGGTCCTGCCGGCTGGTGAGTGCAAGGGACAAGAAGGACACGATTGTAAAGGGGACAAGAGACAAGTGAGTACGGAGGAAACTACGAGGGCAAGTGTCCCTTGGAAATTTGCCCATGTCGTCTTTAGCGTCGCCACAACTTGTAGTCGTCTTTATTTCCCTGAGTTCCACGCAACGGGTTCGAAGTCCTCCAGGCAAGGTAAGCTTCACCAGAGGCGCCACGTCACCACTCCGAAGCCCACCTGTACGCTGTTTTTAAACCGGTCGGTGGCCGCCCGGCACTGGGGATTAAACGCTGTACCTCCCGTAGCGCAAGCACACATGTACAGAGTCATTTTTTATAAAAGGGCACCCTTGAGCGTGTGGCCTTCTCACTCCGGCGGCTGCTGGCAGCGCGTTCAAGCGAAAGTGATAACAACCACAGTCTCCTTTCGCATCATCTCGCGGCGAGCAAGACAACCATTCGTTGCTGATATGGAACCAGCGGCAAGGTTTTGACCCCCTCCCCCTGCAAAGTGACTACGCGAGAGATGGTAATCGCCTTGAAGGGGAGGGGTTGCAAGCTTGCCGTTCTATATCAGCAACAAATGATTGTTTTTCTCGCCGCGTGATGACGCGAAAAGAGACTGTGGTTGCTATCGCTCCCGCTTGCGGAATGCGCAGGCCACGAGTCGCCACGTTCCCTTTCATAAAAATTGACACTGTACGTGCAATGCGACAGATATGGTATTTTTATTTTTGGCTAAAAGGAAAGCAGCAGAAAAGAAGTGTGCAATGCGCTCATAGGTAACTGCCTCAAAAACGTTAAGTACATCTGCGGGGAGGCAAAAGAAAGAGCGATGGAAACCTGAATCTTATAAACTTACAGACAAGTCCAGGGGCTGAGTCGCATTTCACCGGATAAGAACAGATTTTTTCTCAGCACAGCAAAAAACGTAAGGATAAAATAAAAATAGTTAAAAAGTATACAAGATCCAGAAGGCTATTTTTGTGGCCTAAGGAGGTTCCTTAAAGGCCTCCCTGACTTTTTACAGATAGCTTCTTTCTGTGAGTACGTAAACCGGTATTGAATTTTCGTCCGACAAGGTCGCTTTTACAATGCGATCCACGAAGTTCCAAGTTTAAACCCTATTACTTTTAAGAGTTCACATTACTGTTCTCCAGAGTACTGAACGAGCGTGCTATTCTTACAAAAGCAGAACTCGGCAATGGTGCTGCGGAATTCACTGCGGCATGTTCTCACTTTGTAAGCTTTTAGGTACAAAACTTAGGACGCTAGGTTCCCTTTGCACTTTTGGAATTATGCGAACCATCTATGTGGTTTGCAGCGACTAGTATTTTTATTTAAGGGTGCCTTGTCGAGGCTGCAGTGGTTTTGAAAGTCGGCATGACTCAAATACAAACTGCTTGCGTATCATTTCTCTGTGCTGCGTACGTCATTCCGTTAACCTGCTTGCTGAGTGAATTTAGCATGCCAAAATGTTACTAATTTCCTTCACTGAAGGCTGCCTGGCGAGGTCAGTGCTGGGATTTATTATAAAGCTTGAACTGTTCCTTGTTAGCAACGCCCTTCTGCCTTTTTTTCTTTTTAGCCTAGTTGTAGTTAGTAGACAAAGTCCTATCTAACAATTTAGTTTTCACTAAATGCAAGTCAAAGCAAAATATCCACTCACGCTTGGAGTGGCGCAAGTGCAGCGTACTGTATCCCGCAACCACTGGCAATTGAACTTCGGTACGCTAGGTCGCTTGTTGGTTCCCACTTTATGTGAGCGAAGTCTTCGCGTCAGAAGTCCTGACATACTTTAGTTTTGTTTTAACTTCGAGCTGTGTCCTCTATATGTTTTCGTGCGACACATTGCTTGAGGTTCACAAGATTGGTTTGTGCTGAGCGCACACCTCGGTGTGAACGTAGACACTCAGTGTATGCGTCTATAACTTCTCATTTGAGCAAAATAAAAGCTATCAGAAATGGAGCCTTCGCGAGAACCAGGAACAAAATGCAGATGGTGTAGCGGGCCTGCAACTAAAATATGCAATATATATAACTAATGAAGCTATTTATAAAGGGAATACATGACAGGCAATAAAGCAAGAATGCATCGGTAGAAATTTGGGAACACGTAAACCTTTTATTTTGTATAATTCAGCACAACACCGCGAGGGTGCGATATATGGCAGCACGTATTAGAAGAGTCCTGTTCACTCAGTGAAAATGATGGTGATGTACGTTGCTACGATATGAGGCTACGATATGACAGATATCGTGTCTGCTAAATAGCATGCATTCAAGGTGTGTTGATTACTGGTAGTAAGGCCACCGTATTGACCTATCCTCACACTAAGCAAGTCCATCTCTTTCTTCGCTGTTAAAGAGTGCACTACGCCGAACACAATTTCGGGACATTTCTTTGCGCAGCTCTTTCTGAAGTTTCAAAATGAAAATTCTACTTAAGTGACCAAACGTTACTTATGCAACATAAAAGTTTATGACTGATTTACGTGGAGACTGTGTAAAGATAGGTATTAAAGGAGATTAGTATTTTCTTTCTTTTTATGCTATAATGTTTCAAGCAAATGGCCCAAAACATCAACCTTCCTTTCGGTACCCTTCTCGCATTGTATGCACATGCACTACGCTCCACAGCAAAACGGAAGGAAGGGGGTCATTATCCTCCCGCGAGTGCCATAAAGGACCACTCACCAGGCCCTATGCCGAACTTTAGTTAGACAGTGGAAGTTGTTGGGTGTCCGATGTGGATCGTTTTGCCAAAAAATCTTTTCGAATCGGTGCATCACGAGCGGAGAAAACAGGTTTTTTGGAGCGGCGCGAAACGAGGGTGAGAGGAGGCGAGCTCGAAACCCTTGCCGTTCCTACGCGTAGCCTTCGCAAGCCAAATCTCTTCCCCGCCCTCTCCGGCATCCGACCAAGAGGTGACGTACGCATGACGTGCCCAAACAAGTTCACTCCCTGAGCACGCGAGCGGCGTTGCTTTGTTGACCAGCGTTATTTTGTGGTCTTCTGCCTGTTCCTGGGGGATGGTTTGGAAACGCTGGCTTAGACGCGGTAGAGTCTTTAATCTTCCTTGGGTAGAGTAAATGAGCACGATGAGTGTGCGAACGCAGAAGTTCCACCATGGCTCAAGGCACAGGCCAGTGACAACCGACCACTGACCCGCCTGCGACAATCCACCCGACAAGCGGCGCAGGAGGGCATCGTCACTACCACCGAGAACTCACTAGCGGTATACGTAGACGCAGCTATCGATAATTGCGTTCTGCACACCAGTCTCGTATGCCCCGCGCAACCTGAAATCCAACATATCTGCTCTTACGTAACAGAGGCACCGTTCCCATCCGTATTAGCGGAGCTCACTGCTATACGGGACGGGTTAACAGTTATGATATCCAAAATGGATTCTTTGTCACACGATAAATTGCTTGTATATACGGACTCCACGCAGGCAGTTCGAGAGCTGCGAAAAGTGACCAGCTCCATCGATATAGCCTCCGATATACACCGACTGATTCACTCATGTGCCTGTCCTGTCCGCGTTCTGTGGACCCGCCGGTCTGCACCGGCTCAAGTGGAAGCAGATGCCGCTTGCCATCCAGCGACTGTTCAACACCCGCTGCCTCTACTTCGTTTGTCCCCGAAGGACAGCTTGCTCGTGCACAAAGAAACCCTCCGGCGCTCCACGCGTGCTCTCATTCCTCCGCGTGGATCCGACCTTCCCGGCGGCTTAACTCGCCGAGAGGAGGTTGCGCTCAGGAGGATTCGTGTGGGCGCCGCCTTGACTCCTGCAATCCGGGCTACATGGACATCTGGTGCACAGCCTCCCCCAACGACGTGCCCATTCTGCGTTGCCCCAGCCACAGAGGCAACGCTTGATCACCTATTGGGAACCTGCCCGGGCCTTCACCAGGCTCGCACTCGCCACCTACGCGGCCTTCACCACCACCCCGGCCGACCACCTGACTTGACGCGCTGGACGCACGGTCCACTGCATCGACAACTCCTGGCCTTCATACAGGAAACAAAACTTCTCCTTTTTATTTAACTGATGCCGTAGGGCATACTAGCGCCAATAAAAAAAAAAAAAAAAAGAGTGTGCGAACGCGTAGGAGCGTTCCACGGCGGTCGTCTGCTCAATGCGCTGACCGCGAGGACACGACCACACGCGGAACACTGGCAGATTAGCCCCGCATCTCATAGCATTTCACGGGAACAAACGGAAGAAAAACGCACACAATTTTTGGTTGCGTCTCATTATTTATTTCAAGTTTTATCATTCTCTTAAAGCAACAAATACATAAACTATGCATGTTGTGTTAAATCATTTTTGCCATGTCACGTGGTGTACTGTTGACAACGTCAGAGCTGACTTGTCTATGTAGAAGACCAACGTCACTGCATTGCCGTCTACGTAGGGCCATTCCTACGCCTACGTCATGCCCTGAATCTCTATGCGTGCGCCGGCAGAGGGGAGGGGGAGCAGCTTTCATCTTGAAATTTGACCCATTTCCACGGCGCGTAGCGTTGCAAAGTTTGGCAGACGTGGTCATGAACGCCTTGTCTACGCATTGCGCTTGTCAGCTCAAAATTGTCAAACCTGGTGAGTGGCCCTTTAAAGACGCCGCTCCAACGTCGCCACAGTCCTCCCTTTGAGGAAGAAACCGATTCGGTTCAGAAACGTCGGGTTTACGAATTTTCACGTACTTTTTGATTGTAGTAAAAATCGTTTCCCAATCAATGTTTTTTTGTATATAAATAAGTTCACTACTACGGTATTGCCTTCTGATACACTGTTGATGTATACCCTTGGTCCAACTATAACATATAAAAAAGGAAAAAACAACAATAGAATGCAGTCAGTAAAGACGAGATGCTTATTGATGGTCAGCAGAGATGCCCCACCACAGTGGTGTAGTGGCTAAGGTACTCGGCTGCTGACCCGCAGGGCGCGGGTTCAAATCACGGCTGCGGTAGCTGCATTTCCGATGGAGGCGAAAATGTTGTAGGCCCGTGTGCTCAGATTTTGGTGCACGTCAAAGAACCCCAGGTGGTAGAAATCTCCGGAGCTTTCCTCTACGGCGTCTCTCATAATCATATGGTGGTTTCGGGACGTTAAACCTCACATATCAATCATCATCATGGTCAGCACTGATGGGTTTGGGGGGGGGGGGGGGGGTCGGCTAATTTGCTTTTAGATGAAACGCGTCGGCTTTTCCACATGCCCTTACAAACTTCTCTGCTTATTGATGGTGTCCAAATTAGTTGCAGCATAAACTATACCCGTTGCGGATGTCGCACCGTCTTAACAGAAGGTTCTAAAATAATCTGGAAGGTTCTCAGACAATTTGTCCTGATTTGCAAGACGTAGTCTGCATAGAGCAAAACTCCTGTCAATCAAACTCGGAAAATTCAAAGTCATTGTTTATTCGAACAAACGCCCTGGTCCCGACCTAACTCAGCGTGTTGATATGAGGGGAAAATCCCGCTAATTAGACCGCGTTGGTAGTCACAACAAACTGTTTAAACCGAGAGTCCCTGGTTTCGGTCACTCCTCGTAAGAGTCAGCCTAGAGCATTCACAAGGCGTTGAATAACCAACCTAATCCACATTTACTACGGATGCGAAACAATGAAGCAGCCTAATTTCTCAGAAGGTTAGAGCATGGATGTTGTGTTGAAACTGTTGGGAAAGCTGCAAGCACTGTATATATCGATGAATGAACTTCATTGGGTTGCTAGTATCGTGCTTAGGCACAATACAGGTCGCTCCCACGTCGGCACAGGAATACCAAGTCTGTCTGCTGCGTCGCAGGCCCATTTGACTGTCTATATGTGTTGTTCGAGTCCAGAGCTAGAAATGGCGCTCGCCCATCCCTGATTACTTTCAATTTCGATTACATCAACTCTGGCATGTAAGTAAGCGTGTTTTGTAGCATAATTAGTATAATATGATTTGACAATAGGGCTCACTGCGCCAATGCGCCATTGAATACAAGTTAGAGCTTGTTCCTGGCGTACTCCAATCAATTATTTCTGATTACTTTAAGAAGGCCATGATATATATTCACAATATCAAGCGGCCGCTAGCGTGTAGTGGTGCCTAGTTCACGATAATGAGTCTAGAGGCGGCTACTTTTGATGGTGCCTGTGCCACGTGGCGAAGTGTTTGTTCTTTCTAGCACCAGCCCGCTCATTCAAAGTCCACCTAATTCTAACAGTTTTATACTCCTCTCCAAGTTCAAATTAACTAGTTTTACTGTACGTGTAATCGCCGTGGTACATAAATATATATAAAAAGCGTGCTGATCATTTACAGGTAGTTTATTTCATTCGTCGTGAAATAGCAATGTCATCAAGCCTTCATAACTACTCCCATACCAGTCATACTTACGCTCGAAAGATCATAGCTTTCAAGCGGATGTCCAGTAGCATTCGATCTCTGAATAGCTGCCCGCATCAGGTAAATTACACAAGCACTGAAAATTATGAGAAAGTACAGAAAAGGAGTGATTCTCCAGTATTCATATGTTTATAAAGTTTGCTTTAAAATAACAATGAAAGAACTAAACAAAAATACGCAGCGTGTCCATCGACACAGTAGTAGCAAAGCATGTGCTGACTGTTATTATTTGACTAAATAACATGCAAACGTTATTTATACAAGAAATCATTATTATGAATATCCCATCTACTATCACAGTTTGCCGAAAGCTTCCTCTGATTTGTATATTCTGCTACAGAAAAAAACAACGAATTTATATAAAAAAGTAAACCCAACATGATGTATTGCTACTCTGGGGAAGAAAAATATAGGGAAACACATTCAAAAGCGATACGTGTTCTTATAGAGTTCTATTACGTGAGAAAGAGATACTAATAAATAAATATTTACGCTTGAAGTGAGATCTTTGGCGTATTGTTAGTTGAAGCGAAGACACGTGGAAGCTTGTGCAAATTTTGTGACAATTCTTGGGGCTTTCAGGGTCCACTTGTTCCCAACAGGTATGCTAATTTTACTCTTATATGATATAATAGCGAAATAAAAAAAAGCAAGGGCGAAGTGTAAAAACAAAAAAATGCTTAGTACTTACGCTTGAAGGACGTTTCCGATAAGAAACAGGTCATAAAGAAACAAACACGTGAACAAAAACATTGCCAGAGCACAAATTGCAAAAGAAATTATAACTTTTTAGAATGGCAGCCTTCACCACTTGTGTCCGTCACGCTTGCGGGACATAGATCGAACTCTTTCAACAATCAAGGCAATGAAAGGGACGCCTCAATGATCTCACCCGTTAACAGAGGACAAGCGCGCCCCACCACTCAGCATTTTTCAAGTAGGGGTTCGCAACTCAGCACAAGTGCTGCAATGAAGGTCTTGGTGGCCGCTGTTCATTGTTACTTTCTTCGCCCAATCGGCCCCTTAGGCATCTGCCCGTATTAAGAACACGCTGTTTTTCGCATACCAGTGGGACGCTGTATGCGAAAAACAGCGCCTTCTACGCTTTCTGAACAGTGGTTACGATGCTTCACTTAGCAAAAGTTCATTGTTTTCTGGCGATAAAGTATTTGTGGCAAGCCGTAAAAGATTCTATGTAACACTGAATGTCACGTGCACACAAATGCATTCAGATACCTTTTCAAAACATGGTAAACACAAAAAATATATAATATTCCCGTTTAAAGTATGCCCGATTCGCTATATCGGCGCCTGATAATATGTGCTGCTATGTAGACAATGCATCACTTCATCGCATAGTGCTCCACTGCCCACTTCCCTCTCTTCCCACCAATCGTTCGTTTCATTAGTATCCGAGAGCAGTGAAAATGCATCTTCGCGACAGTCTTTGGGTGCTTGTTCGGCAATCCCGGGCGATAGAGACGTTCTCATATAGGAGTCCTGGAATAGGGAACGTACCCGTTTTGTGTGCTTTTCGATAAATATAATGTTTTCATTGTCACATCTGGTTTTCGACCTCTGGGTGCTTTAGAGACCCATTAACATGTGAAGACAAATGACAGATAATTGTTTATAATCAGGTGTACAACATATAACTCCATAACTCGTGTCACTCATGAAAACCATACCAGATGCGTCAAAGCCACGCCTTGGGTGATCAGACAGTTGCGATAAGACAGGTCACCCGTTAGCCTTAAACCCTAGATTGCAGCTGCTTTTCATTCACACAAGAGTTTCAATTGACGTTGAAACGACATTTTGTTTTAGAGCAAAAGCTGTTATGAGATCACAACTTGGGTGACTCGCAGTTGTCTGCCGCCGCCATCACCGCCGGTGTCCGTAACCACATCGCACGAAAAAAAACCTAGAACCATTGACACAGTGGGGCTCGAATCCGCATCCGCTGGGTTCCAGCCCTGTATTCTACCACTGAGTTACATCGTTGCTTGGGAGTTGTTGGTACACTTGCCTTAGGCAGACTTGATGTCGGGAAAGCAATCGCGGTAATACGACTTACAAAGCATTTTAAATTAGTGAAAGAACAATCAGTCGTTGCAAAATCGAATAGAGTTGCGAGTGGGTCGGTCTATGCTTCTACCCGTTACAAAAAGTTTGTTCTGGCTTCCCTATAAAACTGTGGCGCATACCCACTACAGCCATAATTCCTCATCGTCGTCAGTCACTGCATGAACAATTGGCGCGAAAATCTTTGCAAGTGTTTAGCGGATACCACGCTTCTCCAAAGAACGACAAAATATAGCATAGCCAATGCCAGAATACTACACCAAAATTTTTTATATTAATGCCGTAATGGATATCAAGTAAACTGTGCTTGCAGAGGTTATGAAATGGCTTTAAAACGCCACTTTTCTGGGTTTCGCTGTGACTATGCTGCACCTACCACGCTAGCCTGGCGTTCTTTCTTTTTCGATGAGAGTTTAACGCTTTCATGTATCAAAGGGAGAACCATCGAGCAACTCAGTTTATGCGAATACTGTCATAGGTAAACAAAGAAAATTATAGACAGCAGAAATGCAGAGTGAATGTAAGGAAAAACCTATAGATCAGATTCGTGTTGCAGAAAATGGCTGTAGAGCCAATCATGGCCTAACAAAAGCACCACTTCGCGACTGTTCCTGCCATTACTCTAAAGTTATAATAATGCAGGTACCTCTCTATCTCTAGTATAAGTGTGGTGTTTGATGCAGTTTCGCTGTACATTTACTTTCGCAGGGGGAGATAGCAGTCAATATTTATTTTGTGTCAGTTTTGTTCTGAGCCCTTAGCCACATTTTTGATGGAGGCGAAAATTCTTGAGGTCCGTGTGTCTATATTCAGGTTAACGTTAAAGTACCCCAGGCGTTCGATGTTTTTGAAGCCCTTCACTACAGCGATTTTTATAATCAAACGGTGCTTTTGGGACGTTAAACCCCACAAATCAATCAATTCAATAAATATTATTATGATGAATCTGAGTCCTGGATTGTTTTAGTGTAGAAGCAAAATTTTAAATGTATTTATTTCATTGTTTATTGCGTACATGTCTTGTTTTAAATGTACAGGTTTGAGCTTCTTATGCGTGTGGCAGCTACATGGTGTGAACGGTAACGCATAATGTAATCACTTGCTAGACAAAGTGCAATAAAACTACAGGGTAGGTATGTGTTTCGCATTCTCGCTCGACCTAATTCGTTTTCATAATAAAACTTTTGATGTTCTCTAAAGTTTGCGCAATGGCACTTCTGGGGGCGAGCCGGATCCATGAGATACTAACGACTGTGCGTGGCTGAATATGTATGGTATGCAAAGTATATAAAACTGAGAGTTGCAGAATTCACAAGATCGAGTGGCAGTTTCCTCACCAGTGTAGACTTTCACGCAAGATTAAGGGAAAATTCAAAGCATTTGAACACTAGTTCTCATGCAGTATGGCGAGATGAAGAAATTTGTTTGTGATAAGCACCGTAAAAAACTTCAGGTGAACAGTGTGAGGAAACGAGAGACTCGTTCAGGCTGAAAGAATACGGCAAACATAATTATACATTTTAAAACCCGCACAAAGGCGGTGTGTAGAGTTTTCGTAGCAAACACGTTTGTTTGGGTGGCGTGTTTCCATCAAGCACCAGGCATGTTCTTTTTATTCTTCCTTCTACAACGTTAAGAATACTTGAATGCACCTCGCATGTGCTCCATCTTCACTGTACGAGATTTAGAACTAACACTAAATGTATGGAGATTGAAACAAGATAGCACAGAGAAAGAGTTTAGGCATGAGATGACCAGGGCCAGGCATAAGGACAGCAGTGCGACATCATTGTGAATTCGGTATGTGCAGGGTAGATGAAAAGAAAGGTGAACTGTGCGGCGTGTTAGTGCTTTGCTGTTTGCATTTGTTGTCATCATGCTCTTATCTTTTTGGCAACATGATGACGCTGACACAATGACTCTCAGAACATGGATGCTTCAACTTGCGTTCATCATACTTGCCATGTTCTTGTTTTTAGCAGTTTGACTCAAACAGCACTACTACAAAGCTTGTCACACATCTTCCAATTCACATGTTTAGTTTCATAGCTTTTTATCAGCGTTGTTGCATGCAATATATACGCTCTTGGCAGACCAAAAGGCTGCTGCTTTTAATGTTCTAGCATTCTGAGAGTACTTATCATACACTGCTGCGCTTGCCCTGTCGATAACGTAGAATCAAGTAGAGCAATCATGGAGTTTGTTATTACCTAACGAGGAAAGAGGTTTCAGCATAGTAAAAATAGATCCCGCAAAGAATAATGTTGCATCTTATGCAGTTACCATGATAGCCGAATGGGAAAAATGTCTATATATTTGCCTTCAAACTTTGATCTACCCCCGTGACCAAGTTAATCGTTCTCAATTACTATGTGAAGACTAATATGTCTTATAAGTAATCATAAATTGGGGCATATGGGTAAAATACCAGCTTGTTTCATGGACTCACGTGTTGCATATTACAGCATTCTAAGAAATTCAACTTTCATGTGCATAGGCAATAATATAATTAGTTAACATGCAGCTTAGTCATGCAGGCGAGAATTAGAAAAAAAAAACAATGACGCTATGACTTGTGCTGCCATTTTTAGGGTACTGAGTTGTGTGTATTTTAAACGTTTTTTTAACTATCCATTGCCAACAGGACGCTTGAGCATCGCCTTCAAGACTCGAACGCGAGATCATATTCTGCTATGTAGGCATCGCCTTCTCGTCACCTTCTCATTGCCTAGCCAGACTTCGGTACTCGGTAGACCAATCAATTGCATCGTGCTTACACTTGCAATAAACATTCGGGGATTCTTCAAAACGGCGACAAGTTCAACTGTTCCGGTGATGGTTCATGTGTTAAGCTACAAGAACTGGAACGTCTCTGCGGTAGAACACCTGTTTGCCACGTAGAAGGACTGGATTAGATTCCAGCTCAGGCAGTGGTTCTTTGTTATTATTTCTCTCTTGACAATTTTCTAATGACGAAGAAAATTGCCTCACTGACAACGACACAGAAATTTCTGCGAATGAGCTTTTTTTACGCTGTTAGGTTAAAACACTAATAAATATTATTGTGATATTTCTAATGCAAATGAAAATCGCTCTTGGTATAAGTGGACGTAAATGACTGTATAACACTTAACTGTCGTGATGGCTACTATTTTGGAGTACTATTGCCAGTTGATTACGCGCAATCTACCTCTCGGGTGCTGTTACATGTGAGTGTGGGATTGGAGAAGCAGCGCAATTGCCGAGATACGACAGTGAATCACGGATATGAGTCGAGTAACAATACTGAGTTTACCAAGGTCACATTTCATAGTCTTTATGCATAAAATTGGTCTTGTAATAGAAATTATAGAGCAAAGATTATATCACAATACTAAAGTCACGTTCAAGTGTGTATTATGAACAGCAAAGATACAACGTAGTCTTGTAAAAGCGGGGATATAATTACCCGTGGGTAGTTACATTTTATAGGAGGAAATTACAAGCACACGCGCTAAAATATAGTCTCTGTCTCACAATGACAGCAAGCAAACAGGTGAGGTGACTTTACGCAATTATAATATTCTTGGGATTACGAGACATTGTGCACGTTGTAAGAGCTGCATTGTGAACCACCAAGCCCTTAATAAGCCTAATGAAATGACCGAAACAGGCTCTTCGCGGTTACAAAAGTGAGAAAGGTCAATTAAAAAGTGTTGCAATGAACCCTTAAGCTACAAAAAGGAACGCGTTTTGCTTCTACGGTGTGATTTCGGCCGACGTCTAATTGCAGCTCCAAGTTGCCGACACGAATGGTGGAACAACAGAGAAACAACACAGCTTGCCAGCATCTACAAACAACGCATAAAGACAACAAATCGCCTTGTATCATTAGACAAACAGGACGTCGCCTGTTTAACTTCGGCTTCAATAAAGTTGCGTGGGAGCTGTGCCCCTCTCACGATTTTTTTTTGAACAGTGAGAAAAAAAAGGCTGACGCGTGGCCTAATTACCAGCGACACTTTGAAAGCAAGGGTCCGTTGGTGGCGAGGCGAGAAAAGCGATCGTCTGCTAATTGCCGAGGAGCGCAATTAAGAACAATTGCCTCTTTTCTCCCTAAGTGACGTTGTCCTAGAGTTCTGGAAGGTGCAAGTGCATGCCCCAAAAAGACAGGAAGAGAGAGAGCGAAAACTCACTTTGGTGGGGCAAACGAAATGAGACCCTGCTACACGTGATGCCGTCACAAGAGGCCTCAAGGCGGAGCCATATCGACCGACGTTACCATGTCACCGATCGTAGAACATGTTGTTAAATCTTCTGTCTGGAGTACACTTACGACAAGTTCTCTTCAGCATTGTGTCTCCAAGAGTTGGTTTCAGAAAGCACTTTGTAAATGCTGTAAGATGTACGAAATATTGAGGATAGTGTACAGTGAAACAGAGTTTAGTGTTCCTACAATGCAATGTTTTGTACAAAAAAAAAAACTAGGTGAGCAACATTTGCGGCTTAGCTCGAAACGTCATCCTCAAAACGACAAAAACGTTCAATTGAGCTTTGTGGAATAAAGTTCTTGCCAACTTCACACACTTCACTATAATAAAAGCAAAATATTTTGGAAAACAAGAAACAAATGCAGTATTGAGCTGCTGCTAAGCAGTTAACTGTGATTTTTTCCCCTAATGCACACCTGGCGAAAAATACAAGGAAAGAATGCGAAAGAACAGAAGTGTTACTCTTGTCGTCTGAACAACAATTAAAATAGATTTTGATGTCAGTGAAGTTAACATTATAGTGTAAAAGCGCGTGAATGTTAATTAGATTCACTTTGTAATTAGACAAGTTGGACACTAGCCCCTGATAAACTTCAAACGTTCTGCTTAGAACTGAAGACTGAGCCACTTGGTATTTATCGATGACGAAAATTAATACCATACTCGTTCTGAAGCGAAAAGAAGACCAGGATGTGCACTGCGGCTTGTAAGCTCCTCTCCTTTCTTTGCCTTTTTTTTAAGGCTCACATATTCGCTCCAAGACCCTTTCCACACGTGACAAGATTTTTTTTGGTTTTCTAGTCACCATTGATTTTTCTAGATATTCTAACGTTATACTTAGGACTTATACACAAAACATTTCGTTTAGGACTTGCGATGCTTCTGTTCATGTTTTGATTACCGAGTAAACTCACACACCCCGAAAGTAAACTTGTGCACTTGTACGACATACCCAGAAAATATGAAAGTGTAAACAATACCTTAGAAGTGCTCGCATGGCACTGTTAGTGACTCTCGCCGTTTGTCCTTTGTTCTTTAGCGGAGGTGAGTGTAAAGACGTGTGTGTGCTTGCGTGTGCACGTACATTTGTGTGTGCGTATGTGCGTGTGCGTGTGTGCGTGTGCGTGTGTGGCGTGTGTGCGTGTGCGTGTGCGCGTGCGTGCGTGTGTGTGTGTGTGTGTGTGTGAGTAAAAAAGGGAGAATGAAGAGCGGCGGGAAGCAGCGTGCTTGTCGTGCAGTCACATTGCTTCAGATATCTAAGACCCATGAGTATAAGTATACCAAAGTAACGTTACTAGAATAAACTCAGTTTAAAAGCTCCGCTGGCGAGGTGGGCCGTGTAGCGGTCGTGAGAACTACTGGCGCTGCAGTTCGATTTTGCTGCCGCGGCCGGGGCGCGCGTGTTTTGATCCGTGGCGGCAATGAATCGCGGTTACTGCTTTGCGCTGTATTTGCACGTCGCTTCTCGGGCTGTTCTTGACACGACCTAATTTCTTGTGCGAAGACGCGTTTGTCTTGTATGAAGCGTACCGAGGAGGAGCAGTTTTATATGTGGTGAAGAACCATGACTTGATTTGCGCCGGGCTCCAACAGCGATGACCGCAATGACGACTTCGCTTCACGGAACTTGTTCGTTTGGTTGTTTATTCGTAATTTTCAAAAGACGATAGTCTTTCTTGGGGACCTTTGATGCAAAAATTTTGGTCTGTCTGTCTGTTCATTTGTCTGTTTGCCCACCCTTAAAGGTACTGGGCACTTCAAACGGCACCAGCGGACACCCCAAATGGCCCTACCCATCCGCAGCGCCCACCAATGTTGCTCAATATTCAGCGTTCATACTTGTGCGATTGTCAATAAAAAAATTGCCCGCAGCTTCCCTCGGGGGAACACTGAGGAGGATGCGGAGCATATAATTGGTTAACGGGGTGTTAAAGTGCGACTTACTTGGGTCGATGGCTAAATTGGTTAACGTGGTTGTGAAATGGGGTGTTAAATTGCGACTTACTTGGGTCGATGGCTAAATTGGTTAACGTGGTTGTAGGAGGGGGTGTTAAATGAGTGAACACGTACACACGTATGCGAAAGGACGGCGCTGGTCGAAGGGACGTCGATCATTGTGTTTGTGGATTCGTTGGAATTCATTTCACCGCGACCTTGGACGTCGACGCGCCGTACAAACCAACCGACGAGCGGCAACTGAGCGAGCGAGCGCCGACCTTGAGTATATATACAGCGCGACGGCGCATGCACTGTCAGCTGTTGAAATGTTCTCGAAGGAGAAGCGCGCGCGCGGCACAGATGGCGACGGCGCGACGGCGCATGCGCTGTCAGCTGTCGAATGTTCTCGAAGGAGAAGCGCGCGCGGCACAGATGGTGGGCGACGGCGCGACGGCGCATGCGCGCGCGTCAGCTGTCGAATGTTCGAGAAGCGGTGCGGACGGCGCGGACGGCGCACTACAAGGCGCGAGTATAAGATGCTTCCGCCTCTAAAATGCAACTAACACGCATACTTGAGGTACCATAACAGCAAGTCTATATTCTGTACGTGCGTCTTCTACTAGAAAAGGCATACATAAGTTATTCTGAGGACCGTGGCGTTTAACACGCGGCAATGATCATGCAACGCTTGCACGAAAATGTAAGTGTTTCCAACGCTTTACTAAGATGGCAAGGTGGTGGCACCTACACGTCGCTTTCCATTCTACACCTTATCACCTCTAAGACGGTCGCGCACGCACGTCTCAGAGCCGCGCGTTTCGTTTTCCAAAATAACTGCCAGATAGCGCTCATGTCTCACGTGTGACGCGACTTAGTGTGCTCGTTTGCCTCCGCAGCATGCTCGAGGCACTCTAACGCAGCGCCTCCAGAATATCATTGTCCGATTTTCTTGCGCAGAACATTAAATAAACATTTTGTTCAATCTCTCAAGACGCAAGACTGTCGTCTTTCGACGACATTTGCAGGTTAACATGTAGATACGGAGCTTTTTTAGAAGCTAAACTTTTTATAACGGCTATTTATTCGTCCCTCGTAGCCGTTGTATTGTGTAACAAGAATAACATTTTGACCTCCAAGGTAGTGCCGATGAGAGATTTCTTCTATGCGTTGTTGAACAATGAAAAATAGTGATCAATGTACATGCCAATGGCTACTAATGGGGAATGAGAGACGGGAGCATTCGGCTTTTAGTTGACGCGCACGCTGCGATCCCCATTAGCAGCCATTAGCATGTGCATTAAGCACTATCTGAAAAGAAAGGGTTGTATCGTTATACTCGCTCGGTGTAACCAAGGAGGATTAAAGAAAAAAAATGGCAGCATATCCACGGAGTGGATATGCTGCCATTTTTCAGCCACAGTGCCATGAATACAATAAACTAGTATATACCTTGAACTCGTGGTGGTTAAAGGTGTGAAGTAGATACGAAGCACAAGCCGTAAGAAAGTAAAAGCCGAATTCTCCTGTCTCTCATTTCCCAATAGCAGCCATTGGCATGTACATGCAGCACTAACTGACAGGAAAAGGTTGCTACGTTATACTCGCAGGGCGTAACCTTCTTGGTTTTAGAAAGCTTTAAGGAGCGTTGGGCCGCAGTACCATGAATACAGTGAACTAGTATATACCATCAACTCGAGGTGGTTAAAGGTGGGAAGTACACCCGAAGCGCAAGCCGTAAGAAAGTGTGCATGTGCCACCTCTTGTTTAGTGCTTGAAATGTCTGCTGGATGGCGGTGCTTCTATATGGGGAATATATGATGAAAAGATGCGAGATGGTGGTACTTGGAGTGTTGAATAGAAGGACGAACGGACACACGGACAGGTGCATGGATGGACGCATGAACGGAGGAAGGGGCGGATGCATGGACGAACGCAGGGACGGACGCACGAACAGACGCATGCACGGACGGGCGGATGGGCGCATGGATGGTCACACAGACGGACGCATGGATGGACGGAAGCAAGAACGAATGGACGGACGAATGCTTCGCCCCACTCTCCATCATTCACTCCGTGCATATGTTGCCAATTTTATTTATTTGAAAGCATCTATACACAGTGGTAGGGGTCAAGACAAAAACTGCTAAGCGTGAGGTGCTTATATATGTTGCTCCGGTCTTATTCGCCTTGCAGTGACGGGCATGCAGATGGACGATCGTAAAGAAACTTCCTCCCAAGCCTTGCACGAAAGTTTATTTTGCTGTGCAAATAAAAATTATCACCCCCCTACTATTATTATTATCATCATCATCATTTTTATTCTATTATTATTATTATTATTATTATTACACGCGAAAGCAATTAGCTGATATGGCAGAGGTGACGCTGTTGAGTATAATTTATTGTTGGCAACAATTGCACAGCAGTTACAAACAGAGCAATTCTGAAACTATGACAACGCTTAAACTTCGCCTTTAAGAGTAGACCGCGATAGCGTAACCGGACCCTGTGTGGATCACCTTCTCAAACTAACCTATCTTCGATCTTGTTGTTTGCTTCAACCATGCCGTGAGGGAACGAACTACTGTACGTGCAACACTGAGCTTTTCAAATCTATTGTAGAATTCCTATTGAAAGTACAATTGTTAACTGCCAACTACGCCTATCACCGAAGGGCCCTCTACGCATGGGTAAGGCAACACGCGAACATTTGTTTGAGCGCTTTGATTGAAGTTCTTTACTAATTAGTTTATTGGCAGGTTTCTTGATTTTTGTCGTGGACAAGATTATGTTTTTTCGCTCACAACCAGAGACGACGCCATCAGAGTTTCTGCAAAACAAACTCTGTAACGCTGTCGAATTCAAATACAATACAGTCACGAATTTTTATAAATTTAAGGATAGCTGATAAGACAGTCGTTTATCCGGCAACGTAATTTTAGGGCATGATCAAGGCACCCACTGAAAGGTGGTTGTAACCTCCCACAAAGATACCGCAGAAAAGCGAGCGGATGGGTAAAACAAGTTGAGACCATGCTACTTTATATAGCCAAGTTTTGAAATCTGGAATGGGGAAGTAACTATTTGCATGTTATAATTTGTCTTGTTTGGGGTATACCATTTAATGTTGACTGTGACAAACCTCCAAAAAAATCCAACGCAAGTCGAAAGGTAGTAGCAAGGTTTGTTTCGCAAAGATAGAAAGCTCACTGCAAACTGCGGAAGATCATTACGTTTCATTTCAGAATGACGACGTGGTAATGCACTACCATAATGTTCTTCTGGACAAGAAGTTTCGATCCCACGCGGAAAGTTGAAGATCGTATCCGGTACTTACAGGCTTGTTCCAGAACTTAGAAGCCATATATTAAAGCCGAAAGGATCCTAACCTAGGAGCCAATCCCCCTTCAAAAAAATAAAAACCATAGCACTTCTCGAATTCCCAGTTCCCAGTTTGGAGGTGCCACCAGGAATATAACTGCAAGATGAAATAGACGTGACGAACAACGCTCTCTAAATTTGGAGAGTTAAATCACAGTGACATTCTTTCAATTGTCAAGTGTTGTTCTACCTTCAAAGCAGTGTATATTTTTTCCACAATATATCTTTTCTTTATGAACCAACACAATTGTATATAGGTGGTCATCTTTTACCAGTGACAATGTTTTGTTATATTTGCTTCATACAACATCAATAGATAATTTTCTTAATATCAGTGTTTTCACTTCTCGTCCTTGTTTCAGGCAATGGAGTGTTGCACATGTCAGTTTCACTTTTTCCCGCAGCAGTGTAGTTCACCAGAAACACACTGTGAGTGTAATACATTCGTGAGTACGTACACAGAAAAATTGAGTAAGTGACAACGTGCAAGGAGTGCCTAGCGTTTCTCAAAAGTACTCCTAGGGCAGGCGTGCCCAAACCGCATAACAGTGTACTAACTCAGATAAGGTGTTTTCAAGAAGGCTGCTGACATCATCCATTACGCGGCCATCTTTCTACATTAAAAGCATTTAGGAAGCTGTCTAAATACATTTCACGAAAACCCTGCAGTCGGCGACCTTTTTTAGATTGTGCTTGAAAAGTTGGAGTGGTTGATACTGCATCTATTGAGTTATACCACTCATGTTGAGAACGTGGTGGCTAGAGTAGTATGGTTTCATATAGTTATGACAATATTCTTTCTTTTAGGGGGGAAGTTCCTTAAACTGTGGGTCTCTACATGCATGTCCCTGCTAGTATGTGGTTGCCTAGTTCTATACCTCACTCTGCAGGTGTGGTTGGACGAACAGACAGACAGACAGACAGACAGACAGACAGACAGACAGACAGACAGACAGACAGACAGACAGACAGACAGACAGACAGACAGACAGACGGACGGACGGACGGATAGACGGGCGGACGGACAGACAGACAGGCGGACGGACGGATGGATGGATGGATGGATGGATGGCATGGATGGATGGATGGATGGACGCAGAGACAGATGGACTGACAGACAGAATGATAGACGGACGCAAGTACGAACAGACCCACGGACGGACGATTTACCGAGGAAACCCTCCCAGGCTTCGCCTTCCTCATCATCATTCACTCTGTGGATATGCTGTAACTTCTTTTTTTTCTTTTGCAAGAAAAATAATGTTGACCTTTCTGAAAAAGTGGTAAACGCAACAAAGAAGGTAAAGTTTCTGTAACATTTGCACTCTGCTCTTGACTGATAACCGTCGCGAAGACTTGTCTGTTCGACCGTGTAAATTATGGGTACTGTTTTTTCGAGAACGTTTTTTTTTTTGAATTTTTAATAGTGGAAAACATAATTGATGTTTTTCTAGAGCAGTTTTGTATTCCACTAAGTGAGGCTTTTACAGATATTTTGGACCGTCTTTCATCAAGGCGACATTTGGTTGATATTTGGGGTTAATAACGTCCCAAAACCACCATAAGATTATGAGAGACGCCGTACGTAGGCTCCAGAAACTTCGACCAACTTGGATTCTTTTACCAGCGCCTGAATCTGAGCCTCCAGGCCTTCAGCATTTGTGTCTGCACCGAAAATGCAGCTGCCGCTGCCGGTATTTGATCCCGCGACCTGCGGGTCCGCAGCCGACTACCTTAGCCGCTAGACCACCGTGGCGGGCTTTCTACGCAAGACAGCTCTCGCTAAAATGATAGCAGTATTTATAAAAAGTGCACTGAAAAATGCTCTTTGGCGTGTAAGCTCCCGTACATCAAGGTTAACCGCCGTGCAGACAGCTCGAATGTAGGCAGCGCATCGATTCTCAGCCAATTTGCAACGAGTTGAGTATCCGGGCCAATCTGTACAGGTGACCTCGTGCATGTCCACATAAGCTGTCAACAAATTCGACGCTAGACTTGAAGCACAATGAATAGTTAAGCTTGATAATAGTATAACAAGAAATCCACCGCGAAACCACTCGGTTCTGCCCGGCAATGAGGCGGCGAACGCGGCTGCCCGCGCTTCTCTTATCCGGGCGTTCCTCTACGTCGACGCCAGAAGTAATTTCGTGAAAACGGACGAGCGAATACTACACCACATTCAGACGAACCCCTATCTAAGCCCGGCAGTCGCCAGGCATTTTTTGCCGGAAATCAGTGGAACGTTACCAACCTGTCAAGTCCTGGCCGACACCTACCACGTCGTCGCTTTTTACCCCCCCTCCCCCACACCCCTTCCTTTTTCATCACCTTTCCCCATGCCAACTGAGATGCTTGGGAGGAGTACTTGCTGCCCCGCCGCGGTGGTCTAGTGGCTAAGGTACTCGGCTGCTGACCCGCAGGTCGCGGGTTCGATTCCCGGCTGCGGCGGCTGCATTTCCGATGGAGGCGGAAATGTTGTAGGCCTGTGTACTCAGATTTGGGTGCACGTTAAAGAACCCCAGGTGGTCAAAATTTCCGGAGCCCTCCACTACGGCGTCTCTCATAATCAGAAGTGGTTTTGGGACGTTAAACCCCACAAATCAATCGAGGAGTACTTGCTAGGCTGCTTCACCTTGGATTCTTAACGATCCTTGGTGAGGCGCGCTCAGGCAGCGGGCAACTCATAGGCGTGCCGGATATAAATCTTTCCACTCAAGCATGCAACGTACCGCAACTCTGTGATACATTTTCTGAAATAAGATATTTTCTACTACTACCACCACCGCCGTAGCAGACGATGCGCCAACAGAAGCGAAAAGTGTGACTTCAGCGCCGCTAGTTCACGCGACCACCGTTCGGCCAACCCTTTTCTGCTGGCAAAGATACAGCCAGAGATTTCAAACTGAGTTTATTCTAGCGACGTTGACCCAGTGATTTCCCAGTTCCAGAGGTTCATAAACCTTGCAAAATGGTTCCACGTACGCTACCTCTGCACAGTGCACTAGGGCTCACTGCTTCAATCTTTTCTTTCTAAGGCAGAATCCACCTTATTTCTGTTATATTTCATCTCGTTGCGATGTGTAGATATAACCCCATTTGTTAGGCTGCCTACATCTCTGTTAGTTTGCATTGTCTTTGAATCCAGCTTGTCTTCGGCGAATCGACAATGCCAGGTAATTACGTAGAAATATTTCTTTTGTAGTGAAGCATAGTGGCGCCAGCTCTGTGCCAGCGTGAAAGAAGACGTTGACGTTCGTGTGTGACTCGTGCTTGTGTGTGTGTCAGGTAGACAATTGCAGGTGTTGCCTATTTGATGGAGCACACACAGCCATGAACATTAGCTGCCCTGCTCGAGAACGTGAAACACAAATTCTAGATATAATAGAGAAACACCGTTGTTCTCGGTCTGAGGCAACTTCCTTCATTAAAGAGCGCGAAGTGGGGTACGCTGCTGCTACGTCACGCCAGTGTGGGTCAATTAAAGCGACGGTCACTTCCGCAGTGTCGGCAGCGATAGATAAGGCCATGCCGATGATTATGGAACGGCTTTTCAACACCTTTGCTGAAGGTCTGACCGAGATGCTCGCCGCCAGGTTAAACAGCCTTATTCCCTCCTTCGCTGCACACACTGTCACGGTCCAGGGTGAAGCTGAGCACCTCGACAATGAACAATATAATCGGCGTCAAGAAGATGTTACCCCTGAAACGCTCGTCAGCACTCAGTCGCCGACCCCTGGGGGGCCCAGTGGGTCGTTTGGTGACATGAGGCTTGGTAATATCACTCATAAACGACACAATGCTCCATTCTCTCCAATCAATTTGCCAATGTCAAAACCAAAAAAAGGTATTACTGATACCAACAATGAGCAGGACGTTTTGCGCTGTGCAGTAGAGTCAACTATATTAAGTCCATCATAGCGCCTGTAAAAGTTCTTCAGTGGAATTGTCGCTCCGTATCTTCCGCTTACATAGATCTTATTTATCTCATACAGCAAACAAATCCTAATATAAATTTACTTCAAGAGTCTTGGCTTTCAGTAAACCAAACATTTACTCTGAAATATTTTCGAACATTTAGACTGGATCGGCCAGGTAGAGGAGGTGGATTATTGGTTCTAATATCTTCAAAAATGTGTCATCATGTTACTGTAACTTTTGAACATATTTGTCCGGATTGTGAATTGTTAGGAATAGATTGTTTGTTACCTAACTCCAACAGGATTACAGTGATTAATGCGTACTTTTCGAATGGAGTAAGACGTACAGATCATTCTAGATTGTGTTATCAAGAATTCTTCGTCAAATTCAATTTTATTGGCTGGGGATTTTAACTCGCATAACACTTCTTGGGGGCTTAAAACAGATGGCTGTGGCAAAAGATTGTGGATTTGGTTGCATGATAATAAATTTCGCTGTCAAAACTCTGGACAAGTTACCTTTCTATGCGGGATAAGCTCATCAACATTAGACCTAACATTTTCGTGTGGCCAGTTTATAATTTCATCGTGGGAAACGTTTGGTAATGGGACGAGTAGTGATCATGTACCAATTACCTATGAAATAATGCTACCACAACTTACCTCTGCTATCCGGCAACAACGGTTCACCAACTATAAAATATATAAAACTGTTCTAAACTCCGCGCTCTCGTCATTGGGAGGACGCATCGGACAGCAACGAGCTGCTTCAGTCGTAGCGTGTCTAAGTGACTCTATCCAGCCGGCAGAGTTTTCTGTTAAGTACGGCAGCACACCGTCAAATTCAGCTTGGTGGAATGAAGATTGTGCGCTTGCGTATAGGCGACGTAAGGCTGCTTGGAAACGTTCACACGACAACCATACCCTAAAAAATTGGGTTGAATATAAATTCCACGCAGCGCTGTTTAAACGTACAGTTGCAATAGTTAAAGATAAACACAATTCTGACTTACATTCACGTTTATCAAAACCTGATAAAAGATCTGCCCTGTACAGGTTTCTACGGAACAAAAATTGACGAAGGTACCAGCATATTCGCATTCAGTAGTGCTGTCTCCTAAAGAGACAACAGATTTGTTAGAGGGCATCGCGAAAGAACTTGAAGCGCGTTTCGCTTCGTCATGCTTGAGACCTGCGACATTGAAAAGCGCAACCTCGGACCTTCGGGAAGTCACTATGGCTGAACTGGCAGATATACTAACTGTAAAGCAAGCAGCTCCCGGTCAAGATCAGATTACAAACTCTATGATTAAATTGATAATTAATTCCCATCCCGAGGAGCTTCTGAATATTGTTAACTGCTCCTTACAGCACACATGGATTCCAAGCGCATGGAAAATTGCTAAAGTTGTGTTGCTGCGAAAAAACCAAGCCTCGGATATGTCCTGAATAACATTCGGCCAATTTCGCTTACTTCAAACCTAGTTCAAATAATTGAAAGAATTCTTCATAGAAGGCTCAGTGAATTCATCGCTCATCAGGACATTCTTTCACCAAGGCAAGTAGGATTTAGACAGGGGTGCTCTATATGGTCGGCTCATGTTGATTTGGAAAGCCGAATTCGCCTTGCAAAAGTATCTGGTGAGCTTTCTGCATTAGTCACGTTAGATATCGCAAAAGCCTACGATAGTGTGGAATACAGTACATTTTTTTCAAGATTAGTGGACTGTGAGGTTCCCAAGTACATTATATTTTGGGTTCAGGAGTTTCCCTTTGAGAGACAATTCTTTTGTTGCCACGAGGGAATTACTTCTGCCTCATATAAGCAAACAAGAGGTGTTGCGCAAGGATCAGTCCTGTCACCTCTTTTATTCAATATATTATTATCATCTATTCCCGTTCATAAAAATTTTCCTCTTTACGTCTACGCCGATCATATTGCTTTTTTCTCGTCATCCCGAGATATCAATAGTTTATACCAAATCTTGCAGTCATATTTGAGTGAGCTTGAAGTATGGCTTGGTGGGCTGTCTTTTTCACTTAATGCTAGTAAATGTGCTCTGCTTGTATTCCCTCTATCCCTTCCCGTATTTCTTTCACTGCATTATTGAAATGATCCGATTCCACAAGTAACAGCGCTAAAATATCTTGGTATTGTTTACGTGGACAATTTAAATTGGCAGCAACAAATAGAATCAAACACCCGTAAAGCAGAAAGCGCCGTAGGATTGCTCCGCCGGTTTCGCAATAAAAATTCAGGGATGCGCAGGGATACGTTACTTATGATATACAAACTTTACGTACGCCTAATTCCGGAGTTTGGCTGCGTTCTGTTTTCTCGAAGTGCTGAGTACAAATTAAGACCTCTTATATTGCTAGAAAGGCAAGCTCTGCGGCTGTCTCTCGGGATACCTAGGTGTGTCGCGAATAGCGTGCTTTATTTGGAAGCTAGAATCATTCCACTTGATGCTAGATTTCGACAGCTTACTGTGCAAACATTTTTAAAACTTTACGATGCACCCCTCTTCTGTTCTCAGACAGTTTTCATCAAACATCTAGTTTCTTTCTTTCAGCGCCTGTGGTCTCGTTATCCAAGACCCCAAGTGATTTTCGTCGAGTCTCTGTTATCAAATCTTCACATTTCCCTCCGGCATTTAACTCCCCAAACCCAATGCTTGGTGCCAGTTGACTTAGTTTTCGATGATATTTTTCCAAAAAATGCCAAGTTACTTCCAAAGAATGTTGTGGAGTGCCTCCTTCAAGACCATTTAAGTCATTTTCCTAAATACGTAGTAATTTCGACGGACGCAACGCCAAATTTTCAGAAGGCTGGAGTAGGTAATTTTTCTCATCAGCTTAATCTGTGGTCTTTTGCGCTCCGATTGCCTGACTTCACATCAATTTATCTCGCAGAATTCCTGGCTATTACATTGGCTCTTCGAAAACTAAATTATCAGCAATCAAAAGCTATTATTATTTTGGATGCTTTGTCTGTATGTACACATCTAACGTCCGCAAAGAAGTCTCCTCTTCTCAGGATATTTAGGTCTCTCGTACCGCATAGCCTATCAGAAGTTCGGTTTATTTGGGTCCCCGGGCATGCTGGAATTGAACCAAATGAAATTGCTGATTCGCTCGCGTTGGCATCTTTAAATTTCCCGGTGGTGCTAGTAGCTCCACAGTTTCCTTTTATTACTGCCGAAAGATTCAAACGCCTGTTAATTTTAAAAATGAACCAAACATCGCTTCTACAATCTGAAGAATTTCGGCACTTGCAATTCACATGGAACACCGCAAAATGCCTTTCCCGTCAATGTGAGTTGACCTTCACAAGCTTTCGCTGTAGAGTTCCTCTGTTAAACTTTTATCTAAACAAATCAGGATTTTCATTAACTAAGCTATGTGTAGTTTGCAATGAACCGGAAACAATAGATCACTTTCTTCTCACATGCCGCCGCTTCGCCTCACTGCACCGAATAATTCTTGAAAGACCGATTGGTATGCTCGGATTGCCAGTCAATAAATCCACCCTATTATCGTTTGGAGCCAGTCAGTTGGGTGTGGGTCACAGTGCTATTCTGTCAGCGCTACATAAATTCATTCAGGCAACCGGAAGAATACGCTGCTATTGGTACTGCCAGATATATATAATTCTTTCTTCCCCTTCCTCATTCTTGTTAATTTGTTTTATATATTCTGGTTTATCGCATTCTTCTGCGAATTTTTTACGTTTTTTCAAAGGAACATCATTATTGTTTCTATCTAATTTGTCTTTATTTTTTAGCAAGCGTTGTAAAAAATGATCTATCAAGAGGTACAGTGTGGCCAATCCCCCATGTGGGTATGAGCCAAGATCTCCTAGGAGACAAGACAAGACAGGACTCGTGCTTGCCAGGTCCCTGCCTGTACCAGCTTGTTGCGGCTAACGTTTCTCGAATAATAACCTGTGTTCTTACGCAACCTTGCTTGTTGCACTTGGTGGAAACGTGCTGGGTAACGTCCTGGAGCTCCGCAGCCGTAAGCTACCATCTCAGTCCGCGATGATCGAGCGCATCGATCCCCCACAAGCCTCGTCCACGCTGCCGCCTGTCATGTGCTCTAGTGTACTCCGTCTGCGTGACCCACCAGTATACAGCGGCACTGAAGATCAAGATGTTGAGGACTGGCTGGCAGAGTATGAGCGTGCCAGCGCGATTAACATGTGGGATGACCCTGCGAAGCTGACTCACGTCATCTTCTACTTGACGGATTTGGCCAACCTATGGTTCACAAAACACCAATCCGACATCCCCACCTGGTCGGTTTTCAAAGAGGCCATCACCTCGTTTTTCGGTCGTCCAGCCATGCGCAAGCTTTGTGCTGAACTGGGCCTGCGGGGAAAATTTCAGCGAAATGGTGAGAGCTTCACGAGCTACATTGAGGATGTGATCAGCCTCTGTAGGCGAGTTTATGCGAGGATGGCGGAGGCTGACAGAATAAAGAATATATTGAAAGGCATTGATGACGACGCTTTTCATATGCTTGTGACCAAAGACCCACAGACCGTCACGGCCGTGACTCAGCTATGTCAAAGTTTCGATGAGCTGCGCAAGCAACGAATTTCTACACGTCACGCTAACACGCAAACAGATGATATTTCGGCTTTGGAGTGCAAAAGCAGTGGCCCCGACTACAGCGTGTTTATGCCTCGAATTCAACAGTACATCCAGTAGGAAATTGCTCGACAGCTCTCTCTTGTCGCCACCATCAACGAGACCCCCACAACACTGGACCACTCACTTCGCCGTGCTATTCAGGCGCAAGTTGCCGAGGCTCTCCCTTCGCCCGCGTCCCCAATATCAGTTGCTCCACCGCTGACTTACGCAGAAGCCGTCCGCCGACCTCCTTCCGAACCACCGCTCCCTTCATACAGTCCCGCCACCAAATACTACAGGTCACCAGTTTCGGTTTATCCGGTAAATCGGCCCTTTCCACCACCTCGAGGACCTGTAAACTCTTGGCGTACTCTGGATAACCGGCCCGTCTGCTACAACTGCGGTATTCCAGGACATGTCACGCGCTACTTTCATCGCCGTGGATTCTATTTTAATGATGTTCAGCATTCCGGCACCATACCTCGGCAATCAGAATCGCATGTGACACCTGATGCACGTGACCCCCGCTCACGTCGACCAGACTTCAGCCGACGTCAATCTCCTTAACCCCGTCTTCGGTCTCCTTACCCCATGCTTCGCCGTTCCAACCACGCCCAGGAGGAAAGCTAACAGTCGCAGTTCCTGAAGCAAGAGCTGCGCCACCGACGAAATTTCCAAGTCCTCATCTTTCACCCCCTAACGAGATTGTCGTGTTTGTGGACGGTTTCGCCACAACTGCTCTTGTCGACACCGGTGCCGCTATTTGTATAATCAGTGAAGTGTTATGCCGCAAACTGAACAAAGTGGCGACTCCACTGGTTAAAATTTCTTTACGCACAGCGAGTACGCAACACGTCCAACCTTTTGCCACATGCACTGCCCGTGTTGGGATTCAAGGAGTGCTTTACATTGTTGAAATTGTCGTCCTTCCGCATGCGTCTCATGAAATCATCCAGGGATGAAACTTTCTTTCCGCTAATCATGCGGTTGTCGACTGCGCTCGTGCTCAACTCGTTTTGTTTCCATTCAGCACGACATTCATAGACCTCCCTCACTCACCCAAAAAGGTCATTGTCGCCGCTGACGTCGTCATTTATGCTTTTTCGGTCACCGCGGTATCTCTTTTGTGCAACTGCGTTTCCGATTCAACTGCCCTCTTTATGCCGTCACAAGAATGCGCTCGTCGCTGGAACCTTGTCGTCCCGTTTGCCGTCATAACACTTGCCGATGGTTCCAGTGCCGTGTACGTGTGCAATACGTTCCCTTGTCCCGCTACCTTATTGCATGGCGAATGCATTGGGAGTCTTGACACTTATGATGACATCTTTCCTTTCGATGACCGTTCTGATACGACGCTGATGTCCGTGGATGCTGTCACAGCTGCCACCGCGCCCTCACTACCTGATGAAGACGTTCTGTTGCGCAGCGTAGACACCGGCCTTACGCAAGACCAGCGCAATCAGCTCATTCAACAACTTGACCGTTTCCGCAATTCCTTCGACCACGGACAACCTCCCTTGAGACGCACGTCAGTTGTCGCTCAACATATCGACACCGGTCATCATACTCCACTTTGTCAGCGCCTCTACCGCGTCTTGCAGGTTTAGCGTGACGTCATCACTCAACACGTCGACGAGATGCTACAACGTAGTGTTATTCAGCACTCAAACAGTCCTTGGACTTCGCCAGTGGTCCTCGTGCGAAACAAGGAAAGCTCCATCAGGTTTTGCGTGGATTATCGTCGACTAAACAAGATCACACGCAAGGATGCTTATCCCCTGCTACGCATTTATGACGCCTTGGATTGCCTTCAAGGTGCGGAGTTTTTCTCTTCACTGGATCTGCGCTCTGGATATTGGCAAGTGCAAATGGCTGACCAGACCGTCCAAAAACGGCGTTTGTGACCTCTGAGGGCTTATATGTAATTAATGTAATGCCCTTCGGTATTTGCATTACGCCTGCAACTTTTAAAAGAATGATGGACAGTGTTCTCAGGGGACTGAAATGGCACATCTGTCTTTGCTATTTAGACGACATAGTTGTATTCTCGGCAAATTTCGAAACTCATCTTTCCCGTCTGGAACAAGTTCTCCAGTGCATTACGGCAGCCGGGTTGCAACTAAACTTCAAGAAATGTCGTTTTGGCGCCCGAAAACTCGCAATTTTCGACCACGTCGTTTCAAAAGAAGAAATATCGCCAGACCCTGCCAAACTTCGTGCCGTTGCCGAGTACCCCAAGCCTACTACCCTAAAGGAGCTTCATAGTTTCGTAGGCTTGTGTTCCTATTTTAAGCGTTTCATTCGCAATTTTGCCTCTATAATTGCCCCCCTGACTCAGCTTCTCAGCCGTAGCGCAGACCTCTCTGGCTGGAATACCCACTGCGATGGTGCATTCACGGCGCTGCGCCAGCTACTCACGTCTCCGCCAGTTCTCCGCCACTTCACTCCCAATGCACCCACTGAAATTCACACGGATGCCAGTGGTGTCGGCCACGGTGCCATTCTCGCTCAACGCAAGGATGGCTGCGACGAGTACGTTGTCGCCTATGCCAGCCGTACCCTACCGAAGGCAGAAGCCAACTATTCCGTCACGGAAAAGGAATGCTTGGCTATCATTTGGGCTATAGAAAAATTTCGCACTTACCTTTACGGACGCCAGCTTGATGTTGTCACAGATTATCATGCCTTATGCTGGTTAGCGTCCATAAAAGATCCTACTGGCCGCCTCGCTTGTTGGGCTTTACGCCTTCAGGAATACGACATCCGTGTTGTTCATTGCTCAGGACAAAGACATTCAGACGCCGATGCACTATCCCGTTCTCCACTGCCTCCTGACCTTGCCTGCTTATCAACTGCCATTTGTGATTCCTCATCGTTGAGCATCACTGACATGCCATCAGAACAGCGCAAGGATCCTTGGATCAATCCTTTGCTCGACGTCCTCACTCACAGTTCGTCAGAAACGACATCACGCTCCCTCTATCGTCCATCAAGACACTTTGCTGTCCGTGAACGCTTGTTGTTTCGCCGCAATTACGTGACGGACGGTCGTAGGTGGCTCCTTGTCATTCCTCGTCATTTGCGTTCGGACATCTGCGCTGCTTTTCCCGATGACCCCCAGTGTGGCCACGCTGGAGTATTTAAAACTTACTCTCGCCTTCGTCTAAGATACTACTGGCGCGGCATGTATTGGCACGTTCGCCAGTACGTTCGGTCATGCACCACGTGTCAACGACGCAAGACGCCTTCTCACAGCACTGCTGGCCATTTGCAACACTTAACCGGCCCAGCGAGACCATTCGACGGCGTCGGAATTGATATTTATGGTCCTCTACCCACACTCTTCAAGGCAACCGGTGGATTATCGTCGCTGTCGATCAGTTGACACGCTACGCTGAAACATCTGCGCTGCCTGCTACCACTGCGAAAGACGTTGCGTCCTTTCTTCTTCAGCATCTCATTTCGCGACACGGTGCACTTCGTGAATTACTGAGTGACCGTGGACGCGTGTTTCTCTCGAACGCCGTCGACGAGCTGCTCAAGGCATGTTGCACTGTCCATCGGAAAAGCTCGGCATACCATCCTCAAACCAATGGCATACCGGAAGGCTTTAACCGTACCCTTGGAGATATGCTTGGCATGTACGCCATTGACGACCACACTAATTGGAACCAAGTGCTCCCTTTTGTCACGTATGTGTACCACTATTCGCCACAAAAACCACTGCCTTTTCTCCTTTCTTCCTCCTGTACAGACGTTAGCCATCATGCTCCATGGACACCATTCTCCCTTACAGACCTGTGTTTCCGAAGCGACGCCTGTTTCCGAAGCAGCTGCTTATGCCAAAGAGTGTCGTCATTTCGCTCACTCATTTACCGCACAATACCAGTGGCGCCAGAAAACTGGCAATGATTCCTCTGCGTATAGTGTACACTATAACCCAAGAATGCTGGTTTGGCTCTGGGTCCCGTCTACCCCTCCTGCTCTTTCCCCGAAGCTTTCGTCGAAATACTATGGCCCCTACCGTGTGGTGCGACAAACATATCCTGTAAACTATGAAGTTGAGCCCATTGATCCACCTTCGGACCAACGCTGCCATGGGCGTGAAACAGTACACGTATCACGCCTCAAACCGTGCTATGACCCCCTTTTCGTGTCATTTCCCTAAGTCGCCAGGTTGGCTCCTTTCTGCGCGGGGAGTAATTGTACCGAAGCATAGTGGCACCAGTTCTGTGCTAGCGTGAAAGAAGACGCTGACATCCGTGTGTGGCTCGTGCTTGCCGGGTTCCTGCCTGTGCCAGCTTGTTGCGTCTAACGTCTCTCGAATAATAATCTGTGTTCTTAAGCAACCTTGCTCGTTGCACTTTATTATAATGTTGTTTACATTTGCTGATGTTATTTATAATTACCTAACTGTTAGTAATCTTCTTGATAATGTATGTAAATAATACCGCACATGCTACGTACCCGCATATAAACAGATCATGCAGCCCACTTTTATTTATTGATTTTTAGCTGAAGGTTATTGGCCGCGCCAATTCATCTGATGTCACAAAGTCAATATCACTGTGTGCTGTTCTACGGTAGAGTGATGGAAGTCTCCCATTATTTACATCTGCGACGCAAATGGAAACGTGGAGGCCATCATTCAACTTCCGGGATAAACTAGGGCAGTACAAGCAAGAGATTTGTAACTCCGTCTGTATAAGATAAGGGAAACGCGATGCGGCCAAAACAGCAAGTATTACATTTCTCTCAACCGGAGCGTCTATTCATCTTGCTCTATCGATGTGCTCCCGTTTCGCACGATCAGACTTCATGAAATTTTGGAAGCGATGTCGAACGACCCTTCGCGTGCTTAGCTGCACAGCCCATGAAAAGCTATCCTCACTGTAATTTTACGGAACCACGCAATAGTTTTGAGTGATCAAATAACCTTTTATAGCAGAATACAATCTTTCCAAGAGAAGCCTTTCAATTAGATTTCATGTTTATTTATTACATGGGTGAATGCCCGCTGAATTGAATGCCACTAATATTTACTTTATTGCATGTGCTTTTGCTGTTTTAAACATATTATTTTGCCTGCGGTCTAATCTATGCGCCAAAGAATTCAAGTCTTATGGATGAATATCTTGACCTTCTCACCGGCAGACTACTCAATGGAACTGTATTTTTACACATGAATCGTGATATGGATTTGAACTTTTTCTAAATGTCACACAGCAACGCACGCATTTGAAATATTAACTTATGTTGGGTGGCTCCACAAATGACGCAGGTAGATGCTGACAAGCTATTAAACGTTAACCCGATTCAAGCCAGTGGTACTACATGCTGCTCGCGCGGAAGTTTTTAAACACTTTAGACATAATTCTGTTTCTAAGGCTGTTTTTCATTGTCACATATATGAAAGAAGGCTATACAAAGACTAGTGTGCAGCTGCCGTTTGTTGCAGACGTTAGATTTTTGTACGAGTATTCATTTTACCACACAACGTCAAGGTTGTGATATTTGTCTTCACACCGTGAGGACCCCGGTTTCAACTCATTTCGCCATATTTAGCCTTATGTATTACTCTACCCACTTCCACGACCAGCAACATTTTATCGTTGTCGATCACTTTATTTCGAATCCTTTCTGTTCTCAAGGGGTTTCTCCTTTTCCTCTGATCATGCCACACGTTCTAGCGAATGCCGACATATGAACACGGTTTGCCGTTGCAGGTTCGCTTTAATTAAGTGTGATAATAAAAAGCATATTGAACTTATTCGCGAATAGTATGCAGGAAGGAATTTTAGACTTAAGAACTTGTTTTATTTGTTAGACCGTGGTGGTTAGATACAAAATCATTGAGCACTAACATACAATGATGCCAAAAAACATGCGGGAGAAGGTATTCGACCTAATTCGAATGTAAATGTCAAGAAAGAAAAGTGCAAGACAACATAAGACGCCGCTGGCACGATATGAACTTGCAACTTTCGAATGACACGTGAGATGCTGTCGCAACTGAGCTACGGTACCGGTAATTCCAGTGTACACTTTATGAGATACATGTGATCATGTAAACTTCTCTGCGTCAATCAACGCCGCTTGTTGCCATTGCTGCTAGTGTGGAACACTGTTTTTGCATGTTGGTGTCATTTAGCAGTTGGTCTTATCACGCGCTGACAGCCCACCGATAAAACTCTCGTATACTATCTGAAGGCACCGAGTCTGACAGAACGAGATAATCGTAATGAGTGACAGATGTGAAAATTTAAGGGCTCGATTTTATTGTGTTTAATTCCTCTATAGTATCGTAAACTTTATCCTTACTACCAAGAACACTATCCACTTATCAATTTTTCTATGTAGTTTACTGGGCAGCTGTTTATGCTCGCCCTTACTCTGCCTAGGTTTCGTGAAAAAATATCAGTACACCAGCAATTGCTGTCTTCCTTCCCTCAATACAGGCGTGTGGCGCGTGCGCTCCGGCTGCGCAAATTTTTCTGGCTTGGGACGTGATAACTCTGTTCGGTGAGGGAAACACAACATAAAGAGGAAAAACGACGTCCACAAAAGAGAAAAGATGTACACGGAGAGAAAGATAGGGCTGAAAAAAAGTCAAAGAAAAGCGAAAAAGACGACAAACAACATGTAGAAAAATAAGCACAAAATAGTCTAAATAAATAGTAATTAAGACAGAAATTGTAAGAAAGAACACTGCTAATGGGTTTAAGAAAGCAGGACAAATAAAATACGAGAGGAGCGTGACGTAGGGCCATGTAACCGTAGTGTGAAGAAATCTGAAGAACGTAACCCACGTATACGTAAAAAGAGAGAAAGAGACGGGATTGAATGTGTACTTGGTACCGACTTCTTCTTAAAAAAAATAACAGCTTTTTTCTATATCACATATGAAACCGTAACTGCGTACACGTCTGCATGCTGATGCAGACGTGTACGCAGTTATGGTTGCACAGGACATTGAAGAACAATCCCATGTTTATCGCATCACGATAGCAAAAAATACCAGAATCGCACTACTGCTTCACGCTGAGTGACGAACGTGTCGCTGATGCACACAACTCGCTTCACATAATTAAATACGGCTTTAAAATTTCACGTACCACAGTGTTGTTGCTCCTTCGAAGCATGCGAATATTTGTACGGTACAGCCCCCGCATGCAAGGTTCACTGTGTAAATAGCCAATAAAGTTATTTTTAATCAAAAACTCATGTTCCCTGGTTCTGTCATCAACGCAGTGCCGGTCTTGTCGATATAAACTTTGCCACACGTAAGACGAATTCCGTAGATCATGAACATAGCGCAAGGTAAAAACAGCCGTGATGTTTTTACCACAAAGCGTCAGCTATTGTGGCGCCGCGATGCGCGGAAAGAGGCCTGCCAGCTTCCGTGGGGCCGAATGCAGAATAGGTACCCTGTACAATCAACAACGATTGCTCGCGGCATGTGTAGCTCGTGGTGGAGCCCCGGAAAGCTGAATCGCTGCGCCGCCTACCGTTGCACGCAACATAGTGTGAAGGTTATCGGTCAAGTGTCCAATGAGCTCCACACTATGATGCATACATGTGCACTATACTAAATATGGACATACATGTAATGCACAGCATGAGTTTCTCTGGCTGGCTACTTCGCACCACATAAAATTTCCAGAGTGTGTGTGTTCAACCGTTTTTTTTTTCATCATGCAAAACTTTTTCTCAAAGGTAATTTCGCTGTAGACTGGGAATAATTATAAGCTTTATTGGGTTTGACACGGATATTTAGCTTGCGAATACTATCATCTCTAGAGGGTAAGATTCACGGGCAGAGAGGAAGACTCCCTCAAAAGTTCATTTGTATCTTGCAATCCTTAAAATTCAGTGCCACATTAACATGTTCCGAAAGGGTGCTACATTTAGTTGTATTTGTTATGGAATACAACGCTTCCCGTCAAAGGAGAGAGAACGGAAAAGGTTTTGTTGTACATTCGGTTGCACTCGCAGTAAGAAGCCAAGGCGTATATTCACCTGGCGTTCGTGTTAGGTTCTAGTTTGTTACATGTGGATTGAAAATAAATTGGATCTTTGTAACTAGCGTCACTGCGCCATTGTAACAGAGAGAAAAGAGATAACGCCTGTCTGCCAGGCCGGCTGTTCTAAACTGCCCCCTTGTTCCTCCACTGCTTCTTCCATATAGCTCCTCACGCCCAGAGCCTCCATTTCGCTGCTCTTAGTCATCACACTACTCACATCTGAAAAGGGAATGATGACTCTACACCCCCGAATTTCATGAGATCTTGTAACACCAAGTAAAAAGGCGTAGCCCGGCGTATACGTTTCCAAAATACACGTGCTTTTCTAAACGTCAGGGAGTTGCTTTGACGCATGCGTGTTTCAGCGCGTCCAGCGTCCCTACGTCATGAAAGGAGGGAGACGCAGTGTTGTCTGGGTTGCATCAGTGCGAAATGCAGCATGTCGCATTTCGCGCCGGTTGCCGTCGGGTCGCGCCGACGGACGCTGGTCGCACCTGGCGTCAGACTATAGAGTGCTCGCGTTTTGCTAACGTAGCCTCGCTGTGCCCAGCGTGCGCGGGCGTCAACGCTACATTGGAGTATATTGGACTCTTCATGATGCGTTCGCGGCCGTTTTCTAACTCCACATATGCTAAATTTGGTGTGACGTGACGTCAATAGATGACGAAAATATATGACTGATGCCAACATAATATTGCTGACAAGCGTGTCATTTAGAAAAATGACAACATACCACGCTCATAGCCAGCTCGCGGCCATATCTCTAGCTCCACATATACTAAATTTGGTATCAGATGTCGTGAATAGATGACGAAGATAAACGATGCATTCAAACATCATAACAATGTGAATAGATGACAAAGGTAAACGACACATTCAAACATGATAACATGGTAAGCCGTGTACGGCATCATTTACATCCAGCTCGTGACATCGTGCTGATTATCAAGTGACATATCAACCTTGATTGGTTGATATATGGGGTTTAACGTCCCAAAAATCACCATGAATAAGAGAGACGCCGTATTGAAGGGCTCCGGAAATTTCAACCACCTGGGATTTTTTAACGTGCACCCAAATCTGAGTACACGGGCCTACAACATCTCCACCTCCATCGGAAAGCAGCCGCCACAGCCGGGATTTGATCCCGCGACCTGCGGGTCAGCAGCCGAGTACTTTAGTCACTAGGACACCATGGCGGGGACATTTCAACCTTCCTCATTCGTGCTTCGCATATCAGCGATTCCCACTGTACGTGAGATCGGCCAATTTTTTCTTTGTGATTTTGTTCAGCCGGCAGTAGACGACGGAAAAAAATTGCCCGCAGCTTCCCTCGGGGGAACACTGAGGAGGATGCGGAGCATATAATTGGTTAACGGGGTGTTAAAGTGCGACTTACTTGGGTCGATGGCTAAATTGGTTAACGTGGTTGTGAAATGGGATGTTAAATTGCGACTTACTTGGGTCGATGGCTAAATTGGTTAACGTGGTTGTAGGAGGGGGTGTTAAATGAGTGAACACGTACACACGTATGCGAAAGGGCGGCGCTGGTCGAAGGGACGTCGATCATTGTGTTTGTGGATTCGTTGGAATTCATTTCACCGTGACCTTGGACGTCGACGCGCCGTACAAACCAACCGACGAGCGGCAACTGAGCGAGCGAGCGCCGACCTTGAGTATATATACAGCGCGACGGCGCATGCACTGTCAGCTGTCGAATGTTCGCGAAGGGGGAGAAGCGCAACGGCGCATTAGCGCGTCACCTGCCGATGTTCTCGAAGCGTGACGGCGCATGCGCGCTACATTATACAGCTAGCGAATGTTCGTGAAGAGGAGAAGCGCACGCGGTGTGTACAAGGAGAATTAAAGAAAAGTTGCTGGAGTGGAAGCTCCTGTGATGCCTTGCCAGCAGAAGTGAAGTCACCTATTTCCACTGCCAAGATGGCGGAAACATGCTCTTTTCTGATAGTGCCCGCTTAAAGATCAAGTGGCTTTGATACGTTATGTAAATACTACGGTAGTTCTATATTAAAGGATGGTTGTTCCTGACGAAATAACACTCAGAAACAAATATGGATGACTGAATCTTCAAAGAACTTTGCCTCCAATTAGAGGCTCACTACGGAAAACTAGTGACTTTAAGACGCACTTGGAGCACTATGAGGCCCCAAAAATGTTGGTTGCATTAAACTCGTAGGGCGTGCGAGGGAAACGCTTCGTTTTCGATCACTGAACGGCGACACTTTATCATGCCCCTAGTAAGATGGCCGCCACAGCCGCCATCTTGCCAGAGGAAAGGCTTCACATCTGCGCAATCATTTCCACTCCAGCAATTTTTTTAATCCTCCTTGGGTGTGTAGAGGAGGAAGGGCGCACAGATGGTGGAGGAGTGAAGCGCGCGCGGTGTGTAGAGGAGGAAGGGATGCACAGATGGTGGAAGAAGGAGGAGGAAGCTTGCGGACGGCGCCGCACTACAAGCCTCGAGTATTAGATGCTCCGCATCTAAAACGTAGGGTCCCGTCCTTCTTCTCCACTAATACCACAGGTGACACCCACGGACTCTTGGATGGCTGAATGATGCCGTCGCGAAGAATTTTGTCGACTTGTTTCTTCGCGGCATCGCGTTCGCGCGTCGATACAGGCTTTGTCGAACTGGTCGGGCACTTTCTTCTGTTATGATGCGATGTTTCGCGACTAAGGTTTGTCAAACTCGCGATGATGGCGAGAAGCAGTCCTTGAATTGCGAGAGCAGGGGCTTGAGCTGGTCTTGCTTGCACTTCGAAAGGCTTGGGTTGACATCAAAATCTGGTTCGGCACCTCGATACGTCAAAGCAGCATCGGCAGCATTGAAAAGGGTGAATGAATTGCTGGCCTCTACGATATTAGAGAGTTTCAGTACTGCGGATTGGTGCTACGTACGCATCACGCAAGCGCCTTACGTTACGTGGCATCGTTTGCCATTAATCGGCTTTTAGTACGCCGTAGTACCCGCGTACGTAACGAGCGAGAAGCGTGTTGTGTCATCTGGTAGATCAAAATAGAAGCACTTGTTGTTGACAGCCAATGTGAGCTAATCCAAGCGTTATAGGCCAGATTATGGCCATATTTCAAGCCACAGAGCCGGTCGGTGCTTGCCTTCGATGCCGCCATTTTGCAAAACGAAGTCTCGCGCTGTCACGAACTTGTTCGAGAGCGGCGCGATCACCTCATACGTACGCACGCACGCATCTCATGCGTGCGTACGTAGCGGCTGCGTACGTAATGCGATACGTACGCGTTGCGGTCTGCGCATGCGCACTACGCAGAACCTGGCGTTCTTACGTACGCAACGGCGCTACGTACGCAGCGTACGCAGTACTAAAACTCTCTATTGTCGGTGTGGGCGACCGCTGTACCACGGTTAAGGTGCCTATATTCGTGATTGAGGTTTGTCAGCACCACCTTTACTTTGCCGTCATGCAGCTCAGCTATGCATCTTGCGACGCAAATCTGACGGTTCCGAAGAAGGCGCTGATCGCCCTCGACGACGCCTTGAAAGTTTTCAGCTTTTTCGGTGCCAATGGAAACGACGACGCTGGAGAAATGCGGCACATTCTAGCACATGCAATGCGAGAATCCTTGGCGTTGTAGGGGTCGGCAGCCTGTTTTAGGAGCTTAGTGTGATTGACTCAGACCTCAGGTCGATGACAGCGTCGTGTTGACTCAGAAAGTCTATTCAAAGTATCACATCTTTGGAGTGACTTTGTAAGATTACAAAGCTCGCAGGATCAGTCTGGTTATTGATGGTGATTCTCGCTGCGCAGACTCAAGTCGGCGTTATTACGTGACCTCCAGTGGTCCGGATTTCGGGGTCTTGCCATGCAGTCCTCCCTTTTTTCAACTTCGTTGCGAAGGACACTCTGACGACGGAACAGTCGGCTCCAGTATCGACGGGAGCAGTGACGAGGTGGCCATCGAATATTACGTTGAGGTCGCTGGTTCGTCATCGTGCATCGCGATTGGGTCGTGGTGTCGGGTCACGGCTACGTCTATTTTCTGCACTGCTCCCACGTTGCGTCGTGACGTCTTCTGCAGACTGCGAAGGTTCAACGTCAAGGCCCTTTTTGTCTTGCGGCGGGTGCTCTCGATTTCGTGGCGTCGTCGTCGTCGTCGTCAGTGGTGGAGGATCTTCGGTAATTCGTCGTACAGCAACCACACCTTCATCGGTTGCTGCCCTTAGTTTTCCGAGTAAGATCGACCCCGAACAGGGCCGGGGTTCTGCCTGCAGTGGAATGAGGCGTAGCGGCCTGGTGACGGCGAACTATAAGGTCGTCTGGGTATCGACTGCGCTCCTGCGAGGTAGTCGGCGATGTCATCTGGTCGTTCACCCTATTGTGGGCATGTCGCGTTGATGTCGAAGCCCCGTAGACCCATCTGTCGGCACTGGCAACGGCGGTAGGTGTCCCCGGCCTCACCGCAGTGGTAGCAGAGAAGCTGGTCGTCAAGTGCACGCCAAACGTCGGTTTTCCTTGGCGCTCTGCGCTGGCCCGCTGGCGACCGGTAGGGCGTCGGTGAGGGTGGCGATGGCGTCTGGCGACAGAAGTGTGACGGGTGGTGTTTTGGCGTGGGCGTGGAGGAGGGGTGTGACACCGGGCTGCAGCAGTATAGGTTATGACTTGGAGTGGCGGCTCTGGAGGCTGAGGAACGCCCAGCGATTGCAGGATCTCCTGGCATACGACGTCCGTCATGAAGTGCACCTGTGGCTGCACTGAAGAAAGCAATTTTCGCTGGTCTTCTTACACAATCACTAGGATCTTCTCACGCAAGTCGGTGGTTCCTAGCTCTTGTATGTCGGCATAGCTTGTAGAGAAGAAGTTATAGTTACATCCCCGCGTTCCCATCTCGAGCGTTTTCTCTATCGTAGATGCTTCCGAAATCAATTCGGCGACTGTCTTAGGCGGGTTCCTGATCAGCCTGGCTAAGAGTTCTTGCTTCACTGCTCGCATGAGCAGACACACCTTCTCCTCGGACACGCTGGTGTGAGCATGGTGGATGAGTTTAATTATATCTTGCGTGACTATTGCCACGTTTTCATTTATCATCTGCATACGGGTTTCTAGGAGGGCTGCAGCCTTCTTTTTGCAGATCGCACTTGCGAAAGTGGTGAGAAACTTAGCGCGAAAGGCGTCCCAAAACGTGAGGCTTCGCTCTTTATTCTCTAATTAGGTCCGAGCAGCACCTTGTAAAGCGAAATACACATGCCGGAGCTTGTCATCGTTGATCCATTCATTGAAGATGGCGACGCGGTCGAACCTTTCAATCTAGCTTTGTGGGACTTCCAGTGTCGAACCGCGGAAAGTTGGCGGCTTCTTATGTTGCCGGAGAACGACTGGGGCAGGCTACACGCCAACAGGCATTGTTGCTGCTGTTGATATCTCAATCCGGGGTGGCCTGGTTTTTTCGTGTAGCGGCCCGTATTCTGGCTCCAGTCCTCTCTGCCTGCGGCTTGCTCGCTGTTCGATGTTGGCGTCGGCGTCTTTCTCACGACGTGTGCTGCGTGTTCACGGGTTGATGGGGGCGTCTGGTACATGGAGATGCCGCATCTCCACCAGATGTCACCTGGGTCAGAAAAAGGGAGCAGTGACAGGTCGAATGATAACTTGTTTAATTGAGCCGATATTGTGGCCACGTAAAAAAATCAGATTACAGCAAGACACTGGCACTGATAGCGGTGAGAAGAGCGTCGACCATCGATCAACTGACAAGCGGGGAAGCGTGGCGGTATTTAAACTCTTGCCATCGAATATTCTAGCGTTATCTAGCGGCGACGTAGGTCTCGAATACTCTGTAACGTTATCGAAGTCGGCGTAATCTTAACGAAACGACATAATGAAGCCTCGAAGATTCTTGATCACCGTAGGCGTGGTTTGCGCTGAACGTAGTGTACCGGGGTGATAACAAAGCTTGAGGAAATGAACGTCGCAATAGCAGAATGAGGCCCGAAATGCTAGTTCAAGCAGCCGCTGTCGAGTGTGTCGCGCCACTCACTAAAATATCAGTAGTTGGAGCACACTTTATGATTCTACTACCAGTCTGCACTGAGAATTGAAGTGTTGTCATAGCCAGTGCTGGTGAAATAATGATGATTGATATGTGGGGTCTAACGTCCCAAAACCACCATATGATTATGAGAGACGCCGTAGTGGAGGGCTCCGGAAATTTTGACTTCCTGGGGTTCTTTAACGTGCACCCAAATCTTAGCACATGGGCCTACAACATTTCCGCCTGCATCGGAAAGGCAGCCGCCGCAGCCGGGATCCGATCCCGCGTTCTACGGGTCAGCAGCCGAGTACCCTAGCCACTAGACTACCGCGGCGAGGCATGCTGGTGAAATAGGAGCAGTCAACACGAAACTGGCAGCCACTGTTAGCAGCTTGCATGCCAAAGCCCATTCATGTGGCTGCATTGATTATTTTGCTTATCTGGCTCACACAAGTAATGCAAATAAGAGAATAAACATAAAACATGATTAGCTTAGTGAAGCCCGAAATGCTTGTTCAGGCAGCTACCGTCAAATGTGAAGCACCCTATATTGAAATAGCAGTAGTCGGAGCAGACTTTATATTTCTTTTGCCAGTCTACAATGACAATTGAAGTGTCGTCATAGCCAGTTCTGGTGAAATAGCAGCAGTCGACATAAAACTGACAGCCATTGTTAGCAGCTTGCTTGACAAAGCACATTCATGTGGCTGCACTATTTATTTTGGTTATCTGGCTCACACAAGTAATGCAAAGAAGAGAACAAATACGAAACTTTCGTAGTTTAGTGAGGCCCAAAATGCTCGCTCAGGCAGCCACCTTCGAAATGATGCGCCCCGCAGTGAAATAGAAGTAGTCGTAAAACACTTTATAATCCTGTTACCCGTCTGCCCTGAGAAATTAAGTGCTGTCATAGCCAGTGCTAGAGAAATAACAGCAGTCAACACCGAACTGACAGCCACTGACAGAAGCGTGCATGTTAAAGCACATTTATGTGGCTGCATTGTTTATTTTCGTTATCTGGCTCACATACCTAATGCAAATAAAACAACAAAAATAGAGCATCATAAGCTTAGTGAGGCCCAAAATACTCGTTCAAACAGCCACCGTTCAATGTGACGCGCCTCAAAGTGAAATAGCAGTAGTATTAGTACACTTTATGATCCTGTTACCTGTCTGCTCTTAGAATGGAAGCGTTGTTATAGCAAATTTTTAATTTTTTAGTCTGGCTTCGGCAAGTAACCGAATTGTAGCACAACTATTAACAAGATTAACTTTGCTAGCTTCGCATTGTGATATTTACATATCGAAAACAAGCTTGGCAACGTTGAACGTGTTCATGAAATTGTAAAGAAATATGTGGCTGCAGCATGCTTCGCTAAAGTAACCCCAAGAAGGACAGATATGGAGATAAACGAGTACAGACATGAATGCACTCACATATTCACACACTCACGCAAACCAGAGCTTGAAAACAGATCTAAAATACAGAAAAATGTTGAATAAGAAATGTACAAAAAAACACACACACATTTAACGCAGACGTGAGCAGAACTATTAAGAGTCAGTTCACAAGCAGCTGTGCCTACTCTATCGTACTTTTTTTAATGTACATAAATGGTCTGTTGCCTTCTCTTTCATAGAAACATTTTAATTGTGACATGTCACAACACTCGAAAAGCAGCGCTAAGCTGTGTTGTGGGAAAGAAAGCTGAGTGGTGGCAGTTTAATGTATGTGCGATTGTGTCACAGCAGGCATCCTACAGCTGGCTTGTGCAGTCAGCGATGAGTTCCAAGACCTACAGCTGTACAAATTCATGCCAAGATCTCTTGTAACGGCATCAGTGTATCAGTCATAATTTTATATTAGCACTAAGGTTAACATTATTGAAACAAACACTGCTGCCAAACTTCTGATCGTTAATAATCCAATGACATTCTCTGAAGTAGCGCGTGTTAGTCACTGATTGTTAGCATTGATGGAAAGGAATTGATCGACTCTGCTACACAACACTAGAACGACGCTGTTTGACGTTCGGCTATATTATCACACTGCTGCCACTGATCGGTCGTTTGCGTGCTCAGCGTGTAGCAACGAATCTTTGCGTTGGAGCTTGCTCTCGCAAATATTTTCTGTTGAAAAACTCGTAGGTTGGTTTCATTCGCGCACACTTTTTTCATTTATTCTTATAATGCTCTTGCTCAAAAACTTCTCCACATCCGGCGAGAAACGCAGGGGCACAGTGCACAAAAGACACCCGCTGCTAACAGTAAATACCAGGCTTCAAAAGTCTCCTCGTCGTAACTTCACTTAGGCGCAAATAAAACACCATAAAACAAACACCCCCGCCGCGGTGGTCTAGTGGCTAAGGTACTCGGCTGCTGACCCGCAGGGCGCGGGTTCGAATCCCGGCTGCGGCGGCTGCATTTCCGATGGAGGCGGAAATGTTGTAGGCCCGTGTGCTCAGATTTGGGTGCACGTTAAAGAACCCCTGGTGGTCTAAATTTCCGGAGCCCTCCACTACGGCGTCTCTCATAATCATATAGTGGTTTTGGGACGTTAAACCCCACATATCAATCAATCAATCAATAAAACAAACACGCACGATGTTCGTTTGCATCGGTATTTCGCCGCAAGATCCTGTTTCCAGACGAAGCGTCACCGATGTTCGCTGCAATCTCTCATCGCCGGCTTACGGCTCAGAACAAACACACGTGGCCCAAATTGTGTATTGTAAGCTCTCATTAATATTTCCGGCATGACATACCAGCAAACATAATTCGAATTCACTCTGACGAAGGGAGACGCACACAGCCAAGGGCACTCGGCCAAGTTCAAAGCCAGGGTGGCCATGTTAGGCATGTTCTCCGTCGGCTGGGTCAGCGCCTAGTGTAGTTCAGCACAAGACATCCCCTGAAGTGCGCGTCCATTGGTTGAGGCTCGTGAACATCCGCCTTTAAGGAGAAAATGCCGCCGCCTTCTTAAATTGTGCCCGTCTATAGACGCGCCTAACCACTGTAGGTGCGCCTAACCACTGATGTACATTAGTCGATTGTGGGTGCCACTTCTCGTCGTATTTGTATACAACGTGCATTCGTTGTGCATTGATCTTCTATTTGACGGGTACGACTTCACCCAAATAAAGCGTTCTGTACTTCTCAGTCTTGCTGTGGACTTCTCTACCGTGACAACCACATGACAACATAAGCACAATAGAATGTTGTCTAGATTATCATCGCAGATGAGAGAGACTAGTGTCGGCACTAACAAATGCCAGCTTTAATTAAAGAATTGCATGTTACCCAAAAAAAGCTGTGTGAAGGTTCACGTTTGCGCGATGATACTTGGAAGGTATGCGCCTTCAGATGCAACAAATACCACATTATGCTTGCCATCTGTTGATAAAATCACCATACCGAATTGTATCCTTTGTCGCCCCGATACGAACACAAAGCGCAGAAATAGCATCTCAGCCGATGATCACGTAACACTGCGGTAAGCAACACACGCCACTAAAATGGCAGTCAGGGTAACGCATTCAGTTAATCAATACTCGTTTGTGAAACTCACCCATTCGTCGAAGTAAAAAAAGATCGAGGTATTCATCGTTGTCACTATAAGCTTTGCGTAAATAAAAAGACTACTTTTGAACGAACAAACACTCCAGAAAAGGCAAGCTAAAAAAACATGCAAGTAAAGAAAACGCAGAACATTCAAACTGCATCAGATTGCACACACTACTATGTAAAGCACCTACTTAAATTGAGCTGTTTTGTAGTTGCGAGATTATTCCTACTCTCATGCCTTTTCTGAGAATCGTGTCTAAGGCCTCCCTGTCTGGCTTTCGCTAAGGCACTAGCATACGCACGACTAAGCGCTTTGAAAATGTCACATGCCATATATCTCACCTTTGGCTCTTCAATCTATTTATTCACTATAACGGGGCTTTGTGCGTTCACATTTCTGCGATATGAAATACAAAGCTAGGTCTAAAACGGCAGCGCATGCATTAGCGTCGGTGAAACAGGCTGAGGGGATCGATTTAGACGATTCCGGTGAAATCGGGCAGCTAATCTGGTGAATAGACAGAAATCATTTACATGAGAAATTTTTTGAGAAAGCTAGGGGAGAGTGACCCTACAATTTTTCAAAGGTTAGAATAGAAACTTACCCTGCATGCAAACGCTGTTTTAGCCTCATAGTCTAGACGAAAAAAAAAGATTGTCTCAATGTGACCGAGTATTTTAAAGGAAGTCTTAAATACGTACGACTACTATTTAAACAGCTGCAATGCGCTAATAAAAGGCTTTCGTTATAAAGAACCACGCTATTACGGCGGTTTCTTATATGTTTGAGATAAAATAGAGGCACATTTTTATGATGTTTTTTTCTTGTGCTGTACAACCAAGACACTTATGGGGACATAGGTATATAGATAAACGTCGGAAATGAGAATTGTTATCTTTCTATTATTGATTAATTCAGAGAAATTACTTACCATCATGTATATAGCGGCCCTTCTTTCGGTTGTCTCTTTTTAAATGCCACGGAACTTTAGCTACAAGTGACACGCTGTTCAAATATACGCGTGAAAAAAATATAAATGCCAAACCTATAAACAACTTTCTGTTTGAAAGTTCAGAAGTATGTGATAGGCGGCTCGGCTGCAATGCTTTCACCATCAGCATTTTATTGCCACTATAAGACTATGCTTAACAACTTTAACGGCTAACGTATGTGATGCTATGACATGTTTGGAATGCTGGACTGATTCATTGTCCAAGATATCAATTACGAGACTTATTCTAAGTCGGCGGCAACGGCGAAGTTTCTTTGTCTCTCCGTAACTTTTATTCTCCTCCCCTGTTTTTCAATGCAGAGTAGGACAAGGGGCTAAGCTATGGATTTCCGCCCTCCATTTTTTACCATTTTTTTCTTTCTAGAGATTGCTTCACTATACCGCCTACCCAAAGTTTCTCTGTTACACGTCAAATGAGCGTGTATTGGCAGCCTACCACATTGCGAACTTTATAAGGTAATTCTGGCAGTGTGTGTAAACTGCAATGTGCTCGCTAACTTTTATAACATAATTTTGTTATGTATATCAATATAGAAGTTAATTTAGTTATCTGTTGTGTATTTCTTTATGTACTGGTTTTGTTTTATGTTGTGTAATTTCATTATAGTCGATGGGTGAGTAATTGTGTTATCTTGTTTCTTCTAGTTGTAGTCACAATATAGTGGTATATACAAAATTCTACCACTCTCTGCAAGGCATTTCTACCGTTGATTCATGAGTGCTAGTTTTTGAATAATTATTACTACACGCACGCTAGTATTGTGTGCGGTGAATATAAGTGTAGTGCCCGAGACCTAGTCAGGTGACGTTTTTTTGAACAACACCATTTGCCACATGCCGCTTCACAATTTTATGTTGTGGTACAAATAAATAAATAAATAACATTTTTGTCTGCCACACTACTGTCTTCCTTTGTTTGTCTCTTTTATTCACTTATTTATCTCTCCATGTGTAGTATATACCATGTTCCTCAGTTAATACTTGTTAACAACAGGCTTACCGAACCGTCAGCGAATGCTGGGTTTGGAATTCAGAAATAAAGACTGAGCATAAAACGTGATCAAATATGAGAAACATACTGTCCCGCTTTCTCATTGTTCGTAAGAGCGCAGTCTATCCCATCATCATGTGAGGCAGTATAGTTAGCGGATGTGAGCAGCCAATGAAGATGAGGCTCTTGTTAGTAATACGATTCGTGAGCCCGACTTGTGAAGTTTAGCAAAGAAAGCTACCACTACGACTCCTCAACATTTAAAAGCAGGAGACAACTCGAAATCAAACTTCATATCGGTACGTAGGTTACTCGCAGAGGGTAACATGAGAAGAAAAAACAGTCATCAGGCAAAACAGTACAAAAAGCACAAAGCCTCTACACGCCTGTGCTTCGCGTACGTCAGGGTCATTTCCGCATAGGAGGGGCACTGGTGCTCTTTGTCTCTTATAGCGTGGCAAGTCCGCTTCATTCGGAACCAGTAGCATGTATCCATTTACGACGCATGTGGAGCTCCAGAATCACCTGGTATATGAAAGAATCGTGGGCTTCGTTTCTCTGACCGTTCATCAATAACGCTCTTCGATGCTGGTATAGGTAGCCAGTGGAAGCAACAAAGAAATAAGCAGCTTGCAGAAAAAAACGAAAATGAAACATTGAGGAAACTTCAATATACGCAGTCATCGAAAGACTCCGCGTAAGAAAATTGCAGGAAGGAAGAAACTGTTTTCGTAGTTTTCTCACCATAGACACAAAGTTGCAGCTGTTTCAGCGTCATCACCTCGAGCTTCGGCTCGAATGAGACACACTTGTGGGACTGCCGGGTATTTTTGCGTAGGCCATGACCAGAAGTTTGGCTCGTGGGTCAGCCCGGGAAGGACGTACAGAACTCTGTAAGAGATATGGAGCAAGAAAAAAAAGTGACGAGCAAGAGAAGCCACTCCTTACGAGTCGATTTGCGACCTTTTGATAAATACTATGGCTGGGGGAAGAGAAATGAAAGAGAAAGTAGTATATAGAGAGCTCCACTGAACGATTGGTTCCTTCCAATATATGACGGTGGCATCGCCTGACCGTATGGCACCTTTTTTCTCTCGGATTCACCGGAGTTTCGACTGCTGCATTCTTTCCACGTGAAGACGTGACCTTCCGCTACGTTCTTTCTAGGACCATTCCCGGCACCGTATTATAGATAGTGCTTTGCTGTTGTTCTAATCTGTGCAATAGAGTCCCAGTAGAACTTTCCACAGAAGGCTACCCGGTGTTGTAATAAAGCCGTATAGATAGTGGTGAATTGGCGTGATTCCCTAAAAATTGTGCGGCTTACACAGTGAAGTCAGCGCATCTGTTCTCTTGCCACTGCCCGCAAGAGAGTTGCGTCTTCTCTTCTTTGAAAACGATAGTACCAGCCTTATGGCACCCATTGAGAATATGGGTTAAAGTAGCTCTGTAAGCTTTAAACATATCATCAATCAGTACCACACTTCCTGATTCGCACACCCCTAAGTTAGAATTCTGTGTCAGTCATAATTATTAACAGCCGATTGCAGAGTTGAGGTGACGTCATTTGATTTCGAAGCTCGCCAACTCCGGTAGTCTTATAATTTTTCACTGAACCTGGTGATCAATTCCTCTAGCACAGAGTCTTCCTTCCTGCCATTTATCCTCCATAACTCATAAAGCCTCGTTGCCATGATCAATGACTAGCTTTTTCCTTAAAAATAATAATACATTTTAGGGCTTAACGTCAGAACATCGTGACATTTATTTATTATTTAAAAAGTCTTACAGGCCTGCTCAGAAGCATCGGGTAAGGGGCATTACAACAAATAAATGATCACACACAGTGAATACTTAATTATCACAGTTTCTTTGAAAACGAAGTGCGTGGCTCTGAGACGATCGGGCACGCCCGCCTCAGAGGTGATAAGGTGTAGAACGCAAAGCGACGGGTAGATGCCACCACCGTGTCGTCTGAGCAAAGCATCGGAAACGCTCGACTTTTTGTGCAAGCGTTGCATGGTCAGCGCAGAGTGATAGACGCTACGGTCCTTAGAATTACCTGTGTGTGGCTTTTCTAGCAAACGACGCACATACAGGTTATATATGTGTTGTTATAGTGCCTCAGATATGCGCAATAATTGCTTTTATTGACAATAACACAAGTATGAATGCTGAACTTTGAGCAACATTGGTGCGTGCTGCGGATGGGGTCGGCCGTTTAGTCTATCGGTTGGGGCGTTCAGAGAACCCAGTACCGTTAAGCGTGTACAAACAGACAAATGTACAGACAAACAGACAAACCAAAATTTTTGCGTCGAAGGTCCCTAAGAAAGACTATGGTCTTCAAAAAAAAATTGGCAGCATATCCACGGAGTGAATGATGGAGAGTAAGGCGACCATTCGGCCATCCATTCGTTATTGCTTCCGTCCGTCTATGCGTCCTTCTGTGTAATCGCCCATGCGTCCATCCGCCCGTCCGTGCGTGCGTCTGTTCGTGCGTCCGTCCCTGCGTTTTTCCATGCATCCGCCCCTGCGTCCGTCATGCGTCCATCCTTGCATCTGTCTGTGTGTCCGTTCGTCCATCTATTCAACACTCCATGTACCACCATCTTGCATCTTTTCGTCATATATTCCCCATATAGCAGCACCGCCATTCAGCGAACATTCTAAGGACTAAACGAGACGTGGCACACGCACAATTTCTTACGGCTTGCGCTTCGGGTCTACTTCCACCTTTAACCACCTCGAGTTCATGGTATATACTAGTTCACTGTATTCATGGCATTGCAGCCCAACGCTCGCTAAACCTTTCTAAAACCAAGGAGGTTACGCCCAGCGAGTATAATGTAGCAACCTTTTCCTGTCAGATAGTACTCGATGTACATGCCAATGTTTGCTAATGAGGATTGCAGCGTGCGCGTTAACTAAAAGCCGAATGCTCCTGTCTCTCATTCCCCATTAGCAGCCATTGGCACGTACATTGAACACTATTTTTTTTATTTTTCAACAACGCGCAGAAGAAATCTCTCACCGTCACCACCTTGGAGCTCAAAGTGTTATGCTTGTTGCACATTACAACGCCTACGAGGGACAAACGGGTGCCGCTATAAGGAGCTTCACCCCTAACATCATAAAGAAGACTCCAGCGCGTGGAATCTTACGTGGATGTCCGCGTCGTCAATGCGACGCGTTATCCATTGAGCCACAGTGGGGTACCTTCTTGAACTTTCACACGGCAAGTTACTAACTGCGAAGCATTTCTTAGCGAACTTCAGCAACTTTGAGCGTATCTACCTACCTATCTATCTATCTATCTATCTATCTATCTATCTATCTATCTATCTTTCTATCTATCTATCTATCTATCTATCTATCTATCTATCTATCTATCTATCTATCTATCTATCTAGCTGTCTGCGACTTTTAGCTCTCCTGGCCGTTTCAGTAATGGTGTCGATACCAAACTTGGTATGGCATAACATGACTGTATGAAGAACATGTATGTCATGAATGTCAGGATTTACATTTCATGGTCCTGCAGGTCTTGCATTGGTTTCGTTCACATGGCATGTTTCAAAACTGGCATGGTATCACATGATTGCATGAGAAACACATGCGACAGACCCTAACATGAGTATCATGACATGCCTGTCATGAAACAACATGAATACATGCCACGCTCATGACGCGCTCGCAGCCTTTTCACTAGCCTCACATGTACCAAACTCGGTATTACGTGACGCGAACGGACGACATAGGTAAATGACGCATCCAAACATCATAATCACGACATGCATGCCATGTAAGAGCACGACTGCATACCACACTGATGATGCGCTCGCGGCCGTTTCGCTAGCATCATATTTGCCGATATTGGTATGACGTGACGACAATGGATAACGAAGTTATGTGACTGGTGCACACATGTTAATCATGAGATGCGTGTCATGTGAGAACATGACTACCTACCACAGTGAAGGCGCCAATAGAATTTGACGTGACGGAGTGCGCGTGCTCGCCGGCGTTCATTTCGTCGCCTCACGCCGGCGTTGCCAGGCCAGGCGCTGGTCCTGCCATATACTCGCAGGCGGATGGCCACCAGGGGGCCAGGGAGTTCGGATGTGCCTCGCATCAGCTCCGCGGAAAGTTGTTTGGTCTGGTGGAAATTGTGCAGTTACAGCAAACAACTCCTATAATCTCCTGCCTGAAGTTCTCTGGACCATCTAGACCACGACTTCAGGACTGTGAGTACGTTTTGGGGCATTTTATGGCTATTTTGGTGTCGACTGCGTCTCCGCCCAGCAAAGCCTAACGCTAGCGGTGAACAAACGCGGCGGCTCGGCGGTGGCCGACGCCCCCGGCGTTCGCTTCAGAGCCCCGTTGTGGAGACGCGACGGCAATGGAGGTGACCGTGGAGGGTACTGAAATTACCCCTGAAGAATTTAGAACCGCTGACTGGATCACGAAAGTTGGAAAACATGTTAAAGAGCTGCGTGACGCCGCTAGAGGTGACAGACAGGGACGCCAAGATGGCAACGCCCGGGCAGAAAGTGGAACCGAGCCCGGCGAAGACAGGAAGAAAACGGCGGCTGCGAACGCAGCATACAAAAAGCTGGGGCACAAGATCGCGGAGCGCTCAATTGCGTCGTACCTACCGCGGTTGCCGGCGAACGACTGCAAGATAATCATTCGTCCGAAGTGCGGAGTGGCGCTCACAAAAATTCCGAACACCAGGCTCAGTGAGGCGGTGCGCATGGCAGCGCAAATTCCGTGGATTAAGGGACAAGACAAGGAAGTGTTCATTGTTAACGACAAGCAAGGCACCCTGATTTTCAGCACTCCAGACATAGACACTGTCTGGAAGGTGACCAGGATTAAGTCTATCAAGATTGAAGGCAAGAGCTATGACGTCACGGCGTACCTCACGCCGCACGAGGATAGCGGGCGGGGTGTGGTGCGCGGCATCGACCCGAGATTGTCAGTAGAGGAACTGACAGAGGCCTTCGACAACTCAAGGAACCCGCCGATACTTGGTGTTAGGAAGCTGGGGAACTCAAGTTCAGCTGTCATCATCTTCAAAAATGAGACAGTGCCCAGGTGGATGTACTGTTACGGCGTACCGCTGAAGTGCGTGCTTTATAAGAAACGATACGAGGTGTGCTACCGATGTGGCCAGCTAGGACACAGATCGGACGTGTGTATCAGCGACCATGTTCGCTGCCGGGGATGCGGAATGACAGCTCCACCCGAGGACCATGCATGTGAGCCCAAGTGTAAGCTGTGTGGCAAAGGTCATCTGACAGCAGATCGGAAATGCAAGGAAGCTTTCAGGACCCCTTATACAATAAAGAAGAGACAGTGGGAGGCCTGGCGGCGAATGGAAGGAGAAGAGCGGAAGGCGAAAGACGCCGATCCACAAACGTGCAGAATAGAAGAGATCAAAGAACGGTCCAGGAGCCGGTCGAAGCATCGAAGAGGGTCAAGAGGAAGAGCAGGTTCCTTCCGAAGACTACCGGAAAGACAAGAAGGAGATCTGCCACCAATGACTGGTCCAGTAAACGAGGGGACTTCCGGCAGTGCTGTCCTCAACAGTGGGAGACCCACGTCACCGAACCGCAAGGTGGGTTGGGGAGATAGGGCCTCCCAGGATAAACGCGATGAAGAAATGTTAACCATTAAGGAAGAGAATCGCATGCTTAAAGAGCAGCTAGCAATGATGAGTCGGCAAATAGAGGAGCTTCAAATAGCTATTAAGTCGTCTAACACGACACCGGTTTCCCTACCACGAATGCCACAGAATCAAAATATAAAAATGCCGGAGGAGCAGAGCGCTACTCCACCTCCAGCGAAAAAGAGGGCAAAAGAAGCGGAAAAGCCCGTAATAGAGGAGAACGTAGCGACAGTGTATGACATGAAAATAGCGCAACTGGAGGCAAACATTGAAGCCAAATCTACCCAGGACGATGAATGGCGTAAGGCCTTCGAGAAACGAATGTTCGAAATGTTTCAAAATCTGAATCAGCAGTTGCATCAGCGGGATAATAAACTTACCGAGGAACTTAAAACAGAATTCGCGAAGAGGGATCGGGCGTATGAACAGCTCGCCCAAGAAGTATTAGGCAGGCCGATTAATCACCTTAGTGGCAATCATGGCTCACAGATTCAGTAAGAACACCGTTTGGCAATGGAACTGCAGAGGCTTCACGCGCAAGCGTGCGGTTCTGCAGGAATTCCTGAGGAAAGGGGATCGACCGGATGTTATAGCTTTACAGGAATGTGGGAGAAAGGTGACGTTGCCGGGTTATAAATCCTATGTAAGCGAAGGCACGAGTACGCAGGTGGCCACCCTGGTCAGGTGAAACGTTACGGCGGTGCAGCATGACATTGGTAATGCACACATCGACCATGTTCTCATAGAACTAATACCCCAAAAAAAGAAAAACGCTAGCGTGTTCGTATTAAATATATACAGCTCTCCCAGACAAAGGCGAAGCGACTTTGGGGATCTCTTCGCTTCTACGCGACGTAAGAGTAAGAACAACCCATTGCTGATCGTCGGTGACTTTAACGCTTACCACACGGCATGGGGATATAAGCAGGCTTCAATTAAGGGCAGGAAATTGTGGGATGACATGCAAACTCATAATCTGGACTTGATAACCGACCCGTTGCAGCCAACGAGGAAGGAAAATAGTGTCGCGGTTGATACCACACCCGACCTACCCTGACGGGGAGCGGCACTAGTGCCACGTGGTGCAACACAAACGAGGACCTAGGCAGTGATCACATGATCATAGAAATAGTGGTAGAGGGAGGCCCGGCAACACCTCGGAAACGAAGGGTAGAGGCCGTAAATTGGGACTCTTTCAGGGACCTCAGGGGCGACCCGACTCCCATTTCCGACATTGCCGAGTGGTGCGATGGGGTCTTACGTACTGTTAAGGAAGCCACTGAAGCGGTGGAAACCGAGGAGGACAACGAAGTGGTAGACACGAGATTAGTAAATCTTTGGAAGAAAAAGAAAGCTTTGGAAAACCGACTCCAACAGAGGAGATGGGATCGGAGTATCAGGAAACAAATAGCAGCTTTAAACAGGCAAATTGAAGAGCACGCCATCACGCTCACGAAGCAAAGGTGGGGGAACGTCTGTCAGGAGATGGATAGAAATATAAGTACGTCCGGGACGTGGCGACTTCTTCGTCACCTTTTAGATCCGGAGAGCACGAAGACAGCGTCTAAACAACAATTGGAACAAATGGCGCACCAATTTGAAGGTACTAGGAAGGAACTCTTAGAAGAAGTTCGGAGCAGATACATTAATCCCGCCGGATCCGAACCTCTCCCAGATTATGGAGGGCGGGAAAACGCAGCCTTAGACGCCCCTATCTCCCTGGCTGAGGTGCGAGCGGAGATTAATCGGCTAAGGACTAGATCAGCGGCAGGGCCGGACAGAGTGACTAACAAAATGCTCCGTAATTTAGACGATAGGTCCATCGCTAACCTAGCAACGTACATGCAGGAGTGTTGGGAAAAAGGGACGATACCGCAGGAGTGGAAACTCGCAAATGTAATTTTCATTCCTAAACCGGGTAAAAAACTCTGTTTCGAGAATCTTAGGCCGATATCGTTAACGTCTTGCGTAGGTAAGCTCATGGAGCATGTCGTTCAGACGCGGCTCAATAGGTACATGGAAGACAATGGTATGTATCCGGACACCATGATCGGTTTTCGACCCCGACTATCAGCGTGCGACGTGATGCTACAGCTCAAGGATCAAATTATAGACAAGCCAACGCGAGACACAAAAGTTATCGTGGGTTTAGATGTGGCAAAAGCATTTGACAACGTGAGGCACGTATCAATCTTGGAGAATCTGAGCTCCCTGAACGTCGGAAAGCGACTTTATGATTATGTCAAGGACTTCCTTTCGAACAGGACAGCCACTTTAAAAATCGGGGAAGAATCCATCGAGGACATTAAATTAGGCAACAGGGGGACACCTCAGGGCTCGGTGTTATCACCCACCCTTTTCAACATTGTGATGTTGAAACTGCCTGAACAGTTAAAGGATATTGAGAATTTAAATCACACCATATACGCGGATGACATAACATTATGGATGAACAAGGGCAGTGACGGCCAAATTGAAGGCTCTCTGCAAATCGCCATTGATAAAATCGTGGAGTACCTGGAGCCCAAAGGACTTAAATGATCGGCCGAAAAGTCGGAAGCACTCTTCCTCATGCCCGCCGGAAAACGGCGGCTCCACAACAGGCCTGAAGTGGACATCCACTTGTATGTTAACGGCGCAGAGATCCCCGCGGTCGACAGTATCCGTGTCCTTGGACTAAGGATTCAGGCGAACCGTAGGAATTCTGAAACTCTTGCTAGGTTGGAAGCCAGTTCTAATCAGACATGTCGTCTCATCAGACGAATAGCAAACAGGCATGCTGGGATGAAGGAGGCGAACCTTCTTAGATTAGTGCAGACCTTCATAATAAGTAGGATAGTGTACGTGGCACCTTATTTAAAATTAAACCAAGTGGAGCGGGGCAAACTCGACACCATTATCAGGAAAAGTGTGAAAGTCGCGCTCGGACTTCCCCCAAACACGTCAACTGACAGACTTATGAAGTTGGGGGTATCTAACACACTCGATGAGCTAATTGAGGCTACTGTGACTGCACAACATCAAAGACTACTCGGATCTAAAACGGGGAGAGCAATATTAAAGAGATTGGGCTATGAGCCCACGCGTGAGCAAGCGCGTTCAAAAGACATACCGATACAGATCAGGGACAGGATAAAGATACCTCCGCTACCCAGAAATATGAACCCTAACTTTCACGAAGGCAGGCATAAAGCCAGGGCAGAAGCATTACAATCTAGGTACACTGGTCGACAGGACGTTACGTATACAGACGCTGCGGAATATGAAAGCAAAGCGGCACACACGGCAGTGGCGGTCAGGGGAGATGGTGGCCTAATTGCGTGCTGCACAGTACTTGGTGTCGAGACTGTAGAGGCCGAGGAAGTGGCCATAGCTTTGGCCATCAGCCAAAAGAGGATCAGGGTGGTCATCAGCGACTCCAAAAACGCTGTGAGAAATTACGAATCGGGAAGGATGACGGAGACTGCCGTCCGTATATTAAACATGGTAGGAGTACCCAAAGAGCAGATTCTGCTTGTCTGGGCTCCAGCTCACCAAGGACTTAGAGGGAACGAGGAGGCTCATTCCGTCGCCCGAGGTCTCACCTACCGGTCGACCCCTGGAACCTCCCAAGTTACCGAAAAAAGAAGCGAGTATATGCGCACATACCATGAAATCGTCGCACACTACAGGCTGAATTGACAAGTGTACCCGAGAGCGGACAACTCACTAAGTAAGAAAAACGAGATTTTGTGGCGAAAGTTACAGACCGGGATTTTTCCAAACCCCGCACTTTACAGCAAGTGGCACCCCGCAGTTTTCCAGTCCCAGTGTAAATTTTGTGATGAGGTAGCGAATTTGGTCCACATGGTGTGGACATGTCCAAGTCAAAACGATGGTTTTCGCACTGTAGAATCCTGGGAGGCCCTGCTCTGCAGCACAGATCCCAACGTCTAGCGCGACATCATCAGTCAAGCCCTTGCTGCTGCCGCGTCCCAAGGGATTCCGGCCGACAGCTAGGGGCAACGCGCCATGCCTGAGCAATTGACTGACCTTTTAATAAAGTTTTTTCTCTCTCTCTCTCGCAGGCGCGCGTGGTGCTGCGTTGCTTCGAAGCATGTGCGTTTAAGCGCATCCGGCGTCGATCCGCCACGAAAAAAGGGAGACGCAGTGTTGTCTGGGTAACGCATCGGCGGGAAAAGCAGCTTGTCGCATTTCGTGCTGGTTGCCATCAGGCCGCGCCGACGGACGCGGCCTGACGGCAACCAGCCAGGTTTTTGTAAGAATAAAAACATTCCAATCGGCATCTCGAAAAAATAAAAAACTAGAGTAAATCTGCACGACGAGCTTGTTGGTATTAACGAATAATAAGCTATTTTCAGCGCACACTGACACATGAACAATGAGGGGAATCGTGTCGGTTCCTCTCATTGTTCTTGGGTCAGTGCGCTCAAACTACGTAATTATGAAAAGGAAGAATAATTGTCCTGCTTTGAAGCAGGACTTCAGATGTTCGTATAAATGATTATGTTATTGGAGATCTAGATCTCTAGGAGATCCATGATCGTTCTGAGTGCGCGTGGGCCTCTCTAGTTCTTTATTTAGGTATATCACAGTTTGTAGGTCCATAATGTTGACCCATGTAGATGTACCCACGCGCAGCTTATCAAAAGGTAACTTGGATGATTCGTTTTGAGCCTTGGCAAAATCTATCAGAACTCTTCTAGCTTGCAAAAGGGAAGCCTTCGCGAATGGAGAATGATGAGACTTAGAGCTTACGCACAGCTTCAAGAACGTCTTGTTTATCTTTAGAGAATGTGAATTTGGCTATGCGAGGCCGGTGCTTATCAAGAATATATTTGCCTAGCCGGTGCACGCGTTGGAAGTGCGCACGAGTTGCTTGAATTTCCAGCTTGTCAGCACAAAGTGTTATCACTTTATGCTCTGATACTGCCCTATCCTCTTGATAATGGTCATAAATACATTCAAAAATCAATTGAGGTCGTCGTCGATTGTTTTTCAGCATTTTCACACCTAGAAATAATTGTTACAAGCTCACTAGAAGCGCCCTGTAATATATCGGCTCCAGTGGCAGAACTCGCCGTGTTTTCCGAGAGGTGTTTGCTTCTGGGGGCGTAACCCTTGCGTTAATAAGCTCAATTTTCCTCTAGGTGGTCGCTAGTTCGTCTTTCGTGCTTTTCATTTCTGCATGCAGCACCACGTTGCCCTGCACAACCTCCGTCACGCCCAAAAGTGCAGCACCGTTCCCCTTCATCGCACTCGTTAGTTAAGCAACAACTGCTGCGTGTCCTTCTTCTATTTTAGCAAGTCTATCTACAATATTGAAAGCGTTTCCGCCACTGCCTCAGTCATCAGACCATGGTTGGACTCGTTATCACCAAAAAGCATCAACACTAATGCCTTAAATGTACAAAGCACGCATGAGAAGCATTAGCCTATAGTCGCTTCCGTACATCGGGAAGATGTGCAGGGCACGAAACAATTACCGAAAGCTATATTGCTGGTCCTCTCACACAAAACACTAGATAGGTAACTAACATTCAAAAACAGCTTGTGTGAGTTCATCATCACAGATGCGGTGCCATGCCCGAAGCCGCCGAGGTCTGGTGACCTTTATATCTGCTGCTGGTGATGCAGAACGTAGCTGTGCCTCGACGCTAGACTGTGTAGTCACCTTCATCCAACGTTGATACCGGTGGCATGCAAGCTGGCCAGGAACCACGAAACGATCCAGAATCCGGTGTTCTTGATACCAGCATTGCAGAGTTTATTGGAAACTAAAGGTCAGTGTGCACGGAAAGCTTGTGTGAATTCATCTTTACAGATGCGGTGCCGTGCCCGCCTTCGTGATGATTATGAGAGCCACCATAAGGAAGGGCTTCAGAAGTTTCGACCACCGGGGGTTCTCTAACGTGCACCTAATTCCAAGCACATGGGCCTCAGCATTGCCCTCTTCGAAGATGCGGCCGACGCGTCCGGGAATTCGTCCTGCGATCTGTGGGTAAGTGATCGAGCAACATACCCACCAGACCATTGGAGGGGGGGGGGTCTGCGGGAAAAATTTTGTAAAAGATGAATTAATGTCTTATATAAAAGAGTGTTCTTTCGCGATTTTTGTGACCAAGTATTTTTATATTAGAGGGCTAAATTTGTAAAAGATTAGAAGGGCATCCGATTTTTGTGACGTAAAGGCCTTGGGCTGCCATCGTTGGCATTTTTACCCACTGCCACACGCCATAAAAAACATTACAAAAGTGCGAAACACTTAAGTGACGGCATTTCACTTTTTTTAACGTGACACTTAAGAAAGAATGAATCATTCAAGGTGTGCCGCTGTTTCCTCACAGCGTAATTAGTGCTAATGAGCCGCGAGAGACGCGCAACCGAGGTAATCCGCCACATTGTTTTCTGAGAGGTTTTTTAATGAAGCACTAATGGTGCGAAGCTTGAAAACGGGCATGTAGGGAAGGGTAATGTGTTTTACTAACGTTGTTGGCAAAAAGCGTTAGAAGGCAGCTCATGCTAAGATGTTTCTTCTACCCAGGTTTTAGTTACCTATGACATGTAGGGAAGGGGCTTGTAGCTCCATAAACGTCCTCGGCTATATGTTGTTTGGGTAACTGTTGCCGTGTTCACATTTAGTGAACTGGTGGCGAGTGAAGTGCCATCAGTCTGCAGTTATGTTTCAAGAAGTGGACCTAAAAAAAGAGGATGTAGTACAAAAAAGGTGGAAGTTGATAGACAACAGCTTCAGAATATGTTGCGAATTCTATGAAACAATTTCAGATTCAATGACACACTTCGTACACAACTTCCCTTATAAGGTCAGTAGAGCTAGAAAAAAGTTTAGAGGGACCTCTCCTTGAAGAAAACGCAATGCCGTTGCCGGATACGATGTTAAAATATGTATTGTAAAGAAATTAAGCCCTGCTTACTAAAGATGTGCTAAATATACAACCAACAAAAATGAGTGACTAAGTTGAAATGATCAATGAAAAATAACATGCGTTTCCTAGGACACGCAGCTGTACTCATTTTTTGTTACTGCCTTGAACAGATCCGCAGCATGCTAGATAACTTTCTTGAAGTGCTCAAATCAAAGTCAAATCAGTCTCGCATTCTACGATAAACATCCCAGCCATATTGGAGATCATATAAAATGTATTCGGAAAAAATTGTGCTGATTGACTGAATTTAAAACAGTGAAATTTATAGAATATTCTGACATAATTTTTTCGGGTCACATAATATACTTCTGAACTTTCCAGAATGCTGTCATAGGGTTGTTTGAGAAAAAGTGTTTTAAAAGTACCGCTCATTCTTTTTGTAGCCAAGTGGATCTACATAAAAAGGAAGGGACTTGCGTTACGTGTTCGAAGGGGTCAATAATATTAGCGCGATTCTTCAGCCACATACGCCTTCAGGAATTTAGCCAGAGTGTGCTATATTTGTATTTTCCTATCGAAATACTGCACTTTGCATGAGTATTTGAGCAATGAATACTTTTTCCACAGAAGGTATATCTTGGAAGAAAATTATTTTTTGACTAACAAGTGAATAAACATTAAGAGACGAAAATCCGCGAATTTCATAAAATCGTTGTCTTCGTCCACATTGAGACACAATTTGCACCATGTGGTGTTCCAATAAATATTAGCCTCATATCCATATCGAAAGCAAGCAAACCATGGTATTATTTATAAAAAAGCTGCATGATTACATTTTTCTTTTTAAATCAGAAACTAATTATTAAAATTTTCCATTGACGACAAGGGGTAAATTCAAGGCGGAAGCTGCCGTATGGCCAAATGGAAAGTTAGCTGTATGGGGAGCTAGCAACCATGGGTGCATCGTGGCCCAATGCGGGCTTGAGCGAGCAGCTCAAGATTCGGTACTGCCTCTTCATTGGGCCATAGTGCCTCTCGTGCCTTGAGCATGCGTCAGCTACGTGGTCTTCACTACCGCGAGCGATATCTATATACGGAGCCATAGACACCTTAATAGGCAGGACACGTGGAGACTCACGTAGGCATATATACCGGACGGAAAGAACTGAAGCTTAGAAAAAGGGTAGTTGTGTATAGTAGCGTTCGACAAGTGTATGTTTGTGTATTTTTCTTCTTATAACTGTTGTCTATAGATGTTTTGTTGCCATGGCTCGGTGTCTGATGACGAATGTGTCTCTGGTTGTCTATAGCTTGCGGTTTGAGAGAATTGATGTTCATTCGAAAAGAAAGTAGCACAAGCTAATGCACACGCTTGTTCCCTTAAGAAAACTTTTCTCAACTAGCACAACCGCCTGGTTGTGCTAACTGAGAAGAGACTGGCCAATAACAAGAAGAGCTTGTATCGATCTGCTAAAGCCTATCATATCACTCCCCGTTCTGTAGTCTACACACAGCGAGGTTTTATTGCCTAAGAAATGTAAAGCCACGCAACTGCCTTAAAAACTGACGGTTTCCTTAGCTGCTCTGATGCGACGGAACTGCGCTACTCGAACTAACTTCTTGTGATAGCAAGTCTCCATGGAAGTTGCAGTTTCATTAAACTCAGAACACCACTTATGTAAGCATAAAGTCTACGTAAATAACCACAGTGCGCCAGGACTTGGTTTCTTACCATTATACGCGATTGGAGCTAGCGCATGTGAGCGCAAAAACGAACACGTTGTGTTCCCGCGGGATCCATCCTGCAGGCTACCCCTGACATCTCCGAACGCGTCAGCGCATGCGTACGCCGGGTAAGTGAAGAATAGTGGAGGTAGGAGAGAAGAGCGCGGGGCAAACACCTATACGCGACAGCATAGCCAGAAGGGGAACCTACATATGTTAGCTGAGCCTACGTAGCTCTTGTACAGTAAGCGCTTGCAAGCACTGATACATATGACTGAGAAGGCAGGAACAAGTGCATCCTAAAAAAATGTAGTTGAAACCTTACCTCAAATGTGACAAACAAATTATGGCCGGGCACTGCCATCAAATAATTTGATAAATATTGTTCGTAGGTTAGCTTGTAAGCAAACGTAGGAGTACCAAGACAGTGCTTCATAATGCAGTGTACTTGATGTAAGAAATATGACGCTGCCAAGTTTACAACACGCGACTTTCTTCCGTCGTGACATCTAGCAGTGTTGTCTTCGTCTTCTTACGATCGTGTTTTCATTTTAATACACTGGGCAGTCGTCCGGATGTTTTGCTTCCGGCCCGCTGCCCGTGCGTTTTTGATGCGAAGATGGTAAAGCGCTTGAACAATGTCGCAGAAGACCTTTGGACCGCGCTTTCGAGCTTCTTCATGACAAGAAAAGTTCATTTCCACAGTAACTTTTTTATGGACGTACATTCACGCAGTCGATAAAAAAAGAGAGCAAACAATACGGTGCCCCCGATAGCCCAGTTTTTTGTACTCTTTTCTCTGATCACTTTGCTCCAAATTTCATCATCTTGTAATACAAAGGTCACCACTTGCAAATTTGAAAGTTTAAAAGCTGGTTTCCTTTTATACGTTAGCAAACTTCACAGTTTTTGTGTGTGTGTGTGCGCGCACCGGGATTATAGAAATTCTGCAAACATGCGTTGGATGTTATGTGAAGGGTGCGGAAAAAAAGGTGCGTGACGTATAATTTTTTATTACGCGAAACGTTAACAAATTGTGATAAACCTGCATAATAATGTTATAGGCACAGACTTGTTTTGAACAGTCGCATATGTACGCAATAGCTACTTATTTACTGTTGCATCATGGTGTCGACAGCAACATCCGTATTCCCAGCACAGGAAGTGGTAATGTCTTATGCAGCGCTTGTGCTTGCGAGGAAAGTAGCCCTGGCTATTCTACATAGACCGCCTCCAGCGCATAGCGCTATGGTATTCAATCAATGGTAACCCGACCTGATGCCTGTATTGAAATTGAAATTGAAATTGAAATTTATTCCGCAACAACAAATACATGTTACGAGGAGGGCAGGTAAAAGCTGTGAGAACAGCTTGAGAAGCCCTGACCCCCTAGTACACAGGGTAGCACAGAAAGACGTGCGGCTAAGGACAACCAAAATAAAAGTGTTTCACAATGTGCATTAAAAAAAGAAACAATGAAAGATTACAATGAAAGATCACCGAGGTAGTCGCCAGTTCACATTATTATATAAACACTATTCGCAATTTTTTTGGTGATATGCTAGATATATCAATGTTATGTTCCCTAATTATGCGGTTTAGAAGTGTAGGCAGTTGAAACTTTAACATTTGATTTCCGTATTTCGTTCTACATTTTGATATGTGCCACACTTCAGGTTGACGTACATTATAAGCAGGAAAATTTTTCTCTAACCTGGCTATTCTGGCAATCGTATCATTATTTTTCAATAAACCGAACTTATATAAACGGCTTAGTTTATAATCATATATTGATGCAACCTGAATGATGTAGTGTTTTTTAAACAATTCTGCTGTGTGGCTGCGATGTGGTAATTTAGAGGCAAGACGCAAAGCTTTCTTTTGCAAGATGGTAAGTTTGCAAACGTTTACAGTTGTCGTTGTGGACCATACAAGAAAGGCATAATTCAATAATGAAGAAAACAACGAGTTATATATGAGCATGTTTACAGAAACAGGAAAATAGTAGCAATGACGGCGCATGACGCCGATTATACGAGATAGTTTAGTAATAATATGGTTCACGTGATCATCCCATGTCATGTTTTGTGAAAAATACACGCCTAATGATTTAAAACTTTTGACGACTTCAATTTCTAAATTATTTAACGAAATGATGGGAAACTGAACTTGTGTGTGGCGGGGGTGAAATAAAACAGCTTTTGTTTTTTTTTATGTTTAGTTTTAGAGAGTTTTCTTGGGCCCATGTGTTAATTTTAGACAGTGCGTTATTCGCTCGGCTACCTAGATCGCTGCTACATCTGCTTGAAAAAAACAAACTTGTGTCGTCAGCATATATAATGTAATGGGCAGATTCATCAATACGAACTATCTCATTAACGTAAAGTATAAAGAGAAACGGTCCCAAAATGCTTCCCTGCGGGACGCCTGTTTTAATGGATTTTGTTGCGGAATGTTTGCCTTGAATTACGACGAATTGAGTTCGGTGTTGCAAGTATGAAGTGATTAATTTGTGTGCAACGCCTCTTATACCGTAATGGTCCAACTTTTGTAGGAGAATTTTATGATTAATGAGGTCAAAGGCTTTTGAGAAATCAAGAAAAAGACCGAGTACCATATTTCGGGATTCAAAATTCTCTAGAATGTATTCTTTTTGTGCCAGTAGCGCGAGCTCAGTAGATTTATTTTTCCGGAAGCCATACTGCGCTGAAGTAATCAAGTTGAACTTGTCAGTAAAAGAGTTCATACGTTTCAAAATTATTTTTTCCAGACCCTTAGAGAATACAGGTAGAATCGATATAGGGCGGTAGTTGGACATGTCATTTCTGGGACCCTTTTTATAGATAACTGTCACTTTTGCTATCTGCATGTTTCGCGGGAAATGTCCTGTGGACAAACATATGTTAAAAATGTAGGCAAGACAGGGTGCTAGTATGTCAATAACATACTTAACAGGTTTCATCTGAATATTGTCCGCGTCAGTGGCTTTGCTATTACTGAGTGTCAAAAATGTCGCTACTAATTCACTCTCTGAAATTGGCTCTAGAAATATTGTTTGGTTATTTCGAATATTCATATATTTTAAAGAAGTACTACTGGTTGTAGGGCCGCCAACTGACAAAAAGAAGTCGTTAAATGCATCAGCTAAATCAGGCCCTTGAATTTCTGTACCATCTTTCACAATTTTGGTTAATTCCTCCGGTGGATTATTAAGCGTACTGTTAATTGCCTTCCAAACGTTTTCTGTACGCCCTTGCGTTGAGTTAAACAGGTTCGAATAATATAGTTTCTTTTCATCACGAAGGCGTTTGGTGACAAAGTTTCGGTGCTTTTTAAATGCTTTGAGGGCTTCAGGGGACTTACTCACAATAAATGCCTTGAACAATTGGTCCCGCTTTCTTATAAGCTTAAGGCATTCTTTATTTACCCAAGGTTTCCGACTTTTTTTAGATGTTTTAAATGACTTTAGGGGAAAACATTGAAGGTATATTTCGGTGAACTTGTTCATAAATAAATCGTATGCCAAATTGGCGGCACTCGCTGCGAACACATTGCTCCAGTCGGTTCTGCCTAAGCGCTCTCTAAAGAGGGTTAGTGTTTCAGGATTTATAAGTCTATAGGAAAATTCTGCACGCACTTGTTTGGGTACGTTATTGAGTTGGTTAACAAACATAAATATAGGCATGTGGTCACTAATATTGTGAATCAAAGTGCCAGCCGTAACAAGGGAAGTGTCAAAGTTTGTTATAAAAAGATCTAAGAGTGTTGATGACTGTGAAGTGATTCGCGTAGGAGCCGTTATAACATTTTGACAATAATGCGAGCTTAACATTGATTCAAGTTCTAGTTTAACACTGCTCTCAGCTAACATGTTGATGTTGAGGTCACCTCAACCATAGGAGCAACCACGGCCAGGCTAAAGGAGTGGCACGCGCGCTCTCGAGTGCGTGGGTGCCGCTTTTCCAGCATATGTAATGCTTATAAAAATAGATAGCCAGAACTCCAAACAGAATTGAAGTTTCACGAACATTATGCCTCTATCGGGTGTTTTAGATGCGCAGCATCTAATACTCGAGGCTTGTAGTGCGGCGCCGTCCGCAAGCTTCCTCCTCCTTCTTCCACCATCTGTGCATCCCTTCCTTCTCTACACACCGCGCGCGCTTCACTCCTCCACCATCTGTGCACCCTTCCTCCTCTACACACCGCGTGCGCTTCTTCTCTTCACGAACATTCGCTAGCTGTATAATGTAGCGCGCTAGCTGTATAATGTAGCTTCCACCATCTGTGCATACCTTCCTCCTCTACACACCGCGCGCGCTTCACTCCTCCACCATCTGTGCACCCTTCCTCCTCTACACACCGCGTGCGCTTCTCCTCTTCACGAACATTCGCTAGCTGTATAATGTAGCGCGCATGCGCCGTCACGCTTCGAGAACATCGGCAGCTGACGCGCGCACATGCGCCGTTGCGCTTCTCCCCCTTCTCGAACATTCGACAGCTGACAGTGCATGCGCCGTCGCGCTGTTTATATACTCAAGGTCAGCGCTCGCTCGCTCAGTTGCCGCTCGTCGGTTGGTTTGTACGGCGCGTCGACGTCCAAGGTCGCGGTGAAATGAATTCCAACGAATCCACAAACACAATGATCGACGTCTCTTCGACCAGCGCCGCCCTTTCGCATACGTGTGTACGTGTTCACTCATTTAACACCCCCTCCTACAACCACGTTAACCAATTTAGCCATGGATCCAAGTAAGTCGCAATTTAACACCCCATTTCACAACCACGTTAACCAATTTAGCCATCGACCCAAGTAAGTCGCACTTTAACACCCCGTTAACCAATTATATGCTCCGCATCCTCCTCAGTGTTCCCCCGAGGGAAGCTGCGGGCAATTTTTTTTTTGCAAAGAATCTCCACATAAGGTATAGGTGAACACCCTGGCTCAATACCTTAGTAAGCCGATTATCGGCGACCACACGAGTCTGCACAATGCCATGGCGTCGCGAGTGGCCGCGGCACAAACTGTCATCTCGCCTCGCTAGTGTGTGTCGTTCCTCTTCTCCTTGTGCTCTCCTAATTATCACCTCTTCTCATTTCCCGCAGCGCTCCAGAATCACTCATGTTCACCCTTAGTCGCTCTGCAGGTTACGATGACTGCAGCGTCGCTGATCGCAGAAACGCACAACAAAGATCTGAGCTCATAAATTAGCTCGTAAATTAGTCGCACGGATGTTGTAGGCCCGTGTGCTTAGATTTGGGTGCACTTTAAAGAACCGCAGGTGGTCGAAATTTGCGGAGCCCTCCACTACGGTGTCTCTTATATTCATATGGTGGTTTTGGGACGTTAAACCCCACAAATTAAATTAGTCGCACGGAAAACTATAGATTCAAAATCTGAGTTCACTACAGCTTTTGACGTACGAAGTACCATAGCGTGTCTCTTAGCACTAAAGTGCTTTAGGCCGGGGTGCACTACGGCTACGCTGACGTATATTTGTTATGGATATGACTCTGTGAAATATACGCTAATGGACTGAAAAAAAACTGAGAAAGAAAAGCCTTTTCGCACGGCGTCGAACCGGCCACATCTCGATCCTCAGCGAGCAGTGCTTTCCACAAAACCCGTAACATACGCGGTCAAAAATATGCTATTATATGCACCATATACTCTTTGGCGGTCCTCACAGCTCCAAAACTTCAGTGCGTTTTTTGTCATCTGTAGCGAGATGGAGTGGTGAGCTCGCGTTGAATAGGGAGCCTACATGGCCGCTTTGTGAGCTCCATATATATCGTTGGATAAAGCCCCATTGGACAGCGCTGGGTGCAGTCTACGGTCTAAGATTGGTGCATTCTCAATGTCGTCGCTTCTCACGTTTCGTGGAGTGCAGCCTTCATGGTGCACGTCTCTCCAGCGTTAGCGTTATCAGACACTTGACTCGCAAGAGAATGAAGGTCACTTTTCTCGCTGCCGCGTCCTCGTTTACAAAAGGAGAACAATGTTCACAAACGACGAAGAATGTTGAAAGCTGTTTGCGCTTGTCCTGTGTATGCTTGCGCGTTCGGTTTGTGCGTCTTCCTTTCTTTTGGAACAGGGCGCTTTAAGTGGCGAGTTGTGACAGTTGTTAGTCCGCGCTTGACCTCTGTATGGTCAGTCGACGTGGCTTTCTGCTTCAGATGTGCGCTGCATCTTTCGAGCTGCTTGCCGTTCTTCACGTGACGTTGTAGTTTGTTGCTGTGGCATTCCTTTCTTCGTCCTTGTGGCCAAACAATACACGAAAAGAACTTCTGCCACAGTGCGTTTCATTTTCGCGTTTTACCGATTTCTAGAAAGAGGGATAAGTCACGTTTTTCTCTTTAGTCTCAAAGGTGCTCTGCTTCATGCGCCTTTCGCTCACGGGCACAAAAAGCTTGCTCGAAGAAGCGCGAGCTGCCGCAAGGCATTGCAGGCGTTAACAGAGTGGCTGCCTGGCTTGTATGGTACACCACTTTTTGGGGTCTGTCTCTTTTTTGCTCTTCTGCATCTTCGTTCGCTGTATCGGTTAACACAGTGGTGAGGACGCTCAACGCCGGAATGGGAGCCTAAGAGCTACGCTATAAAAGAAGAGCTCGCTTGTTAAGAAGATCATTCATGTTCTAATGTTGAGACATCGCAGAACACTTATTATGAAAGCGAATAAGACAAGACGGCGCAGCACACGCAGTCGCAAAGAATGGTTTTAGGATTTTTTCGTGCTATTTTTGCTGGAATATTATATAACAGCCAGCGCTCTCTATATCGCCGAGCCGCAGTTCCATCAGCATTAAGGGTGCTGCGGAGCACGTGATCTCATATCAAGTGTGAGGCCCACGGGACGGCTCTATGCTCTCTCATAGTAGAGTACCTAGGGCTCACAATCAATAACCATTGAGGTCTAAACTTGACAGCGTCTTAAAGCAGTCTGTCAGGGCTGATGGGACTAGTTTAGACTCTCCCATAGCAGAGTACCAAGTACTCAAAATCATGAACCGCTTTTTCTCAACACAGTTTCGCAGTTGTGTTAAGGTAGTGAAATCTTTTGGCTGTCGGAGTTAGTATTTCACTAATGTAGGAACCACAAAATTCTATATTTAGTTACAATCGTGTGACTTTTGAATGTTTTCGTTTTCTTTCACAAAGTCATTACATGATTTGCTTGTATGCAAAACGTCTTCATCATCTGCAAAGGGAACCAACAAGAGCACAGGGTGGCAATCCAGTTTCTTTCAGTATTCTCCTTTGTTAATCTGGAGTTCGCATTTTCTTGTAATCCTCCATATTGTTACAATTTATTTTATATTTATTATTTGTGCTGTCACTATTCTAAAAAATTGTCCCATCTGCCATCACACGTTGGCCATTTCACCGTGTCCGACTCTTGTGATTTTGCTGCTGATCCTCACAAACTCTCTGTCCAACTGTCTTGTCCTTGTCTTTTTCTCGTCAGTGTTTTATAAAGCGTAGTACACTTAGATGATGTATCACCAACTGGCCCAATCGTCCACTTAGAAACAGAAGTGAAACATTGCTTTTTTTGCACTATAATATGTGAAGACGCATAAGCTTTGCGATGTGTCGCTACTTTTTGGTGGAGTGGCACTCATCCTATTTACAAGCCAATATCTCCTCGTAGAACCTGATACCAGAAAAGCAGCACAATTTTCCAGGAATTCTAGGAAACCTACTTTGATTGTTATGACTCAGCAATGTTGTTTATTTCACGATGTCCATTTTTACAGCAGATCAAAAACTTAGTAGGACAAATGGAAAAATTGGAACAAATCTGTCAGTAATGTGATCCTACTTGCAACGCGAAGTCACTGACCATAAGATAACTTACCGTGTAACCCGTGAGGATAGCCAGAAACCCACTTAAAGTAGGTGTTACAGGTGCACTTAGCCTGCTGAGTGGTTAGTTGGCGGTGAAGTAGAAGTGGCAACATATGTTTCCTTTGAGTGAAGTCACAAGTTAAGCTGCAATGGGAGTTCAGTTGACTACAGCCGCATAGGCTGATGTCATGTCTATATAAAAAGTTTAAACTGACTTACATCATAGTCATCTTATGTATTATTCAAAAAAAGCAACGACTTTGATTAAAAAAACAATGATCACGATTATTACTACATGCATGATAAACGCGGCATTCCTGCGGGATGTGTACTAAAAATGCGAATGGTTGTCTCTATACTAAGGACCTTTGGCATGGACGGAGAAGCCACGCAGTGCCACATGTGGGCAGTGGGGGCGGTGGCAGGTACGACTAGCTTCCCTGCAGTGAAAGTAAAGTGGGACGTTTTCAGTGAAGCGCCAGTTGTCGGTTTTTCTCAGGGCATAGCTCTGGTCAGTAGGTCGATTGCAGTTCTAGCGGTGGTAATACAATGTGAAACGAAGTGTGTTCAGAAAAAAATGTTTAACGATTTTGACTACTTCGTACTCAACTATGGGAGAGCACTGAGCCGTCCCGTAAAAACCTTGTACATTCAAGAAAGTACCTTCCCACATCAGGAAGTGAACATTCGCTTCTTCGAATGTGGTGGAGTTTTTATACACTGCTTCTGTGTACACCCCCATCTTTTTATTAATGACGCTCGGGATGGTGTTAAGGAATTCGGTCAGGAAGAGATTCCATGATGCCAGCGTGGTCTTTTTATTCTAGATCCTGGTTCTTACGCCATCATTAAAGCAAAATAAACGTTGCACAGCTGCTCATCTCTGTTCCTATCGTTGAACGTTGGGAGCCGGTCATGCACCAGAGCTCTGGATGCACGCCTACTCAGCCAATGAAAGTCGGCGGCTTCGTGAGGCGATTCATGACGATTGTTGGAGGCGACACAGCGGCCATCCTTGGGTCTGTTGTCGTCTTCGTCGTGGTCCCGGTCTTGTTGTGTAGTGGTTCGTCGTCTGGTGAAAGACCTTGCTGCCTGCTGCTGATTCGCTTTTCACAGTTGGTGTTGATGTTCCCTCGGTGGCTGCGCTTGATTGACGGCTGGAGGGAAATGTTCATTACACTAACCCTAAAGCACCCACACAAAATGTCAAGGGGTCGTGGCTTTGTCGAATGTTTCGAACATTGAACGTTCTTCGCAATGGCAGTTTTATGGACACTCTCGGCTGGATTTTGCCGCTGGTGTTGCCGTCACTCACCGTAAATGAATACGTATCTATATATATGAAAATGCAAGAAAGACAAAACTCCACAAGAAGACATCGGTGCGCGGAAGCGATTTTGGGTCCACAGAATCGTGAGTGCGAGGCATTACCCACTGAGCCACTAAGGAGCACGTCCTCCAACGTTCAACTGGTAATCTATTTATTTACACCACTTACCACTGCTTATGGGCATCTCAGGGAGAATCATAGATTTCTCAGCATTACCAGCAAGATGGCGTAAGGAACGCGTGTCGACATATCGCGTGGCTGCACGCGCACTTTAATTTTCCACGCGTACTTTGCCCCACTCAGAGAAGGGTAGCGGCGCTTCCTCGCACGTCCTTACCTCGCGTTAGGAAGGGTAGTACGCCTTGGCGGGCGTCGAGCTTTATCTGGAATGATTCTGTTGTAGTTACCGGGTGGACAAAGGTGCCTGCAATCATTGCGGTCTCCGTTTGGGAAAAGCGCGTGCTTTTCAAACACAGCGAAATAGCAAAGGAGACGCTTATGTACGTGCATCTGTACCTGTAAGTACGCTTTGTGCGTCATTGTGCGTGACAAACACGGGGCACGTTTTGATCTGCTCTCCTTCCTTCCCGTAGCCTTCGAGTTTGTTGCTATCTCGTTCATTACTTCACTTTGCGTCAAAGCTGTGACATTTAGGGGCAACATTTATATTTGATCAAAACGTATATAGTGCATCAAAATGTGAATAAAAACCACCAGGCCTGCACGGAACGCGCAGCACTGTCACAGCGAAAGCTAGAAGAGTGGCCTTTAGAAGCTTTTACCCACTATGTCAATATTCATTGCGTAGTAGGCACGCATTTACTATGCCAGCCTTCGTGATTTTTCGGAGAAGCGTGGTACCTGCTGCACACTTGCAAGAAACTTTGGGCTTTTTGTGTGAGCTGCGGCTGACGACGATAAAAAATTATGACAAAAGCTTTTGTAATCCGCACAATCTCCCACGGTGATTATGCGCAATGGTTAATAGGCGAACAAGATCAAGCTTTTGTGTAAGGCTGGAGCATTTGACAACCCACTCGTTGCACGATTCCGATTATCTAATATCTGGTTGTTCCTTTCCTGTTCTAAAAAAGCTTTATTAAAAAGCTTTGTTACTTATTATGCGTAAACTTTGCGCAGAAGAACGCCTACGAAGCCAGTCCCAACAAACTGGTGAGACATTCATCACCAGCTACGTCGAGAATATCCTCGAGCTCTGCCGGCGTGTCGACCCGACGATGGCGGAAACTGACAAAGCATGACATATCATGAAAAGCATTTCCGACAAAGCCTTTCGAATTCTGCTCTCGAAAAACCCTCTCACTGTGTCTCAGCCCATCGAGCTATGTCAGAGTTTGGATGAGCTCCAACGACAGCGTCTTCTCACGCGACGCCCTAGCGTACCGTATTACACCTTCTCAAGCCTGACTACCACCTCTGACCTTCAGTCACTCCTATCGCAGATAAATAGTTTGTTCGCGCTGAGGTCGCTCGTCAGCTATAGCTGCTATCAACAGCTGGCCAACCTCCGTCATTTCTTCCCGCAAGCATTCACCAGATCATCCAGGACCCCGTTAGCACGGCTCCGCCATCTGCCCGCGACACTTCACCGTTGGCGACCATGTTGCCTGGGCCGAGATGAATGCACCTCTAAGGTATGCTGAAGGTACCGCTCGAGCACTTTTCAGACCTTTAGGTCACTACTATGAGCCGTAACACTGCAACCCACTCCTTGGTTCACTCAGCCAAAGTCTGTCCAGAATTGTTGAAAATGGCGTACACTCGACAATCGGCTAATATGCTTTGCATGTGGCCTACCTGGCCAATAGCGTGATACTGCCGTTGGCGCGTACCTTTCTATCACCATAGCTACCACCAGAGCTTCGAACCTGTCCCTTATGTGCCACCCCACTCTTCCTTCACAGGCTCTCAGCACCCCGACCCGATGTCATCGTGCGCTGATCACCGCCTTCCTGTTAACAACTGCTCGCCATCGCCGATGCATCCTTGTCCTTTATCGCCTGAACGGGAAAACTGATTGCCCCAGTTCCTGTAATAGCAACTGTGCCACCCACGAGAAGATCAAGTCCTCTCTTTTCACCGACGAATGTTCTCGACGTCTATGCGGACGGCGTCGCCGTACTTGCTCTTGTCGACACTGGAGCCCCAGTTTGAGTGGTCAGTGCCAGACTCTGCCACTTGCTCAATAAAGTTATGATGCCACTAGCAAGTATATCACTTCGTACAGCCAGCGCACAGCACGTCACGTCGGTCGTTGCCTGTAGTTCTCGCATTGCGATCGATGGCCTCATATATGTCATCGACTTGCACGTGTTTGAATCCTGATCCCATGATCTCATTTTGGGTTGCGACTTTCCGCTAATAAGGTCGTCGTCGACTGCTTTCGTGCTGAGGTGGCATTTAAAGCGTTTGGTTATATGATGCTCTTGAAACCGGGGACAAACTACTTGTTGCTGAAGGCGTCACTATTCTGCCGCATTTTTGTGCCCTTCCCATGGTGTCTTGCAACTCACTCGCCAGGTCGAGTGTTCTTTCCACGCTACTGCCGTTTTCGTTCATCGTGTTCGCCGCTACCTTATGGCCTTCTAGAACTTCATGGTGGCATCAGCAAACTGCTCATCTCGAACCTGTTGTCATTCCCTGTAAGACTACTTCGGGGTGACTGCCTCGGGCGTGTTCACAGTCTCGAGACTTTTACAATTATCCACATCCCTACTGGTTCTTCCGCCGGAGACGAAGTCGTCGGAGTGGCCTGTGCCTATTCATCGTGGCCTGTGCCTATTCACTACAAGAACTGACGTACTGAACAGCTTAATCGCCGATACGTTAACCATTTTGCAGTGTAATCAGCTTTTCGGAGTCCTGGACAAGTTCCGTTCTTCTTTTGACTTCCAGCATACTCCCCTCGGCCGAACGTCAGCCCTTTGTCAGCGCATTAACACGAGTACCAATGCGCTAGCAATCAAAGACCCCATTCACGTTTCGGCAGCCGAGCTCTAGGTTATCGATGACCAAGTAGCTGACATGCTCACGCGTGGCGTCATCCTGCCTTTGAATAGCCCCTGGGCATCTCCTGTCATTCCTTTTAAGAAGGATGGGTCGATTCGCTTATGTGTTGACTGCCATCATCTTAACAAAATAGCTTGAAAGGACGTTTACCCCTTACCGAGAATCTACAATACCCTTAACTGCCTCCAAGGTGCGGAGTTCTTCTATTCTATTGACTAACGGAGTGGCTACTTGCAAGTCCCTCTGGCACCTGAAAATCAGCCTAAGACGGCCTTTGTCCCACCTGATGGCCCTAACAAGTTCAGTGTCATGCCTTTTGCTCTTTGCAACACGCCCGCAATATTCGAGCAAATGATGGACAATCTTTTGCGTGGCCTGAAGTGGAAAACATGCCTGTGCTATTTGAATGACGTGGTTATATTTTCACCCGTTTTTCCAACGCATCTCCGCAGGCTAGATGAAGTACTAAAGTGCCTAACTGGCGCCGGCCTTCAGCTCAACCTGAAGAAATGCCGCTTCGGCGCAAGTCAGCTCACCATTTTCGGCCATGTTGTCTATAAAGACAGTATTCCTTCCGACACCGCCAAGCTTCGGGCATTTGCAGAGTTTCCTAAACCTGCGTCTCGGAAAGATCTGCGCAGCTTCTTTGGCCTCTTCTCGTATTTCCGCAGCTTTATTCGGAATTTTGTGATGATTACCACTCCTTAGACTGAACTTCTATGGAGTGACTCAAAAAGTTACGCTAGGTCACCCGCCTGTGACGACGCCTTCGAAAGTTGTGCCGCCTCTTAACCTCGCCGCCAACCCGACTGCTCCGACTGAGGTACACACCGATACCAGCGGTGTTGAACTCGTCGGCGCAGTGCTCGCGCAGCGCAAACCTAGATTTAGGAATACGTAGTCGCATACGCAAACCATACCCTCACCAAAGCGGAGAACTATTCTGTGACAGAGAAGGAGTGTCTGGCAATTACTTGGGCTCTAGGTAAATTTAGACTGTACTTATATGGTCCCCCCGTCGACGTTTAGGTCACTGGTCACGACAAAACTGCTCCTAGTCCGCGGTCAATGGCATCACACTGAATAATAAAATTCTGAGAAAAGTCCGGCGCCGCTAGCACGGGTCGTTTGGCGAGAGCACTCTTCAGGCTCTTGAAAGCATTCTCTTTTTTTGTGTCCCACGAAATGACGGTGGGGTCGGTTTTGCGTAGAAAGTCCGTCAGCGGACTAGCGAGGTTTGAGTAACCTTTGAAGTAGTGTTGATAATACCCCGCCAGTCCCAAAAATGCCCTGAATTCCGACTTTGTGGTGGGACGACGATACTCTTAAACGGCCGAAACTTTCAGCTCGGACGGGCTACGCTGGCCACGACCCACAATGTGGCCGAGATAACTTACGCTTGCGCACCCTAAGTGGCATTTCTGCGCTCTCACGGTGAGGCCTGCATCATGTAGTCGAGCCAGAATGGTCCTCAAGTGAGTCACACGCTCGATCCACGTATCAGAGAAGATCGCCACATCATCGAGATACGGGAGGGCGAAATCTCCTAAACCCCGCAACACCCGATCCATGAGGTTTGAGAAGCAGTAGGGAGCGTTCTTCAAGCCAAAGCAAGCATTTAAAGGGCGAAATGTTCCCAATGGGGAAATGAATGCGGCATAACGAGAGGCTCGCTACGTCAACGGTACCTGCCAGTATCCCCGTACCAGATCTGAGAGGGAGATATATGTGTATTTTGCCACGGTTTTTACTCTCTCCTCGATATTACGTATCGAATACGTCTGATCTAACCTGATATTATTTAGACGGCGGTAGTCCATGCATGGCCTAGGGTCTTTTCCTGGAACCTCAACTAGTATGAGTGGAAAGGTGTAATCGCTTTCACCTGGAATGATGATCCCCAAATCACACATGCGGCTGATCTCGGCTTTCATGATTTCCTTTTGCCTCGGCAATACGCGGTAAGCCTTGCTAGAGATCGGTTCTTCACTTGATAACTCAACATCATGCTCTACCAAAGAGGCTTTCCCTGGTTTGTCGCAAAACACGTCTGCGTAGTCTCTAACTACTTTCGTGAGATCATCACGCTGACTTTCCGTGAGACTTTGTTCTTCGGCAATGAGCTGTACGAGCCTGCTAGCTGGCGCGTCGCTTTCATGTGGAAAACTCAAGAGGTCGGTCCCTACTTCGTTCGCCGCATTCAGTGTCATGTTAACCACGGCATAGCGCTAGATGTAAGGCTTCAATAAATTACTGTGGTAAACCTTTCTTTCGGCCCAGTTTTACCTCGTAGTTTGTATCTGAAAGCTTGGACATTATTTTAGCTGGCCCTTCCCACTGCATGTCCATTTTGTTCTTTTTACACTGTCGTAGCAGCATTACCTGGTCGCCGATGTTGAACGTGCGCTTCCGCGACAACTCATTGTAGTAAGTCTTCGCTAAACTCTGAGCCGCCTTCATGTTTTCCTCAACGAGCTCTCTGGTTTTAGATAGTCTTTTCAACAGATCTAAAACGTAGCTGACTACGCGTGGGTCTTCTTCATAACCTTCACACGAGTCTCTCAACAGCCGAAACAGAGATCTTAAGTTTCTTCCATAGACAAGCTCGGCGGGACTGAATCCCGTTGTCTCGTGGGGAGCGGAACGTAAGGCGAACAGTGCCGCGGGTATGCATGCCTCCCAATCTTTGTTATGTTCAAAGCAAAGTGCTCTCAGAACTCGCTTGAGTACAGTATGCATCCTCTCCACGGGCTTGGACTGTGGATGTCCCATAGAGCTGTGGATTATTTTTATTCCACAGCGTTCAAAAACGCTGTTGTGAGACAACTGGTAAATACGCTCCCATTGGCACCGAATCTCGGCTGGAAAGCCAACGCGAGCAAATATGGACAAAAGTGCGTGCACAATGCAGGGAGAGGTGAGCTCTGTTAGCGGAACCGCTTCGGGAAATTTTGTTCCCACGCACAAAACAGTTAAAATGTAGCGGCAACCCGAACGGGACTCTGGAAGGGGGCCAACAATATCAATTACGAGCCTCCGGAACGGCTCTGTGATAATAGGCACTAATCTCATCGGGGACTTCCGTTTGTCAGTAGATTTTCCTACTCTCTGACACGTGTCGCACGATCGCATGAAGTTTTCTACATCTTTCCAGCATCCAGGCCATTAGAAATTGTGTGCGAGCCTCGCCTTAGTTTTCTTGATGCCAAGGTGGCCCGCCCAGGCATTTCCGTGCGCCAGTTCCAAAAACTGTCGTTGGTAGTTCTCTGGCACTAGAAGCTGGTCGAACGTTCTACCCTCAGCGTCCCGATCCTTTCGATACATGACCCCTACCTTCGTGTAGATTGAGATGTTCTTTCAGGCTACTCCTTCTTTCCCTTTATGCTGCAGATTCTTAATAGTATCATCACTTGCCTGCACAATGACGAGTGTGTTCCTGTCTACTTTACTGAGCTCTTCCCAACAAGTGGATGTGAGACCAAGTAGGGACGACTGAACGTTCTCCTGAAGCGCCCTGTTTTCATCCACCTCCACGTCGCGTTCGGCAGCCAATACCGTACCCGGAGCCCTACTGTCTTCGATGTCCTGTGATACCCTAGCCGCCTCTTGGCCCGAGTCTCCCTGGAGAGTTGCCTCACGCTCGACCGCCTCCTCGTTCGAAACCGAGATATGAAGTCTCCCTGCGAGAGCGCGGGACTGCGATCGCGTGAGTGCCATGCACGCGAAGGGAGATGAAAATGACTGGCCCTTTTTTAAGAAGCTCCTCTGATTTGTTGGAAAAAAGGTACGAAAAATGTTGGAGTAAATTAGGGCTTACTGCCGCCTCAGTTCGCAATTTTCCAAAATTGCCCTCTAGAACAACAGCAGCAATTGGCAAACAGGCACTTTGCTCTTCTGCAACCTGTCTGATCCAGGCGCATTCGCCAGTATAGTCGCCAGGGGAGATGCAAGATGGGGTGCTATATCCATCGTCACAGCTGAATCGCGGAGTGCCCGGCATTTTGTTTCATTGACCACAATTTCGCACATGTAAGGCTCGAGTCACTTCAGGTTCCCGTCCGACTCGCGAATGCCAGCGAAAGCAAACTTCTGCTTACAGCTAGGTAAGATATGACCCTCCTTTTTGCAATTTTAGCATACAATTGGTCGTTTTGATTCATAAGCTCGAGCAGTGTCGACACGTTCCCTCGCACTTGCTGTCGACTCAGGTGCCTCTCCTGGTTTTCTCCTTTCCCTCTCATTGTTAGTCGTTCACTGACTGAAGTCGTCACGCGGTGGAGCCATCTTTTGTGCTGTATTTTAGCAGCAAGCCGCCTTGAGGAGTCCCTCTTCTCTTTTGTATCCTCACGATCCACCTGAAAATTCTTCGCGTATATTACTCATCAGCTAGCTCAGCAGCTTTGTCAATGTCTGTTCCCTTCATTCAGTCCTGAAGCCAGAGTCTGGCATCTTCAGGCAACACACGATAGAATTGCTCGAGGGCCACAAAATCAATCACCCTGTCGTGGTTACCGTAAGCATCCGCACTTCTAAGCCATTCTTTCAAATTAGACTTAAGCTGGTACACAAACTCTGTGCATGATTCACTGCCCCTTGCCCCCGCCGCGGTGGTCTAGTGGCTAAGGTACTCGGCTGCTGACCCGCAGGTCACGGGTTCAACTCCCGGCTGCGGCGGCTGCATTTCCGATGGAGGCGGAAATGTAGGCTCGTGTGCTCAGATTTGGGCGCACGTTAAAGAACCCCAGGTGGCCGAAATTTCCGGAGTCCTCTAATATGGCGTCTTTCATAACCATTGGTGGTTTTGGGACACTAAACCTCACAAATCAATCAAGATTTCTTGCCCCTTTTTTTCTTGCCGAAACCGCTGCCGAAATACCTCGGCAGACAAGCGGTACTTACAAAGGAGGGCCGCTTTGACCATAGCGTAGTCGTCAGAGTCTTCTTTAGACAACCGTGCGATTATTTCCGCGGCCTCTCCCGGAATGACTGACAGAAGCTTCTAAGACCAGACACCTTAATTTATCCAAATTTTCTCGCACGTTCGCTCAGAGTTCACTAAAAAAAGCGCGATGTCTCCACCCGTCCTAAACGGCAGAATCAAATCTTGGATTTTCTGTCTTGCCCTTTCGTCTGCCAGGGATAGCGGACTAGACTGCACTGAGGTTATGCGAAGCTGCTCAAGTTCTAGCTCTTTTATTCTAAGAGCATGTTGACGTTGTTCCCGCCTTTTACGCTCCTCAGCCTCCTCGCGTTCGCGTTTTCGACGCTCCTCAGGCTCCCGCTGTTTTTCTTTAATTGTCTCCATAGCCTCTTCTACCTCCTCTTCAGTTATTCCCTCCGCTCTCTATTCATCAAAATATTTCCTTTACAGCTCATCTTAGCAACGGCAACACCCAGCTGCTCACAAACATCGAGAAAGTCTCTCACTTTGAGCTCCTACAGTGTGTACCGCAACTCGTGCACGTTCCTTTCTGAAAGAGCTTTGTCTCAGAAGCTATATTCTACGACGTGAAGCAAGTCGAGAACCAGCCAAGCACTGGCCACTTAAAGTCTGAAAAGAACACACTTGGCTACTCTGTGCTAACAGGGTCTGACGACAAAATACGAACGTCAGGCACTCACCCAACCAGAGCGGGTGACTTCGGCAATCTCGTTGTTGTCATCGATCGGTGTCGTTGGTGTCCTCGGGTCTGCAAAGATGCGCTCCAAATTTCCAGCCGTTGAAGTCGGCGCAGCGGGTCCTCAGGGCAGCAAAACAATATCACGGTGGTCGTCTTCCGGCTTCCAGGGATGCGATCCAACTTTTCAGCCGTTGAGATCGGGGGTAGCAGGTTCCAGAGCAGCAAAACGTTGAGGACAGGCGTAGCGTATCCCGCAGCTGCCAAGCACTGTTAGGAATTTGCTGTGTCACGATGTTAGCCGTGGCGAAGGAGCGGCGAGCCGTCGAGCGGACTTCGCTAAAGCCTTTGCCCTAAGGCGAAGCAGGGAGGCAATCCGTTTTGAAAACAGCAACAAGAAGAAGCGTTCACTGTAGCAGGTTCTCGATAGTACAGCGCCGGCCAGCACGACAACGTCAGCTGGGGCAAAATCCTCCCAAACATGGGGCTGGCACGGCCTTAAATAACGTCTGTCGTCCATTCTCTCAGACCAGTTCTCGGTCTCGGAGGAGAGGACGCAGCCATACCCGGAACTGCAAGGTGGTTCGTCGGAGGAAGCGACGTTATCCCCGGAACTGCACGGTTCCGGGGATAACGTCTCCTCAACTCCCAGCGCCGCCTTCTGCAGGGAAGGCGGCGCTGGGATGGGGGGGGGGAGACAGTTCGTCGGAACAGTGCTCGATCTCGTGAGACATGCTGCCGAACGAGGAAATTATCTGTGGCACAACAATGGGCCTCTTTCACTCATGGCTTCTGGAAACCGTTGGATCGCTGTCGCTGTCGACTACTTCACGCGATTCGCAGAAACAGCTGCTATGCCGGCTGCCACAGCACGCGACGTATCATCTTTTTCTTCTGCGGAACTTCATTCTCCGTCATGGCACACCACGTGAACTTCTCAGCGACAGAGGACGTGTGTTCGTCTCTGAAGTCTTCAACGCACTCCTTGCCAAATGCCGTATCATTCACCGCACTACCACCACCTACCATCCGCAACGGTTGGCTTGACGGCGATATGCAGCCGTACGCTAGGGAACATGATATCTAAGTATGTTGCCTCAGACAACTTCGATTGGGACCTCATTCTGCCTTTTGTGACGTACGCATATAACACTGCTCCACAGGCGACTACGGGCTTTTCGCTATTTTTCCTGTCATATGTCTGAGACCCTTCCACCACACTAGATACCATTCTGCCCTTCCACCCCGATTACTCTGAGACGTCCCCCGCTACGCCAACGATTACCAAAGAGAGGGAAGACCACTCAACCTCTTGTCTATCCGGTTCCGTCTTGGCTATGTGTCTTAATCACTTCTCACATACAGGGATTGATGCTGGGGCCGGGAAATAAGAGACGCTACGACCTGTTTCTGTTTTCTGATTCTTTTAGATTATTACTAACTGCAAACATCGTATACCCGCGTACGTCGACCACTACAAAAAATTATAGCACATGATTTATACAGTCGCGACGTTGGACACAGGGCAGGCACATAAAGAAAGTAACTGCAACAATACAAAGGTACACATATATAAAGAAAAACACAAGACGACACAACTGATGAAGTTATCAATGAATAAAACCACGCAATGTCTCAACACGCCACCTCTATTCCGCAAAGATAATCTAAATAAGGTGCATAAAGTCCGTCTCACGAAAGGTCTATGTTGGCGAGGGCCTCGGAGCTGGTTGTCCGAATCGGGGCTCAGGGCTTCTTCCTGGAGTTATTGTCACATTCGTCTGCGCCTTCATCGTCTTCGTCATCGTCGCCTTCATCGTGCCTCTCAGTGATTTACATCTTAGTCCTCTTTCGTAACGCCCCATTCACTCGCCTCCTATCCCTAACTTTCATTCCTCATCGTACCGTCCTGGCTCCAGTCATCATCTCATCGCCCCTCATCGCTATCTCTTCTCACCGTTATCTTCCTTTTCTATTCCGTCTCTCTACCATCTCGAGCTCATCGTATCGTATCTCTGACCCTCTTTGCATCGTATCTCTGACTCTCTCGTATCGTCTCGTAGTCCCTTTTTGTAGGTCCTGACTCCGCCCTACTGGGGCACCAAACCAATAGCCACTATCGACGCGGCATATTTTCTTGTCAGTCGGAGTGTATGATCTTCGACGGCTGCCCCCGTGGCCCACACAAGTAGAAAACCCTCCCCCAAACAAAGCCGAACAAGTAACAATGTGCAAACTCAAGCCTCAGAGAGAGATATGGGTGAGCTGTCCCAAGACACTTTAATCACGGGCGAACCATGGTCCCGATGCTTTCAACAAAGTGCGTCGCCTGTAATGGCCAACCTCCGGAGTTTGCAGTGTTGTGCCAAAAAGTTTTCGGCCGCACCCGATTTCCCCGGTTTTATGGCACTTGATGAGCCGATGTCCCGATGTCCAGAACGAGTCTCGACGTCTCCATGCAGCTCGGTGTCTCCCGCGAAATTCTCCGTAGTCACCGCTTCTTCGTCATTCAACGCCGCGGGTGGCTATCCGCGCAGAACGGAGTAATAAGCCCTCGAGCCACGGAGACTGATGGAAAGTCAGACCAGACCCGGCACAGGCGCTGCGGCAGGGTCGCATTCGCCGAACCAACAAAAGGTGCTCTGCTGCTCCGCCATGCCACAAATCTGAAGGGTGCGTGCGGATTATTGCCACCATACACTGTCACATTGCCTGTAGACAACGGGGCGCCGCCTGGTCCTCGTGTTAGCGCGGGGGGGGGGGGCGTAACGTAAACAAACGAAACGAGCGTAAACAAAGAAACGAGCGTAAACATCTCGAAAGGACAGGAGTTCAGTCCGTGTTTGCGGAGACTTCACAACTCCGAGTCAACGCCCATCTATGAAGCTGCCCGCCACGCCTAGGAATGCCGTAAGCTCACCCAGTCATTCACAACCATCGACCAATGGAGACAAAAATTTTGACATGACGATAACCACCCGTACCCTAGCTTTGTTCCAGACACCCTTGTGTGGCTTGGGTTCCCACTGTCCCTACAGGCCTTTCCTCGAAGCTTGTTCGAAATGCCAGGGACCCTATCGCGTTGTCTCGCAGACTTCACCTGTTAACTTCATTGTGGAACCCGTTACGCCATCCACAGACCAGCGCTTTCGGGGTCGTGAAACTGTTCACGTACAGCTGTTAAAAACTTATTACAATCCACTCGTACTCTGTTCTCTCCGAGTCACCAGGATGGCTGCTTTTCCGACGGTGGACAAAATATAGTGAAGAAGAATGCCCACTACTGCAGCGACCATCGACATGTTGGCGGGAGGCGTGAGCTAAGGCTGCCTGGTTGCTGCTGCGACGCTGCCCGTATAACGGGCGAGCTTGCTCTTCCTGCTTGTGTCCCGACGCTGTTACCGCTTTGTCCTTGCATTTAAATTATACTATGTTATTTGTTTTGGATTGACGTTAGAAGCGCGCTAAGGAGTGCACTCAGCAATAACACTTTTTATTTAGAGCAGAAGGATTACCATAAACCGGACTTACGACTCTGTTTCGCCATTGCGCAGTTTTATAGCTAGCAACCTAAAAACACCAAATACATAAAATATTCTTACTGTTATGTGACATTTGTCTTCAAACAGAACTTATTTGTCTCTCCTCAGTCCCGTTTTACGTTTATCCATGTACAGACAAGGTTAGGTGATCAATTGGTGTCGTTTCTGCTGGGAAGACTTATATTTTCTTTATTGCCTTAAGGGCGGTTGTTAGGAGGTAATACATAGGAGGTGGGCTAAACGTTGTTTGTTACAGAAAGTGATCTTCAGGACGAACAATATCCAGTTAGGTTGTTCGCTGAAGTTGATGAACACGTGATTGTTGCAAGGCCACGGAGAAGGCGATTCTAGTTCAGTGCTGTGTGAAAGAAAAGTGATGCGACAAAAGAAGCATTGCGAGAACGTGTGCCTGCGATTGAATAAGGACGGGTTTGTTTGGTGAAATATGAGTGATGTTGGGATGATGTGAGGTGCTTGATTGACGTAACTGTGAAAGAATTAGTGAAGCAAACAAAGACTGGTTATGTGGCGACGCACGCAAAAATTAGCAGCATGAACTGTATATTTTAGGGATGATATATTGAAATCATATGATTATGAAGAATGAATGAACTTAGGAGCACAATTTTATACAGACTCTAGTTCATAAATAAATATGGCTGGTGTGGGCTCCAGATAAGCGCTGCATGTTTCGATCGGATGAGGGATCTGTACGTGAAAAGATTCAGGTCTACTGTTGCGTGACGCAACTGACAGTTTAGATAACTGATGTATCTGTTCGCGGATGATATGATGCTGATGTGTGCGTTCCAGGAATGTTCAGATGATAATGTCAAGTCTACATATATATATTATTGAACATGTTCAATACTGAAATTAAAGATTAAGTATGAGAGATAAGAGGGTGACGTTGGCGAGAAACTGAAACGAGCTTGCATTTGGGACAAGTAGCTGGACAAATGTTTATTCAAGACAAGTATTTCTTGTAACTCAGATGTATCAATAAAATAGCACTAGGCGTAACATCAGAGAAAGTTTACATGCCTGTACACTTTATTATGTTAGAGAGCAACACGGCAACTATAGCGGTATCGTGCTTACGTCACAAGCATTTTAACGCCTATGCAAAATACTAGCCATGTCTCGTAAGAAACTCGCAAGGGCAAGCCTAAGTAGTTAAGCCAAGCCTGCCAATTAGAGGCTTTCAGAAAACAATAGCTCTATATACTAGGCAAGGAAGCTTCGCAGACAAACGTTATACAATGTAAAAGCAGCTTCACATACCCAAGACAAAAAAGGGATGATTGAAGGTCTGCCAACTCTACTGGTCAGAACGATGGAAAAGCTGACAACAGAAGAGCTTCTCAAGCAAACAGTAAAAGTGAAGTAAAGCCTTACTTACGCAACTGACGAGAGAAGAGTCTACGTCCGACATGGTGACACTTAGCGATGGAGAAAAAAAGGAATTTGATGGGGGGAGGGGGAGAATATTAGTCATCGGTAGTCTTTGGATGATTGCTTTTCACGTCAAAAACGAGTTCTAGGATGGTTGTCATGGCAACCAACTCAATCTCCAATGGCTTCAGTGCCGCTATGTCACATATCTGACTTTGATCATGGGCATGTGGCACTGGAGCTGGCCTTTCCTGTCTGTAAGCGATGTTTAGTTCAGTCTGTTCATTGAAAGTATCACGTGCCTGTTTGAACGCAGTGTTTAGACGCAGGCAGGGAACGCAGGAAACATTGCGATGATGCACGTTGGTATGTAATTAAACTTGTGTAAACATATACAAGAATAAAACAAACCCTTGCGTGCGTTCGCTCATCTTTAGGATAATTTAAACAATTCAAGGAGGATGGACCACACAGAAACACACAAAGAAATGACAAAGACCGCGTGTCCTGCTTCTTTCATCATGTTTGACGCTCTTTGAAGACATATTTATGAATTTCTGATGAGAAATAAGGAAAAAGCAACAAATCAGTGACGTTCAAGCGATAGTGTAATGCTGCACAAATATACTTGCTGCTCGTCGGAACTGTGTTTGGCGTTCCAAAAGTCTGGCTGTCGCGCAAGTCTCTCTCATCATCATTCTCTGGCAGCATTTAAAACCTGCATTCATCGTACGTAAGAAGATTGGTTAATATATAAATTGAGAATGAATAGCCCCCTAATATATAGTGCAGTGAGGGACCATTTTCTGTTGTTCTGGAAGCCAAAAACTGAATACAAAAAATTGTTTTGCCTACATTTAGAGTGTGTGACTTTCAGTTTCAAAAAAATTTCGATAAGTATAGTTTCTTGTGAAGTAGGTTCCATTAAACCACTGTTAGACACATCGGCTTCACCTTTAACGCGAGGTCATAAGGCGAGCCTTTGAAAAACAGTGCTTCAAATCAGGACGCAGAGTTAGTGTATTAGTAGTTATATATATGTTTGCGCCCACTTATAAGGGTCCCAACGAAGCAAAGTGGGCGAGGTGGTGTTCTTTTTTTTGATTGGGTACAGCACCTGCCTATGATTTTGGTTGTAGGTACTTAGAAGCATTAACGTGCCGCATTCAGCTCCATACAGGAGCCGAGTCAATTACTATCCATACAGCATCGCACTTACTATACTACATAGGTGCGCTAAACAAACAAAAAACAGTCGGTTATTCCGATAAAGCATGATATCCAACTGTTATTGATTGGCTACATGAAATGGTGTAACCTTAAGGTGTAACTTAAGGTGTAACCTTAAGAGACAAGAAGAGAGCAGAGTGGATTAGGGAACAAACGGGGGTTAAGGATATCATAGCTGAAATCAAGAAGAAGAAATGGACATGGGCAGGGCATGTAGCGCGTAGACAGGATAACTGCTGGTCATTAAGGGTAACTGACTGGATTCCCAGAGAAGGGAAGCGGGTTAGGGGGAGACAGAAGGTTAGGTGGGCAGATGAGATTAAGAAGTTTGCGGGTATAAATTGGCAGCAGCAAGCACAGGACCGGGTTAACTGGCGGAACATGGGAGAGGCCTTTGTCCTGCAGTGGACGTAGTCAGGTTTGTGATGATGATGATGACATGGAATGCAGAATTGGTGTGACAAAGCAATAATTCATCCAGCTGCAGCGCACAGTCTTAGAAAGCACGAGTAAGGTCACACGGAGTTCTCAGAGTACAAATTTTTTGGGTGGTTTATGGCATTCCATTCTTTTTACGAACAGTGCATCAATGAAAGTTATGATGAGGAGAAAATACGGGCTGAAATGCATCCTGTCTATAGATAGGTACTACGTGCAATTGGTGTGTTTTGCTCAAAGACTCTACGGAAATTATCGCTGGAGTGGATTTCATGTTGGCACTTTTGCACGCTTGGTAGCCATCTCTATAAGGGTGTTATGTTCTGCATTTCGTTCAAGTGTTTATGCAGCTGGTTCCTTGTTTGCTTGATGTTTCATATCCTGCCCCTTAGATACATCTACTGAATTATTGTGTTCAGCCTATCGCGCGCATGGAGTGCTGATGGTATATTTTTTTTTGTTGCAAACTAGAAATTTTCGTTTGGTTAGCTTCCCTGCCTTTCGCTTAAACTTTTTTTTTCGCTCTCTATTTATCTCTGAAGCGTACCCACGGACAGCCCATCCGAAGCGCCATCTATAAGAAGGCTGAGTGACGAAACGTCGGTGAAGGAGCCAGTAACCCTTCGACTTGTCACGTGGTACCACAGTGACGAAGCTCCATCCGAACGTGCCCGTTGTGACGCCTTCCCGCAGTGCATCAAGAGACGCAATTTCGATCAAAAGAGACGCATGGGGGAAATTACAGAAGTTTCAGCTGTAGCACACGAAACAGTCGTGGGTCAAGAGCATTTCCCTTTATATCTGTCTGGTGCATCGACACATGCCACTCTTACATTTTTACCAAGGCCCGTGTTACTCTTTTTCCCTTGCACATACGCTCCAGCTGCTCAGCATTCTTTGACGCGATGAATGAACTTGTGAGAGAAGTAGCAGTACAGCTTTCGTTCTAAGTTTTTGTATTTTTTCTGGTCATTCCGCAGCTATTCTGAAGGCTAGCTCAAGCACCTCTGCACTCTTTATCAAAAGGCGTGACGTTGGCAAGATTCCGTTCCGATGTTGCACTGTTTGCAATGTTACAAAGAGCCTTGAATGTGTATTTTCCCTAAAAAGCCAATTTTGGCATAATTACAACTAAGGAGACAATAACAATAGCATCCTGACGTAGCCATCTGGTAAGATAGATAGATAGATAGATAGATAGATAGATAGATAGATAGATAGATAGATAGATAGATAGATAGATAGATAGATAGATAGATAGATAGATAGATAGATAGATAGATAGATAGATAGCTCGACAGACAGACAGACAGGTAGATAGATAGATAGATAGATAGTCTCCGAAAGTAATTGATTAGCTCAGAAATGTTTGTTATGAAAAATTTTAAAGTACGGGTAATAAACATTTCAAGGCAAAGCGAGTATCTCCTTTAGGATAAAACTGATATATAAAAGTGCATCCACAATACGCCGCGGACTGCAGTTGAACACAGTGACGGCTTAAACACAACAAAAACAAGTAATGAATGTGCACTCTTACCACGCCATGTCATAAAAACAGCTCAACGCTTTTTGTTCTTGCTGTTGCGCTGGCAGCACTCTCTTTGCTAAATGTGGTCTAGAAAACCGTTCCACTTGATTCTCCTTTTTTTTCTGTGCACAAATAGAAAATCAGTCATATTCCAAGGTTTTGCTTGTTTTTTTTCACTTTGTTCTACTTTTTGATCATACCTCATAGAAGAGTTGAAAAACGCTCAGAAGCAAGTGAAATCGATATCTTCCACTTGATCTCTGTTTGGGGCGATCAGTGGAGCATCTATGAATGAAGACGCGAATGCTTCGGTGACTTTTCAACAATAAGAGAAAGCACTCAGTGATGACTCCTAGAAACCACTAAAGAGAGTTCGGATGCGTCTCCAAAGAGTTTTTATCTGGAAAAGAATCCTAGCTCCCCTTCAGTTTCTCTTTGATCCAGGTTTTCGAAAGCGTTCCTCCTCGGGTTTGAGCTAGACCACTTACTTTCGAAGATCTCCATGGTGGTCGTGACATTCAAGAACTCATATTTTACTGTTTCTTAGCTACGTTCAAAAAAAAGCTACGACGTCCTTCTCTCTGAAAGAAGGGCGTCATCGGAAAATCTTGTACTATTTCTCGCGTGCATTCAGCTACTCGCACGATATGTCCACAGTCTTGTAAAGTTGTAACTGCTACGCTGAGAAGGCGATAAATTGTGGCCCATGCATGTGACTACAGTAATTATACCTGCTGTATTGAAGATTGTCGTTGCATGCGGTCAAAAAAGCGCTCTCGGCCATGTCAACAAGTTTTTTATTTACGTTTTGAATGCGAGCTTAATGAACGAAACCACGAACAAAGCCTTGTGATTGAACAGGCATTCTTGTTCTTCCAACTTAGTTCCTTGTTTTTGTGGTTATTTAAAGATAGAATACCATACTGAAAAACGTTTTATTTTAGTTTTCCTGTGAAATAAAAGAGCGAGCACTAAAATGGGAGTATTTCACTACTCAGCGGAACGTAGCACGTTTGATATAGCAGAAAACTTACTTCGGAAAAAAAGTTGGCCACGTATTTGCATGTTAATCTGCAAATGTCGTCGAAAGACGATAGTCTTGCGTGTGGAGAGAGTGAACCAAACCTATATTTGATGTTCTGCGCAAGAAAATTGGTAAATGGTATTCTGGAGGGGCTGCGCAAGAGTGCCTCGAGCTTTCAGTGTAGGCAAACGAGCGCATCAAGTCACGTCACACGTGAAACATTAGCGCCATCTGGCAGTTTTTTGGAAAACGAAGCGCGTGGCTCTAAGACGGGTGTGCGAGCCCGTCTCAGAAGTGATAAGGTGTCGCACGCAAGGTGTCGGATAGGTGCCACCACAGTCTCGTCTTAGCATTGCGTTTGATGCGCTCGCCTTTTCGTGCAAGCGTTTAATGGCTAGCACGGCGTGATAAGCGCTACGGTTCTCAAAATTAATTTTGTATGCCTTTTCTAGTAGGAGACGCACATGCAGAATATATACGTCTTGTTATGGTACCCTATACATATGCAATATTTGCTTTATAACTGACAATTGCACAAGTATGAACGCTAAATCTTGAGCAACATTGGTGGGCGCTGCGGATTGGGTCGGCCGTTTCAAGTACTTGGTGCCGTTAAAAGTGGACTAACAGACAAATGTACTGACAGACAGACATACAAACGGACCAAAATTTTTGCGTCGAAGGCCCCAAGAAAGACTATTGTCTTTAAAAATGCGCAAAGGCGGCCACAATTTAAGATTACCACAACTAGAGCTGTGAGCCACCGCGCTGCTGCCGCCGCCTGGTTTCCTCACGCCGCTTGGCGCCGCCGCCGAAATTTTCAGAGCGGGCACGCCGCTGCCGCCGCCGCCGCCGCGCCATATAGGCGGCGCAGTGCCGGGGCACCAAAATGTGTCATATTTTTGAAGACGATAGCCTTTCTTGGGGACCTTCGACGCAACAATTTTGTCTGTCTGTCTGTCTGTCTATACATTTGTCTGTTTGTACACCCTTAACGGTACTCTAAACAGCACCAAAGCGACCAAACGATATTTAGTCTTTTTTAGTGTATATCACGACGATGCGGCGAATGCGCTAATTCTACGTGGTAAAGTTGTACAACGGCGTACAATACTGAAGCCCTGGCCACACCGGTCGTACCCGCTTTTAGCAAAGTGACAGAGGTCAGCGAGTGTTTTCACATCAGTGTCCTCGGTAATTGGCAATCGCACTGCTAATGCCCATTGAGAAGGCCACAGTTTGAGCGTAAAATTTTATACCACAATACCTAGAGTGGAAGCAGGCATGAGTGCCTACGCGAGTAGAACTACTTCTTGGTGGACTACTTGGTAGATCATTGCATGCAAACAATTAATTTTAGCGCAAACACACGGCACATTCACGCGCACACACAAACGCAGCGCTTTGCGTGTGTGTGTGTGTGTGTGTGTGTGTGTGTGTGTGTGTGTGTGTGTGTGTGTGTGTGTGTGTGTGTGTGTGTGTGTGTGGTGTGTGTGTGTGTGTGTGTGTGTGTGTGTGTGTGTGTGTGTGTGTGTGTGTGTGTGTGTGTGTGTGTGTGTGTGTGTGTGTGTGTGTGTGTGTGAAATAGAGCGGATGAGTCAAGGGAAATGCTTTGAGGTGCTGGAAATAAGCAGAGAGGTGCATAGGTCCGGTTGTTTTCAACGAGACAAAATTCACTTCGATGGGAGGCTAGGTCATGAGGTGGGTTGGCGACTTGCAGGACGCGCAGTAGCTATTTTGGGGGTCACATGGGCCCTGCGGGGCCCACGATAGCTAGTAACAAGGAAAACAACCAGAGTAACTCTTTGACAGGTGGTATAGACAGATACGATTCCGAAGTGGCACCAATATCTAAGACACGTAGAGTCCGGGAAATAAATTGACGTAGCCACGAGGGCTGAGCAAATTCAGACATAGGGTATATTAACATGCAGGGTGGCAAGAATAGGCTGAGGTGGGAACAGATAGAAGCACAGCAAAGGGAGAAGAGGCTGATGGTATATGGTTCTGTAGAAATACACCTTAAGGGCATAGAACAACCACCTAACAATCCGGAGTGCGCATGGGAATATTGTATTAGAACAGAAAGCAGCAGAAAGGGGGGTGGTATTGGGACAATTATTCATAAAAGTACAGACTGGCAAAGGGTCAAACAGGAGTGCAAGAAACTTTTATGTTTAAAAGAAAAGTGTCAGGGCAAATGACGCTCCTGGGTTATGTATACTCGTGGACAGGGGCAAAAACTAGGGAGGAAAACCAACAAACGGTGCAGTGTATAAAAAGGACATGGACGAACTAGAAGAGCGCGAGGTAGTTATATTAGGAGATATGAATGCGAACCTAAAATATATGAATGGATATACTGACCTAACAGCAAGAATGCTAATGAATATGTGTGAAATGCATGATTTATTCATTTCCAACAGCACCGAGAAATGCTAAGGACAGATAAAATGGGAAGTGAGAAAGCTGCAGTCGACGATAGATTACGCAATGATGTCAAATAGGATGTATGATCGGCTGTCTTTTGCGAAGCAAGGAAAACACATTGAACAGTTAATACCAGCATTGATGTATGCAGATGATATAGTATTAATAGCCGACAACAAGGAAGGTCTGCAAGAATTGATAGACATCTGTGGTAATAAGGGAGATTGGTTAAATTTGAAGCTCAGCAAGGAAAATTAGCAATCATGATTTTTAATAGTAACAAAGGCAGTGAGCATAAGAAATTACGAACTCACGCTAAATATAGTGGATAAATACAACTATTTGGGCATTTGGATAAATAATGGGGCTGAGTATCCAAGAGAGCACGAAAGATACGTAATGACTAAGGGCACCAGAAGTGCACCTGTAATGAAAAATCGGGCACTGTGGAACTACAATAGGTATGACGTTGTGAGAGAGATTTGGAAAGGTGTCATGGTCCCGGGTTTGACGTTTGGCAATGCGGTCTGGTGCATGAAGCCAGAAGTTCAAGCAAAATTGGAAATTAAACAACGTGGAATAGGTATACTTGCTTTAGGAGCAAGCGGGGACACCCCAAATCAGGGGTTACAGGGTGACATGGGATGGACATCGTTTGAGTGCAGGGAAGCTATCAGCAAGATAGAATTTGGGGAGCGATTGGAAAAAATGGGAGAGGAGCGTTGGGCTTGGAGAGTTTTCAGCTACTTGAACATGAAGATTTCTGATACTAAATGAAGGAAGCGAACTCGAAAACTGTCAAGCAAGTGCTTAGACAACAGCATAATACCCAGCCAACAAGAATCATCGGTTAAGAAGAAGGTGAAGGAAACAGAGAGGAACATGTGGAAGATGGGAATGCTTGGGAAATCATCATTAGAGGCCTACTGAACTTTTGAGGTAGACATTGCAAGGAAAAAGACCTACGATAATTCTCGGGGTAGTTCTCGGCTCTTCGAGGCTAAAATGGGAGCATTGCGGACCAAGACGTACCGAGCAAAATACTAAGGCACGGACACGGTACGTAGTGCGTGTGGAGAGGAGGAAGAAACGGCTGAACATTTGATAATGTCGAAGATAATGGCGCCGAAGTTTTCAATGCATTGGGGTTTAGGGACAGCGAAGGCAAAATAGACTTTAAACGGGTAGAAATAGCCAGGACGAGGCTAACTGATTGGTGGCTACACTCTAAGCCGAAAAAGACTAAAGTGGGGTATGCCATTGGTCCTTTAGGGGTCTAAATGCGCTGCCACAGATTTTGAACCAATTTTGGACTAACTGCGGGAGTAACTGCAGGGGCTCAACTGTTACCCCAGACTTGGTTTAAATGTTGGCCCCAGTAGAATGCTCCAGTGGGACTAACAGTTGAACCGTCTGGACCAATGGCAAAAAAATGGCGACACTGCGTTTGTGCAGTATATTTTATGTTTATTCTAATTTAATCAGCACTGAAGATCATAGTATGTTATTCATGCAACACACACACACACACACACACATACATACGCACTATTATTTCAAAGTAAAACACTGGAAACACTGACTGCCCGCGCTGTACTGTATACAGAGAACAGACTCTCGGGTATATATAGCACAGTATTTTGACCTCCCATCCTGTGCCAGTGGGCGACTTTTACTCGGCTTAAGAAAACAATAAATATTGACACCGTAACGCGAAAATTTACATGGGCTTATTCCTAGCACCGATGCGCATCGATCTTTTAATATAGATCCATCTAATCTTCAACATGCCTCCAGCCCGAGAATACGAATTATCAGCTGGTATTCGATCATGCCGGCCGAGCCAGCGTTCGCAGTGCTGGCGCACGAGTCCGCAAACACAAACATAGCAGCGGCGCTTGTGCGGGAAAGCCGGCGAAGCAGCCGCAGGCGCCCCGCCGATGCCATACCGTGTCGGCTTGCCGACGGCGTCGCTAGGCTTACGACGACTACGGCTAAACGACCGCCGGCGATCGCAAACATGCTGCTCGCGTGGAATTTTCGTCGTCGTTATTTTATAGTCACAAATGAACAATAGGTAAGTGCCCCATGTTCGCTGTGTCTTACCGAGTGGTGTAGATATCTGCGTACTTACAGCGACGAGATCGTTCGCAGACACGGTTCTTTCATCGTGCTGGTAAGGCACAACCTGTGTACCGCTGGCCGCACGATTAGTCGTATCCGCGATCGCCTACACGTTGGATTTTTGATAACGATTGTCGCATGGATAAAAAGACATAAGTTTGTCTGAGCTACTATATTTGTGAACTGTACGCGACGTTTCCTTCGCTTGTGCCGGCAATGCACTCACACCGGCAGCCCGCTTGATACCGATGACGTACGAAGCCTACTTTTCCTATATATCGCTTCGAACTTGTGGTCACTGTGTGGGTACACGACCGCTGATGAACAGCTTAGCTTTATTAGCATTGTCAGTGTTCACCGTAGTTCGAACTTATTCAGCACATTGAAGCGAGTTATCCGCATTGCCCGGGTTCGGCGATTTTCACTTGGTTTCGGCCCGCCCGTGCCGGCATGGTGGAAACGCGAGGGCGCTTGCTGTGTGCACTGACTGCGTGTTGTACTACTTTCCTCTCATAACATCTTCTATTCGTTTCATAGTGCTTCACTTTCGCAGTGGCGTATAGCCTATTTAACTTGTTTTCATGATCGCCGACCACGCCGAGCATTGCAGTGCAGCATCGACAGGAGGCGATCGCGGCGCAGTTGCCCTCCCCGTTGGTCCCTTCATTGCCGGGCGTTTGCGCAAGACACGCATTGTCACACATTTAGTCCCTGTCGGACGAACCGTTCGTCCATTGGTTTAACGACTGCAGTTAGTCCAACTTTGCCGAATTTCGGCTTAGAGTGTACAATCGAGGTGCGAGTGAAATTCAGTCCTTAAACACATAGTGATGGTACGTAACTTGATGGCTAGGTGGCTTGAGCCACCAGCCGATATAAAGGACACAGCAAGATACATCCATCCATCTATCCATGCCAGCTTCTGCTGCATTGTGGGGCCGTCGCGGAATTTTGCTGAGCTGCGTATGTGGTTACTTCTAACGCGCCTTTGATTTCCGCTTTCGCTACATCCATTTCGCTAGGCCGTTTCGCTAGCTCCACATATACAAAATTTGATATTACGTAACGTCAAGAGACGACGAAGGTCAATGACACGTCCAAGAAATAAAGTCATTATATGCGTGTCATGTTTGATTGATATGTGGGGTTTGACGTCCCAAAACCCCATAATGCGTGTCATGTAAATTATGATATGCGTGTCATAAGCGAGCCATGACTATATGCTATCCTCATAGCGTGCTCGCGGCTGTTACACTAGTCCCACACATACGAAACCTGGTATTACATGGCGTAAATAGATTATGATTGTAAATGACCGGTCAACCATGATAATCATGACATGCATGTCATGTAAAGCATGCCCACATGCTACGCTCATAGCGTGCTAGCGGCCGATTTGCTTGCTCTACATATACCAAATTTGGTATCAGGTGACGTGAATAGATGACGAAGGCAAATGACACGTCAAAAATGACAATCATGATATTCGAGTCATGCAAAGCATGACTACATGCTACGCTAATAGCGTGTTAGTGGCCGTTTTGCTTGCTCTACATATGCCAAATTTGATATCAGGTGACGTGAATAGATGACAAAGGTAAATGACAACGTCAAAACATGATAATCTTTACATGAAAGTCATGTACGGCATAATATACATGCACCTCGTAACGTTGTGCTAATTTTAAAGTGATATATTAACGTTCCTCATTCATGCTTCGCATATCATCGATTTCCACTGTACGTAGAATCTGCAATTTTTCGCTTTCTTGTGTATGTGTTTTATGAATGATAGGTTCCTAGATTTTGAGCTATGTACCAACAGGAGAGACACCAGACTCTCCTAACCACAGTGCGATAGATGGAATGTAGAAGCTTTGTATGTGTTTCAGGTGGATTTTGTTCTTCGCACTCGTGGCACTCGTTCACCGAGAATAAAACAAAGGCACTTGAACATAATCTCAATAAAGACTTGCTTCATTTTTCTATATATAAAGCTGATTGCAGGAATTTTGCGTGATCTCGCTATAGACCCAAAACCAGGAGAAATTCTACCAAAGTGGGGTATTATACACTGCTGGGAATTCTTCTCGAGATTTCGCACTATCAAATAATGAAGAAAGTTTTTGAAATCGTGGAATAAACATGCTTTTTGAACGCGTATTTTGCATAATCAATTTATGTAAATAAAAATACTGAGTAGAACACTAAATAATCAATGCATTTTGATTTACACACATGGTAGGCACATGCGCACAAAGATCAGGAAAGCAGTGGTTCGTATACAACGGATCTCTCACTTCGCTGTAAAGACCATTCAGTGCAGAGCAGGAGAAATTTTTTAATGCCGGGAAGTTCAGCGGATTATTGAGAGGCGTTCATGTAGCATCGTCGTTGCGCAACGACGTTGAGTTCGTCAAGGAAAGATGTAATTATACAGACAATACTGCGAAATATATGCAGTTCTCTTGGTGAATAGCGGATTATACATTAATGGGGATCAGTATGTGGACGACATTTTCCCATAACTATCAAATACTGACAGTAATTATGCAACGTTGCCTGAGTCAGGAAACCTAGCATGCTCCCGCCAGATTCAACAAGATACCAGTGTTTGCGCCGCTCTCCGACACACACATGTATACACACCTGTCAACGCTGTAGGCCGAGTGAAGCTGCGGTGCGCAGAACCAAATTGAAAATAAGAACAAGCATATAGGCAGTTCCCTAACTAACGTAATTTGATCCTAACTGTGTACTTCCCATCATTCCCACAATAGATGAGCCATGACACCACCCAATGTTTCTGAACGTTATAGTGCAAATCTGTGTATGTTTCAGCAAGCGTCAGGAGCAAGAAAAAATCACCGCCCAAGCACTCTATACAAATGGTTAACCAGCGAAAGCTGAAACGTGTGGTCCCGGTGTTCACCAGTGGGTTGAGCCCGACGGTGCAATGAAGCCTTTCGCAATTATTTTGGTCACCTGTTCAGGGTTCCTAATGAGGTTTGACACGTTTTGATTGGTCTACTACGGTGTTTATTTAACATGCTCACATTGTGCCTCACATGGTGAAGGTCATGGAAGAGTGTAATAAGCGGTTAAATGCTTTCGGATTCCCTTATTCCCACTGGTTTTTCTCAAATAACCACATTGGTGCGTCGCTGTGGAAAGTTGGGAAGTTTTTATATTTATTGTAGTAAGCGCTATCTCTTGCATATCATGGTATTCTTTAAACGACATTGTTTTCTATACTGCTTCTATTTTAGTCTTTGATAACTTCCATAGGCAGATAAATATATCTGCGGGTTTGTACGCTTTATTTCATTGAGATTTACTCATGCAAATCAATAGGTGCATAACTAAAAAAAACGAACCATGTGCCATTTTGTCTGATTCTTTTAGCAAACAAAATCGTCCTATAGATGGTGCGATGCAGCAGGTCTCTGTCCCCCCCCCCCTGAAAAAATGATGCCTTCCTGAAGTCAATTTGTCAATTTAGAAATGCATGTAGATTGTTGCTATAAAAAGTGGTACCATTATATATATTATATATATATATATTTATATATATATATCGAAGTTCATGTTAGTATAACTCATCCCCTGATGAAGGGAGGACCGCTCCCGAAACTGTTGGGAAATAAATAATTTATCCTTCTTGACAACGCTCCCTTTGTGCCATATCCCATACCTTGAAGAAGACTAACAGGCTTATTGAATTATTACTCCCACTATATATATATATATATATATATATATATATATATACAATTACAAGGCTGCACATCCGAACATACACTTCACACACACATACTCGCAAGTAACCGTAAATTTTCTTGATGTTACCATAACGATAGAAGAAGACAAGCTCTCTACAACCCTATATCGCAAACCAACGGATCGACAACAGTACCTCTATTACCAACGCGATCACCAGCGCCACTGTAAAAACAGTATTCCATAAAGCCAGGCTCACCGGTTTAAGCGAATCTGCTCAAAAGACGCTGATTTTGACACGAGCTCACAGAGGCTAGAATTTATGCTCGAGAAACAAAAATACCCCCACATGTAATTGATGACGCTGTTCAAAAAGCGAGAAAACTGAAGCGTGATGACTTACTTATGAAGCGACCACCGCAAGAAGACCCACACCAAACAATACTCTGCTTGACTTACAGCACAAACTTTCCCAATGTAAACAAAATCCTTAAACGACATTACAACTTTCTGGAACAAAGTGAACGTCTGAAACACGCATTTCCATCAGCTCCAGGCGTCGTTTACCGACGACCACTCAACCTCAAAGACACACTTGTCCACTCTCAAATCAATACCTCACCCCCCCCCCCCCCAATTTATGCCGACTTTGTTTAAAGTCACGATGTCATGTATGTAAGGCGATGCGAGAAACACACAAAGCAACCAGCACACAATCCAAGCTTTCGATTAACATACGAGGAAACCTAACATGCGATTACTCTAATGTGGTATACCTACTCGAATGCAATGTGTGTAGTATGCAGTACATCGGACAAACAGAAACACCATTTAGGATTCGCTTCAATATTCACGAAGCCCATGCAAAATCAGCCCCAAGTCTACCTCTATCAAAACATCTCACTCTTCCTGACAATGCATTCGACAAACTATCAGTAACGCTCTTAGAGACGGGATTTAAATTAAACCAAGTACGTGAACAACTACCTTATCCACCGATTTAACACCCTCGATAAAGGAATAAATGAGAATCCTGGTACACTTACAGCAATTAAAGCATTAGAAAACAATAACGGCAATAATGAAAATAGTAACTGAGTTCACGGCACTGCAGCTGCGAAGGGCACTGGACAACTCAAAACAATTCCAAGTGTAACTGGTCTTCCTAAGTACAGCTGTTGTCTGTTTTCTGTTTTAGTTTACTACCCAATCAATTGTTCCTAGCATGACATGCCCAACAGCAACCCTGTGCACAGTCGGGAGGCCCCTACTGCACGCGTAATCCAGAAGCGGGCAAGGAATTCACAATGTGTCCATTTACCAGCCTCTACAGCAATACGTGGCACCCCTCTTTCTACGACGAAATGTCGACGGGGCGCTGAGTAGTGAAAGGCTTAAACTTCTTAAAAAAGCTCGTTTTGCCCCACACCGAACCGCCAGAGCTAGGAGGCACCGTCTGGTCGGGAAGAATGCGTTAGTGAAAGGAAGCATACACAGACTATAGACATCAGAAAGGTGAAAAAAAGAAAAGGGAGAGAGATGGAGGGCGAAGTGAAAGGAAGAGTGGAGGGGGGGCGCCTGGGGGAGCCCACCTTATATTCTTTTTCTCTTTTTTTCTTCCTTTTTTATGTTCTTTTTTCATCTTTCTTTTTTCTGTCTTTTTCCCCGTTTCTTCCCCCCCCCTCTCTGATTTGAGATTGTATAAAGCTGAGCACCAACAAACTGTACCCTCAATGCTGATGAAGGCCAGACTCTAGGCCGAAACGTCGAAATAAACCACGTTGTGACCGCTCACGGAGGATCTACTGGACTATATGCTGCGCTACAGCCACTCAGCCACCACTCCTGCATATATATATAGTTCGCGTGAAGACATTTTTATATTTTTTCCTTCATGCTGTCTTTCGTTTGCCTTCTCACCACAGTAACCATTGCTTTGGGGTCACTGTGGCATAAAGCGATTGGGTGTGCTTGGACATGAGCCGCGTTATAGCTGAAAGTCGGGTAAATACACGAGAGGGGGCGTGTGAACGTTACACTCATTTAGGTGGAGCACTTCTCGCGAGATCTTGCGCTATTGTTCATCCGTCACCGGGCAGCTTTATCCGATGTTACTGGTCTTTCGGACGAAATTCTTTCGATTATAGCGACTTCCCGTCACTTTAGCGCCCGGTCACAAGTTGCTCCATGCCGGCGCTCTCTCCTTGCAGCTTATTTTTCAGCACTGACTATGTACGTGCTAGTCTGGTCAGAAGGTATTCACAACTTCTCGTAATGCCACCAGGAAGATATTGACATCATAAGAAATAGAAACATAGACGTTGGTGAGTCCAATCCGCCCCTTCCCGATTGGGCAGGGCATGCTCTCTTTTCTAGCGGTAAGCTCGCGAGGCGCTTATTCACAACTGAGGCTTCCATTCTCGCGATGGCAGTTTTCCCGGCCCTTATCCAATTCCTCCCAAAAAGGGCAATGGGCAGCACAAGAATATGATTGTGGCCTCCACCGTCATACTTCAAAGCCACAGAACACCACCGGTACACTGCGCAGAACCGAAGCGGAATCTAGCAATACAGGCTAGATTCTGCTTCAAGGATAATAATATTTAAGGATAGAGTGCAATATTTCATGGTTTCTATTTTTCATAATTGGAAAGACTCTTTGCTCTCTTCTCCTCACTCCGGAGTATATATACCCCGTCCCCCTCCCTTCTGGGCCGCGCCGCCGCCGGTCCAATGAGCTTAACGCCGATGACGTGCCGCCGCCGGAGGTTAAAACACCGGCACGCTAGCACCGGCAATTTCGGTACTGCCGCACAGGTCTAACCACAACTGATCATGCATGATCAAACGATCGCAGCGTACTTCTTGTAGCCTTTACCCGCATTTTGGCAACCTGAATAAACATTTTGTTATTTATTTATTCTGTTAAGTTTATTAGGGTTTTTATGAAGAAGTCTTCATTCAGTCTTAAGGTACCATAAAACTTAATGAATTCATAATAGTCTTGGAGTTTTTCACCAGTGAAGAACATGATAATCTCCATGTTTTGCTCTGTTTGCAAGGTTCGTATAATTCAGTTATGTTGACTTTCTATAGGAGTAGTATTTTCTGCAGAAGATCGGCGTTAGTGGAGATTACTTCTGCAGCCAATGGCAGAAAATATTGTCCCCCTAATAGCTCTTTCAATAGTTATTACATGTTTCTGCTTGTATGAGAAAAAAATGAAAGCATATCCACGGGGTGCATGATGAAGAGTGGAGCGAAGCTGGGTCTTCATGCCACTGCCGCGCCGCTTCGGCCACCCATTTGCGTACGGCGGGATCTTGTCGGCGCCACCGTGCAGCTTCACGGCACGCTTCTGCCTTGCGCGCTCGCACATCGGAGTTCCATCTTCAAGCGCGAGCCACCGTCGCCTTGCGCACGCCACTCTGCAGCCGTGTCCATCCGCCAACCTTCTGAACGTGCGCGCGCCAAGACAGCTTTTATTTTACTACACCACGCCCCCCTAGCGTACGGCACTGCCGACGAACACGTGATCGCCAACGTCGTCGTGTGACGTCCTTCCTATTTTCTCGCGCGCTCGCACATCGGGGTTCCGTCATCGTGTGCGGGCTGCCGCCGCTTTGCACGTATCACATTGTTTATCGGCCAATCATGAATCTTCCGCTGGCCGCGTCTGTCTTTCTGTCCGTCTGTCCATCCGTCCATGTGTCTGTCTGTCCATTCGTCCATGTGTCTTTCTGACTGTCCGTCCGTTCATATGTCTGTCTCTCTGTCCATCCGTCCATGTGTCTGTCTGTCTGTCTATCCGTCCATGTGTCTGTCTGTCTGTCTGTTTGTCTGTCTGTCTGTCTGTTCGTCCATGTGTCCGTCCGTGCTTGTGTCCGTCCATGTGTCCGTCTGTCTGTCTGTCTGTCCATTCATGTGTCCGTCCGTCCATGTGTCCGTCCGTCCATACGTCTGTCTGTCTGTCTGCCTGCCTGTCCGTCCATCTCTCTGTCCGTCTGTCTATCTGTCCGTCCGTCTGTCTGTCTGACGCGACAGGTGGACGCACGGATGTACAAACGAAAGGATGGAAGGACACACGTACGAACGAACGCATGGACGGATGCACAAATGAACGCACGGATAAGTGAATGGACGGATGGACGGAAGCGTGAACAATCGCAGGGATGGAAGGGCGGACGGACGGAGGGACGCTTCGCCCCATTCATGATCATTCACTCCATGATAATTTTACCTTAAGGTTAAGTAGCGCAGTTTTTATCATGGACGAGAGGGATAAGAACGACACGACATACGCATGAAAAAACTGCGCTACTGAACCTTACGGCAAAATGGTCAGCTGCCAACTAGCCCAGTTATCAACATTATTAATTCCATGGAAATGTTTTGAATTTTATTATTTATCATACTACAAGCAACGCTCTCTGATCGTACCACTTGCATTTTTCAGCGTATATGCATTTCATTATATGTACAAGTACTGCCCTCTACGGCCGGTTCAAAAACTAACGAGAGGTGGCTACAAATGATTACGATGGGACGCTCAGCCCATGAATTGAGGAGCTTCGCTCCTAGAAAACTAGAAGGTTAATAATCCAGTTGTAAAAGTGTGGTGTTAATAAATGAAACAATTCTGAATATGTAATCGTACGCGTGGTTCCTCAAAACAACGGGGAACCAAGAACGTGGATGAATAACATGCCCACACACAGTTTTTGGCTTTTGGAAAGCTAGCAGACCGCAGAAAGCAATGGCGAAACATAGGAACGTTGATCGGCCAGGCGAAGAGGCAGAGCGCAGCAAAAAAAATACCTCCAGCCTGAAGCGAGGAGTAGCTGCGACGTTTGCGAAACGAGAATAACTGAGGGAAAACATAGAGAGCTGGAAACGGTGAAGAATGAAGGCGATTTCCTAGAGCGAATATCATGAGGAACATCCGATGTTCTTCGCACGTAGGTAGGCAGGGTGTAGCGACCATGCTGGGTGACGGGCATGGGATCCCTTGAGGTCCGTCAGTAATATGCGAAGAAACGCCCTCTCCGCTCTTCTAACCAGATCAGTGTGCTTCCGTCAATCCCAATTACATTGTCGCTCTGCTGTCGTTGGCCTCACTATGCCCGTCTCGTCGTTACTTGCCGTTCGAAGTCACTGCTTTCTGCGAAGGTGTTTTCGGGGTGGTACTGGCCCCGAAGCCAGCAGCCCAGAATGGCCGCCACAATGTTGACGCCACTATCGGCGGTGCTGCGGTTCATAATTCAGTGCTGATGGCGAAATAACAACCGCGTGACGCTTATACTGAAATGGCGAACAGCATAAATACTTTGCTGCTACCGTTAAACGATGTAACCGGTGAAATTCAAAAGCCAAACTAGAAGTTTACTAAAGTACAAAAGGACAGTTAAAATCATTATTTTTATAGATATAGAAAACGACTAAAAAACAATTCCATGTCATGAGAAGTAGAGAAGTTATATTTTCGCCAGTCACTAGCGGCAAGTGTTTTCAATAACGTTAATGTTGAAATGGAAGCAGTTCATAAACAATTAGCCTGTCAGAAACAATTTGGTTTCTAGATTGTGTAAAAAAATAGGCCCTGTATCTGCTTGTAAACGGCAAATGCCGTCAAAAGACGATAGTCTTGAGTGTGGAGAGATTGAACAAAACATTTATTTGATGTTCTGCGCAAGAAAATCAGTGAATAGTATTCTGGAGGTGCTGCGTTAGTGTGCCTCGAGCGTGCAGCGGAGGCGAACGAGCGCATCGAGCCACGTTAGCCACGAGCTCCATCTGGCAGTTATCTCCGAGAACGAAGGAAGGCCTGCGTGCCTGCGGAGAAAGATACGTGCATGCTCGGAGGCGATAAGGTGTAGAACGCAAAACGACGGGCAAGCAAAGCGTTAGCAAAGCGTTCGTAAAACTTCCCCTTCTGATACCCGCGTCACACTGTCAGCGCAGCGTGTTTAACGCTACGGTCTTTAAGATTACTTGTGTGTGCGTTCTCCAGTATAAAGCACACATAAAAAAACATCGACGTGTTGTTATGGTACCTCAAATATGCGCAATGTTTGCTTTTTAATTGACAATCGCACACGTAAGAACGCTGATCCTTGAGCAACATTGGTGGGCGCTGCGGATGGGGTCGGCCGTTTGGGGTATCTGTTGGTGCGGTTTGGGGTATGTGTTGGTGCGGTTTTGGGGTATCTGTTGGTGCAACCCATCCGCGGTAACAGTGAACAAACAGTACTACGAGGGACGTACTACGAGGGACGCCCAAGCCACGCCATAAGGAGCCACGCCGAGAGGAAGACGAAGAGGAGGTGATCCTGTTGACGTCCCTGCGTGTTCCACGTCAGGGACGTCCTCCTCATCTAGCCATGGCGCCATCGACGTCGTGGACGCCTTAGAAGGCGCAGGCTTTCGACGTTGTCGTCCCTGCGGGGACTAGTCCGGAGACCGTCGTCGACGCGACGGCCTCAATAGTTGGCCTCTCAAAGGTACACTGCGTTCAGCACATGGGAGGCATGAACTTCCATGTAATTGTCAAGAGCATGACTTCCATGACTCTCATCGTCGACGCTGGCTACCTGACCATCGGTGGCGAGCCTATCCGTGTCGTTCCCGTCGGCCCGCAGGTAACTAACGTCGCCTGCCTGTTTTGACCAGCCTTCGTCTCCAACGAGGTACTCGTCCAGGCTTTGTCCCCATACGGCAAGGTATTGACTATGACCGCTGGAGTCATGAGCGCAAGACGCGGAGTTCTCACAGGCACACGCTATGTCCGGATGGAAATGAGTCCCACAAATCGCATCCCCAACTATCTTCGCGTTTCTGGTCATCGAGTCACCTTCGGCTACCGCGGCCTGCAACGTGTTTGTCGTCGGTGTGGCTCTAGTGGTAATTATCGAGCACAGTGCACAGCACCATTCTGTGGTCGCTGTGGTGTGCACGGGCACGAAAGTGAAGGTTGCGACCGCCCCTGCCGACGTTGTGGAGATAACCACCCTACCACCGTCTGCCCTGTGCGTCGTTCATATTCTGATGCTACTGCGGGGACCTTTCCCGCCCTACCGTCCGTGTCACCAACGGCAACAGATGAACGAGAACCCGGAGCTGTACTAGAAGAACACCAGAATACGATTCTGAGAGCTCCATTAAACGATGAAGAAGTGTGCAGCTTGGCCAACCCGAGAGCGTCACGTCTGCGAATCTCAGTGATAGAAACAGCCACCGCGAATGACCTCGCGTCTGTCCCAGGCAAACAAGTCGTGCCATGTTCAACGTCGGCGCAAGCCGAGAAAGAAACGCTGGTAGGCACCGAGGCATCGGACTCATCGTTAAACCTAGAAGCTGAATGCCCAGAAGACGCCGACGTTGCGAGATCTACGGGCGCAGGTGTCTCGCCAGGAACAGAATTGAATTCGAATGAGCAAAGCCCATTGGATTATTCCAACGGGCTTTGCCATGACGTGCAAACGCACCAGACTGTGGTATTTCTTTTGCTCAGCAGTAAGTGAACCTCTGTGTACTTGCAAAAGCCTGTCAAAATTAGGTGACCCGGGAGTCAGCAGCAATCCTTTCTTCGTAATGGGAGGACCCGAATCGGAGGGGTATACCCTCCGATTTGGGTACTCCCATTACGGTCTTTTAGCACACACCACCTTCGAGGATGTCCTCCTCTGGTACAACAGTTTCAAATGCTGATTTTTTTCTCGGTCGTTTCTACCAATTTCTCAAATGTTCTCTCGCTTTCAGGTGTGCCTGCTCCCAAGTTTGGTGTTAACTGAGCTTAAAGCTGACGGTTTTTAGACCAGGTCGCGCCTGCACTCTACCCTCTCCGAATTTCTGACCGCGTTCATGCAAGAGCTGGTCAGATCGGTTAGAAAACCGATATGGGTAATCTAACGGAACCGTTTTCAAGACTGAAGCTTCCGTTACGAGTTCTTCGAACGGGCCGGAAAAGGTGTCTCTTGCCATAGGCAAGAAAACGCTGTGCTTTTCTAACACGTGCTTTAGCCACGTTACCTACCCTGTAAAATCATCAGTGGCAACACAATACGGGTGCACGGCATCCATAGTAGCGGCACTATGTCTAAGCACTCTACAGAGTTTTCCGTTTACGATAAGCTGATAGAAGTACGGCCAAAGTAGCTCCAAGTTCTCGTCGCTACTGTCTATGTACGAGAACACAGTACGTGGTTTTTATCATTTTGATGTAATATGCCCTAACCCCTGACAATTGTAGCACCTCAAAGGTGGCCATGTTTCAAACTCTTTTTTTTGGCTGCCTTTTCTGTCACCTCTGAGTTCAGGTTACTCTCGCTCGAGTGCGGACCTTTTTCTGGGACATTTCTTGAGACTTGGGCTTTCTCTAGGTTCTTACCCTGTGCATGTTTCTTAGTAGAGAAATATTTCCACGGCGTATTCCCTCGCTTGACCTGGCCCTCCTCCGCGTTTAGTGTCATACGCCTCATGCATCTATTTCTCCCAGAAGATCGCACTTTTCCCTGTTTTCATCGCATTGAAGTGCCAACTCTTCGCATGAGAGCAACAATTCTCTCTTTCGAAACTTTCTCAGGTCTATAGCCACTGCCTTAATCGATGGTTTTTGCCCTCTCATAGATGCTTACAAGAATGACATTTGCATCGAAACAATTCTAGATTCTCAGGAATTAAACTATTAACCCAGAGTTGAAAAACCTGGGAAATCTAAGAGCAAAACTCAAACGCTCACCTGCAGTTGAAAAGCCATGTCACCCGGTCCACCCCACCGCTGCCACCAGTTATTGAAGTTGAGGCCCTGCCGACTGCCCAGGTCTTCTCGTGGCCACACATGCTGTCGCCAACCTCGCCTTCACGAAGGGCTGCTGTTGACGAGAACTGGGCTGAAGATCGGAAGAACAGTACGAGAGCTTGATTTACATATTTACAGAAGGAGTATTCGAAACAGGAATCGACGCTCAAGACATTCGCCTGCCGCTTTTTGTCCTTTCACATTTCCTAGACGCCAGGCCTAGGGAAACAGGGAAAGTCGTTTTCACCAAATCGGGATTCCAATGTTGAGGGTCAATCTGCCGGCACCACTCCCAACATACACACATCCACACAACCCAAAGCTGATATTGTTCCGGCCACACTGTCGCATCTGGGCAATCATGCTACCAGCAAACGGGATGTAACTAGTCGGTCGTGTCGCTGCTAGGGCTGATCACCCACACTGTCGAACAGTAGTAGCAGGCCAGGCAACATCAACTACGTGTTTTGAGCCAGGGTGACCTACCAGCCAGACACGCACAGCGTAATGATTGATATGTGGGGTTTAACGTCCCAAAACCACCATATGATTATGAGATACGCCGTAGTGGAGGGCTCCGGAAATTTTGACCACCTGGGGTTCTTTAACGTGCACCCAAATCTGAGCACACGGGCCTACAACATTTCCGCCTCCATCGGAAATGCAGCCGCCGCAGCCGGGATTTGAACCCGCAACCTGCGGGTCAGCAGCCGAGTACCTTAGCCACTAGACCACCGCGGCGGGGCGACACGCACAGCGTAGTGGTCTGTCTTTGGCAGAACTCGACGTCGCGACTTCGGTGCACAACGGCACCACGTGTCGCATTTCTTCGCCGGCAAACACGACAGCCGTGCTGCGTTGAGGAATTACAACCACGCACCTCCCAATAGATGGAAAGCACGACGGGAGCCTTCACGTTCCTCCTTATCGGTGACTGCCTTTATCCTTCTCGGCGCCCGCGCAAAAGTTCGGCTCGCTGATAGCAACAATACGCACGCTGCGTGCTCGGCAAAGTACGGAAACCGAACGGTAGGTAATTCGTCTGTGTTCTGTTTGCCCACCCGCATGGGCACTCGGGTGCTTGCGGATGTGGTTCGTCACAGTGTGTCTCCGTAAAAGTACAATGAAAAGCAAAGAGAATAAGAAAGGGCATTAGTCACATATAAAAACGATGGGAAGTGCCTGATACGCGTCCAAAGACTACTGTCACGGCCACCGGATAAATAAAAAGGCAGATCTCGCATACATTGTGGGAATCAATGATATGCGAAGCTTGAATTAGAAATGTTGATATGTCACTTTAAAATCATCACCACGTTACGAAGTAGAGGTAAATGATACCGTACGTGACTTCCGCGTCATGATTATCATGCTTGGATGTGTTTTTTACCTTCATCATCTATTCACGCCACGTGATATCAAACTTAGTATATGTAGAGCTAGCGAAACGGCCACGAGCCCACTATGAGCGTAGTATGTTGCCATGTTCTTACACAGCACGCGTGTCAAGATTACCATGTTTGCACCAGTCATATATTTTATGATCCATTGACGTCACGTAACACCAAATTTGTTATATGTGGAGCTAGCAAAACGGCCGTGAGCGCATCATGAAGGACCCAATATATTCCAATGTAGCGTTGACGCGCTCGCATGCTGGGCACAGCGACGCTACGTTAGCAAAACGCGAGCACTCTATAGTCTGACGCAGGCACGACCGGCACAACCAGCGTCCGTCATTGTGACCCGACGACAACCAGCGCGAAATGCTTGATGTTGCATTTCGTGCCGATGCGTTATCCAGACAACACTGGTCATGACTGCGCTCGTGTGGCTACCCTAGCACTCACTAACCGGGATCCGGAGCAAGAGCTGTCCAACCCAGATGAGGACGACACAAACACGGACCTTCTATAGGATATCGAGAATCTCTCCATTACTCTAGACGAGAACGCATTCGGTACCCTCCACCATACCACACGCTCACACGAGAAGATGTAACTGCGGTGCGTCAACTGCAGGCGAACACGTTTCCGAACCTCAATTTCCTTCACATCCTCCATCCCACTTCTTACCCTGACAAATGCCCTGGCTGTGTAGCGGTATCGACGTTATTTCTCGTAACGCTGGAATGTCAGCGTCAGCCTGCCAGGCACTCGGCCAACTCCTCTCCTATTCCTACCTTACAAGACTGGGAGGCCGTGCTGCGTGATGAAATCCCGAATGGCCAGCGGGCGCTGGTTTGTTGGGCGCGGGACGCAGCAGCGGCTGTTGGAGCTCTGGACTGAGAACCCCACGCGACATTTTTCCATGAATAAAAAGCATTTCCCTCTCCGTCTCCCTCTTTTCGTGACGAAGTGACACCGGACGTGCCGAAACGCGCATGCGTCAAAGCAATGCAGAGCGGTGCGCGCCTGTGAGTATACGGCAGGACTGGCGCCTGGCATGGCAACGCCGGCGTGACACGACGAAAGGAACGCCGGCGAGCACGCGCACCGCGTCACGTCTAAATCTATTATAACCTTGACTGTGGTGTAGTCTTGTTCTCACATGAAACGCATCTCATGATTATTATGTTTGCACCAGTCACATAGCTTCGTCATCCATTCGCGTCACGTAATACCAAATTTGGCATATGAAAAGCTAGCGAAACGGCCGTAAGCGCATCATCAGTGTGGCATGTAGTCATGTTGTTACATGACGCACATGTCGTGATTATCATGTTAGGATATGTCATTTACTTATGCCATCCGTTCGCGTCACGTAATACCGAGTTTAGTACATGTGAAGCTAGCGAAACGGCCGCGAGGGCATCATGATCGTAGCATGTAGTCGTGTTGTTACATGACACGTATCTCAAGTTTATCATGTTTGTACTAATATCATTCCTTCGTCATCCATACCAAGTTTGATATAAGTGAAGCTAGCGAAATCGCCACCAGCGCATAAGGAGCGAGGCATGTTGTAAGGTTGTTACATGACACACATCTCATGATTATCATGTTTCCACCAGCCACATACCATCGTCATCCATTCACGTACTGCAATACCCAATTTGTTATATGTGACGCTAGCGAAACGGCCGCGAGCGAACCACGAGCGTGGCATGTAGCTAAACTTTGTCACGGCTATTCCGAAGGTCATTTGTAATAGGGCGGTTTCCCATGGGAATCGGCTACGTGGCCGCGTAACGAATTGAATAGAAGCGGCGAAAATGTGACCAGATTTCCTCCCTGCCAACGAGTAATCCAGTCAGGATATGACTGAGAGTGTACGGATGGCACCACACACAGATAAAACTTAGACGGTGTCGTATTACACCACGGCAATAATATTGTTCTCGCACACTGCACAGCATTTAGCCTCCCAGGCTTCCATGCCATTCAGATTTTACCAATTATTCTTTAAGAGTAGAATACGAAAAATGCGGGAAGTACTTTTGCGTGCGCACAAATAAGGAAGCCCCGCATGAAATTACCTCAAGACTGCTCTTGCAAAATAAAGCACGAGAGCTCTGGAACTGGTCAAGTTCCTTGAATGTATGGCGCACACCAATGCTGGGGCACTGGTCAAGAACCGGAAATTTCTTGATTTATTGCCTTACGTTTATTTTTGAAGAGGATAGTCTTTCTTGGGGACCTTCGACGGAAAAAGTTTGTTCTGTCTGTCTGTCTGTCTGTCTGTCTGTCTGTCTGTCTGTCTGTCTGCCTGTACATTTGTCTATCTGCCCTTAACAATATCTCAAACAGCACCAAACAGCTAACCCAATCCTCAGCGCCCACCAATATCGCACCAGATTTAGCACTCATAGTGGTGCGATCGTCAATTCAAAAGCAATTATTGCGCATATCTAAGGCGCCATAACAAGTCGATGTTTTGTATGTCTGTCTTTATACTAGAAGAGGCACACACAAGTAACTCTAAGGACTGTAGTGTTTATCGCGCTGCACTGAGAGTGCAACGCGATGCTCAAAAAGTTGTTTCCAACGCTTTTCCACGACGACATGATGGTGGCACCTGCCCGTCGCTTTGCGTTCAACACCTTATCACCCCCTAGACAGGCACAAATCTTTCTCCATGGGTGCGCACGCCTTTGTTTTCGAAGATAACTGCCAGATGGCGTTCGTGTCTAACGGGCTTCGATGCGCTCGTTCGCCTTCACTACACGCTCGAGGCACTCTAACGCAGTGCCTCCCGAATACCATTCACCAATTTCCTTGAGCAGAACATAAAATAAACGTTTTGTTCAATGTCTTCAGACGCAAGGCTATTGTCTTTTGACGACATTTGCAGTGTAACATGCACATTCGGGCCAATGTTTTCCTCTTTGTTTTCCACTATTTGTTCCTTAAGTCATGAACTCGTCAGAGAGCATGGCCTGTCGTTTTTTTTCTTTTTGGTAGAATGAGCACAGCGGTCGTGATCACAAAATTGCTCCGTATATTCATAATATTCGGCTGCACCTCTTTCCTTTCAGCTTAGTAACAAATTATCTGAAGCCATATGAAAAAAACAAAAACAAATTTCAGCGGTTCACATGTGATCTAACTTTTAAGTGCAGAAGAGTGTAAATAAAGCCTGCTACAAGCTAAGGTGTTTGCAACCAGCGTTGAAATATATTGAACTGGAAACCATATGTCTTCTCGAGAAGGCGAGATACAAAATGCTCCACTTACTGCTGAATACTTAGCAATATAAAAACACGACGATAATCTTAAAAATTACAGCCAGATACAGAACATCGGAGACACAATATAGCGTCAAAACAGGCATAATGTATAAAAAACAAATTGGCAAGCGGAAATAAATACTTAATTACCGCATATTTTTACCGCGTACATTTATTTATCAATCGACACGTGGTTCTGAAACTGACGGCATGCCTTCAGAGAAGAGTTCTTTGAGGAGCGCCAACGCAATATGGGGCCCAGCGTGTTTAATGGAAAAACTTCATCGTGTACAGTGTTCACGTAGGTGTGCTGTATGAGTAAGCTACACGAAAAACAGTTGTATATCCGCTCATAAATCAACGCCAATCACTTCAGTCTATGAGGTTACCACTGCCATTCTGGCAGCTAAAATAAACAGTGCTATTCCGTGCGCTATGTGTTTTTTCCTTACTTCGACTGCACTGCATTTCATCCAGTAAGATGACTCGTTAGGAACATGCCCCCAGAAACAAAGTTGTGTACAAATTATGGGGCATCAGTGCACGCTACAGACATGGTGATCAACGTTATCAGCGTCCTTCCCTCAGCCAAGAAGTATGAAAATATAATGAAATAAAAGTCACAAGAAGACAAGAGCCACGAGACGATAAAAGTAATTCACGCAAAAAGAGACCCACAACACTAAACAACTCTCCCCCTGGGTTGCTCGTAACGAGATGATTGTCTCACGAAGGTCCCAGGGTGCCTTTCCGGCGTTGGTGCTGTCAATAGAGACGCCTAAAAAAAAGGTGCCTTCACTATCACAATAGAGGCTGGCAGTGCTGCTGCTACTGTTGCATCGTGTGATCGAGAAGCGATTCCGTGAGCGGAGCACTTGATCATCGTAAGACATGTTCTCAGACAAGTGTGATTGGTAGTAAAAGAGAAAACGAGAATCATTCATGCGGTTGGGTAACGACGTAGACAGTAACTCCACTGTTCTCGTTAATGAAGTGCCCACACTTGTCTGCCAAGTGCTCGTCCTCTCGAAAAGGCTGCAGGTAAAAGTCATCACCGCTAGGAAATGCCGCAAAACTTTCCACGCCCCATCCTTTTAAAGACGAAAGTCTTTCTTGGGGACCTTCGAAGCAAAAACTTTGGTCTGTCTGTCTGTCTGCACGTTTCTCTGTTTGTCGATTTTTAACGGCACCAGGTATTTGAAACGGCTGACCCAACACCGACTAAATTTCAAGGCCGAAAGGCTGCCGCAGTGACGTCAGAGGTTGGAGGCCCAGTTACCCAACTGAGCATGCTCAGTAAGACTTTTTTTCTACATCTTTTATTCGGCGCAGCAGCTGCGAGAGCGGGAGCGTTTTGTCCTTCTAAAACGTGAACGAAACACAGGCGTTCCGCCGCTTTCGCGGCGTAAATGGGCCTCCACCCTCTGACGTCACTGCGGCAGCCTTTCGGCCTTGAAATTTAGTCGGTGTTGGCTGACCCCGTCCGGCACAGCCACAAATGTTGCTCAAGATTTAGCGTTCATACTTGTGCAATGGTCAATTTAAAAATTTGTCAGCATATCCACGGAGTGAATGATGGAGAGTGGGGCGAAGCATTCGTCCGTTCATTCGTTCTTGCTTCCGTCTGTCCGTGCGTCCGTCTGTGTGACCATCCATGCGTCCATCCGCCCGTCCGTGCATGCATTTGTTCATGCGTCCGCCCCTGCGTTCGCCCATGCATCCGCCCCTGAGTCCGTTCATGCGGCCATCGATGCATCTGTCTGTGTGTCCGTTAGTCCAGGTATTCAACACTCCAAGTACCACCATCTCCCATCTTTTCATCATATATTCCCCATATACAAGCACCGCCATCCAGCGGGCATTCCAAGGACTAAACGAGAGGTGGCACACGCACACTTTCTTACGGCTTGCGCTTCGGGTCTACTTCCCACCTTTAACCACCTCGACTACATGGTACATACTAGCTTTTTTTATTTTATTTGTTGAATCATACAATAATCGTCAGACTGCTTGGACTCGTAGCCAATGGCTAGTTCTGTGTCCAAAAAGAAAATGTATTCAGTGATGCAGGCTTTCTGTTACATAAAAAAGAAACTAACACTCCAAAACACAGGGTGTTGTACAGTACTAGTGTAAGCATTTTAGGGGCGAAGCTCCTTCTTTAGAAAAAAATTATTTACAGCATGTACAGAACACAAAGGCTTCATACCATTCCAGTAACAGGGCATATACACCTCGGCACATTCATATTTCACGACTAGCATCACTACGTTACAGTGAAGACATTTGCTCTAATATACATGACAATGTGGCATATATGTACACAAGAACTCAATGCTATATCATGATACAATGATATAACAATACAACGATACATCAGGGTTCTGTCTTCGAGTGCGAGCCGCCACTGCCTTGCACATATAATACTTTTTTAGGGGCGAAGCTCCTTGTTTAGAAAAAGTTTATTTACAGCAAGTAGAGAACACAAAGGCTTCACACCAATCCAGTAACAGGGCACATACACTTCGGCACATCTATATTTCACGACTATCATCACTACGTTACAGTGAAGACATTTGCTCTAATATACATGATTATGTTGGCATACATGTACACAAAAATTCAATGTGATATCACGATACAAGGGTATAAAAATACAATAGATCCAAATGAAACACAATTTGTAACAAATGAAATCATATATAACAACTCAACGGGCGCTGTTTAGCACCAAGTCGGTCGAAAAATGAGTTGTATCCTTTCGTGTTCCACCTTGACGAAAGGGCACGACCAATGACGCAGAAAACTCTTGCTACCCCGAGGAAGAAAAAGCTCTTCGGAGAGGAACGCGAAGATCTCTCGTCTCATTCTCCCCAGTATCGGCCACAAGGCACGTCGGCGGCGATTCGCAGCTACGCCCTCACATCGGTTTCTCCAAAGGCTGAACCGCCCCGCAACTATTAAGAGAGCGGAGAAGCGGCTACGCGGAAATCGGCCGTTGGACACGAAAGTTCGCACCACCCTGTCCCCGAAAACCAGCATTACCCGCACGTCAAAAAAAAAGGCGGGAAACCACACATTCAAATGTCGCATGTCGATTGGTCTCTACCATGACGCAGTTGGGGCAAGTGGAAGTGCGAACTACCTGCCATCACTGCAACCGATCTCGCGTGGGGAGCAAGCCCCAGCCCAACCTCCAGACAAAGTCTCTGAGATGCCCTGGCAACACTGCGGCAGTTATTGGTTTCCAAGCGCGGTTCAATACAGATTGACGATGCTGGGGCACCAAGGGCCGTAGAAGGGCGGCCATTGTGTCCACCACTTTAGAATGGGCCACCTCTATCTCTGGGCACGTAGCTTCCAAACGTCGGTGAAATGCCAGAAGGGCTCGATACAAAGATGGTAATTCAGTTGATTGGGGGCCTTTGTTTATTTGGCTATCCGGCAAGAAGACACGTAGTGATGGCCCCAGATGGTTAGCGAGCCAGTGTCTGAGCGGGTGTGTCATCATTGCTTAGTATTCGCAATATAGTGCAGAGGCACAATGTAGAAGCCGCGACGAAAACGCCGGGGAATGCAAAACCGCATTGATCTCGCGGTTGAGCTAACGCTGGACGCGATAACAATTCTGTGCCACCAGACCAAAAAAATGAACTGATGCAGCTTTGCACTTTCCTGTAGACGTGAAGCGGTGGTTTTAACAGAATGGCAAAGGTACCAAAATTTTCCTAGGTACACCGTTTGAGTTAAGTATCGGCGTTTCCAAGAGGGGGAATTCGAAGTACCTGGCTGCTTTGATATCATTTAGAAGAGTTTGTACAACGGATGACCAGATGCTATCCTGTGTACCAAATACAGTGAAAGTAACTCCGAGTATTGAAATCTCAGGAGACCACTGTAAAGGCGACGTGATGTTGATACGACCGCTGGTGTTGCCAATGAAAAAATACTGGCTTTTAGAAAAGTTTAACCTTGCACCGGAGATAATACCGAAATCATGGAATGTATCAAGAGCATGCTGCAGCGACTGTTCATTATGTACATATAGAGTGATATCATCTGCATATGCAGCGACCTTTACTTGAGTGTTACCGGGTAGAGGTAAGCCACGAATCTGCGGGTGATGTTCAACGGCCCTTAAGAAGGGCTCTAATGCAAGGATAAATAACACTGGGGAGAGGGGACACCCTTGACGGACCCCACGCGTGACTCTAAATGCGTGACTCTCACGGGAATCTAAGTAAAGCGTACTTTCTAAATCAGTGTACATCGCGTTGATAAGGTCAATGAACTTATCCGGGAATCCGTATGCATGTGAAACATTTAGTATGTAGCCATGTTCTATGAAATCAAAAGCTTTCTTTTGATCTAATGAAACCAACAGTCCTTGAGCACATCGGCTAATGGTGTATTGAATGATGTCAAGCGTTAACCACGTATGGGTGTGTATTTCTCGGCCCGGAAAAGAACAGACCTGGTGGGGAGCGATGAATGTTGCAAGAATGGACTGATTCGGCGCACCAAATGTTAGCCAAGAGCTTGTAATCTACATTGAGCAGGGGTAATAGGGCGCCAATCTTCTGGTCGCGCGGACTAGGGTTATACGGCCTTTGCAGAAAGAAGTTGGAAGTGTAATATCTTGGAAACACTTGCGAATGACGCACGACGTAGTTGGACCAATGATAGGCCAGAACTGTACATAAAACTCTGCAGGGAGACTGTCAGGCCCTGGGGCCTATCCCTTTTTCATTGCGTCTAATGCACCTTTGATTTCGTCATCGGATGGCGGTGATAGGAGGACGTCATTTGGCATGTGTTGGAATCAGGAGGTAAATCTGTTAGCAGAGGATGCGAGAAACGGATCCTGGGTAACAGACAGTAGCGCCAAATTTAGCAATTGACTCAAAGGGTTGAGTGAATTCCTGAAAGTCGCGCGTGCCCGCAGCAAGCTGGGGGGATAGGGTTCAGCGAGTGGGCAGGCGAGCTTGGTGGACAAAGCAGAGCTCCGCGTGCATACCTTAGCACCTCAGGGTGCGCACAGGGTGCACGTCTACAGCGCCAAGCTGCAGCCGATAGTGAAGAAGCGCGCATAATATGCTGGTACCGTTCAACGAGCTCCTCTTGGCATGCCCGCATTACAGTGGAAGGACTGGGATCTCGATTGGCAATGCGTATCTTCTGGATTAACAATGACGCATCTTTCGACATATGGGTGCAAAGTCCTCTGCCCGACGCACTGCAATGATGCCGCCACTGTTCTTTGAGGCGATTCCAATCAGCTACATCACCCCAATGAGCGATGGCGCGTAACGCTCGGGATAATTTCTCCGTAGCCTGAGAGTCCTGGAGGACGTGGCAATCGACAACGCCATGGTCTGTGAACCGTTGGGTCCCCGCTGGCAGGCAGAGAGATAACATAACCGCCGATGGTCGCTAATGTACACTGGCTGTCGGTGGCAATCACATTTACCCCGGTGTCGTGAACGTAGGTGTAATGAGACTGGGGGATGCATACACGCGATCAATTCGGCTGCTCGACGCTGCTCGACGCCAAGTATAGGCATAATTACTGCCATGCACACTTTGATGAATGTCACTCAATGCAAATTGCTGCACTACACGTTCGAGTTTCTCTGGCATTCCAGTTTGACCGGCCCGCGACCCGGACCTCGAACGTCTGCGTGTGAGTCTAAGACACCATTGAAATCCCCTAAAAGTACCACATGTCGGGAATTTAAAAGGAACGAACGCATCAAGAGATTGGAAGAACGCGTTTGAGTTCTCGCGTGCCGCTGGGGCATACACGGCAACAAATATTATTCTTAACGAAAAAAAGGTGCAGTCGAACGCCAGCACGCGGTCCGAAGGCATCGAAAGAAACATGATGGTCACGTAAAAGACCCTCGGTTAAAAATGACGACTCCGACGCCAGTCCAATGCGTTCTGGCGTACGAAAAGAAACAATCAAAATTGAAACGCGCGCTTGAAAGTGAGTACAACAGAAAGCTTGAAAAAATTGTTTCTTGCACGAACAGCAAATCACAGTGCCACGAACGTGCAAAAAGCCAATACCTCAGCCTGTTTTTGTGGCTTCGGAAACCTTAAACGTTAAAAGTAATAACTTTTAGAGAAAGAAGCTATGGGGAAAATGAAAACATAGTATAGGATCACGCAAATGCAGGGGTACCCTTTATCAGGTGCGGGAGCCAATGCCCCGCAAAGTGGCTGAGACATTTTTTCCGGCCAGGCGATCCACCGGAGGCTCGGGGCTTCCGGAATCGTGTCGAAGTCCGCAGGGGACTTCTGTCTCTGGTGGGGGCTTCTAAGTCACGAGTAGTTATCCGGTGGCGTTTGGTGTCCAGGTTGTTGAGCGAGGATGGTACAAAGACGTCTCCACTGTCCTGGCTTATGTCACTGGGGCTGGTGTCTTCGTCAATTTGTAGGGGCGCCTCACTCGCGGTGCTGTTGGAGTCCTCGTAGATGCAGGCGTCGTCGTCTTGAGATGTAGACTCCTCGATGACACCTGAACTTGTTGTCGACACAGCAGCAACGCGAGGAGCCTGAGATGCAATATTCCCATCCGAGACGCCGTCTTCACGAGGCGCTTCGTCTGACGAGGGCTTGGTTTGCGTTTCCTCAGAAAAGGCCACGGGACGTGGGGGGAACTTAAGTTTTCAGTACCTGGAGGAATTACCAGGCCCGGAATTGTTGGAACGCAGTGGGCGTCTGGTGCAGCGTTGCGATTGGCACACCTTGGTCGTGGTCGGTTACCACAGCTCGCGGTGACGAATCGTCGCACTTGTTCTTAGATGGCGTTCCTGGTTGAAGTGAGTGGAGAGAAATCCTTGGATGCCGCCTGGGAATACGATAGCCTGATGGTGCAGGCCACGGTGGCATGCGGGTCCCCACAACGGCGACACGGCAGCGAGCAGCCCTTCCCGTCGTGGCCATAAACGCCGCACCTTCCACAAAACACAGCTGTGCAGTTCATGCGTAAGTGCCCACTGTCTCCACATCGACGACACACTCGCTGAATGCCTTTAGAGTCACAGGTTACTCGATGGCCTGCGACCTTGAGGTGTTTGGGCACCGGTGACGAAGCCTTCATTTCCATGCGGACGTATCGCGTCCTAGTGGTCCCAGTGATCCCTTGAGTCCTCTGGTGATGTGCAGCACCTTCCCGTAGGGAGAGAGTGCTTGTGCGAGGACTTCACTGGGTACGCGGTACGGCAGGAACAGGACGGTCACTTGGGTCACTTGGGGTCCCAGGGGTACGATGGCGACGCGCTCTCCTCGGATGATAAGGTGCGACGCGTCTACAATTTGGGCCAGTGCGGCCTCACTGTTGACGGCAACTTGGTAGTTCCGGCCTCCAAAGTGCTGAACGCAGTATACTTCTTCAATTCCTACTATTGAAGACGTCGCGTAAACGACGCGTCTTCGGGACTAGTCCCCTCGGGGACGACTACGTCGAAGGCTAGCGCCTTCTTCGGGGGCTGGCTTGCCATGACGGGCGTCCGCCAGCCCAGGGATGCCGTGAGACGCTAACGACGACGTGAGACGCTAAGACGGTCCTTATGGCGTGGCTTGGGCGTCCCTCGTAGAACGTAACCACCAGTGGCACATACCCGAAACAGGTATAACATTTGACCTCAAGGTGGTGCTGGTGAGAGATTTCTTCTGTGCGTTGTTTAACAATAGAAAAATAGTGTTCATTGTACATGCCAATGGCTGCTAATGGTGAATGAGAGACAGGAGCATTCGGCTTTTAGTCAACGCGCATGCTGCGATTCCCATTAGCAGCCATTGGCATGTACATTGAGCACTATCGGACAAGAAAGGGTGGCTACATTATACTCGCTGGGTATAACCTCCTTAGTTTTAGAAAGGTTTAGCGAGCGTTAAGCCGCAGGGCCATGAGTACAATGAACTAGTATATACCATGAATGAATTCGAGGTGGTTAAAGGGGGGAAGCAGATGCGAAGCGCAAGCAAGCCGTAAGAAATTAAAAGCTGAATCCTCCTGTCTCTCCTTTCACATTAGCAGCCACTGGCATGTACATTAAGCACTATCTGACAGGAAAGGTTGCCATGTTATACTCGCTGGGCGTAACCTGCTTGGTTTTAGAAAGGTTTAGCGAGCATTGGGCCGCAGTGCCATGAATACAGCCAACTAGTATATACCATGAACTCAAGGTGGTTGAAGGTGGGAACTAGACCCGAAGCGCAACCCGTAAGAAAGTGTGCGTGTGCCACCTCTCGTTTTTAGTTCTTGGAATATCCACTGAATGGTGGTGCTTCTATATGGGGAATATATGATAAAAAGATGTGAGATGGTGGGACTTGGAGTGTTGAATAGATGGTCGAACGGACACACAGACGGATGCATGGATGAACGAATGAGCGGACGCAGGGGTGGATGCATGAACGAACGCAGGGACGGGCGCACGAACAGACGCATGGACGGTCACACAGACGGACGCATGGACGGACGAATGCTTCGCCTCACTCTCCATCATTCACTCCGTGGATTTGCTGCCATTTTTAGCATGCGATCTTCCTGCCC
>WOVY01002140.1:0-191636 GCA_013436015.1 Rhipicephalus annulatus
CAGGACCAACGTTTATAGATACTTTTTCAGTTTCCGCAACTCCTCGCGCCGCGCCCAGGGAGAAGGCGGCCGGCCGCCGCACCCGCCACCGCAGCGCTGCAGTCGCGCCTTGCGCTAGGAGAGCGAGAGTCGTCTGCTAGCGCGAAGGGTGGGCGCGTGAGCCTTTGCGTGCGCCCGAGTGAGATTGTGCGAACAGTGTACTTGGTCTTTACTCTCGCTATTTAACAGAGGCCACGCGCTTTAATTCGTGCGCGTTGTATGACTCACGAACTTGAAAAAAAAGCCTGTACGTACTCGCAGGCATCCGTTTTGCGCAGTGACAAGTGTCGCTTCACCCTGCGCCTTCCTGTGTCCATTGCATCAAGACCACATTAGTAGTTTACAATTCAGCGCGCTAAAAGAAATAGAAATCTTAAACTTATAGCACTCGGGGTTACGTAACATGAGGACTTGGCGACTAGTAAATTTTGTTGGATGAATGAAACACTGCTATTCGTCTTTTTTTTTTTTGCGGTGGGAAAACCGCCTCACGAATAGATCGAAAACTGACGTACACATTTCATTACACGTACCGGCACAGATTTGTCGGCAGGTTTACTGCGAAGTTCGTTAAATAGCTTTGCCTTCTTGCGCTCTCTCTGTGCCCGAACGGCACTGCTGTTCCTCCAAGATTTGGCTCGTGCGAAGAAGTGCATACGAGTTGTTAAATAAAAGTGAATTGTTTGAGCAGTAAGTGATTAGCATGCTCGGAAAGCAAAATATTTGTGCCTCTCTTCACTAGAGCATCCAGCACATCCCAAATAATCACCAAAAAACTGTGCCTTTGCTAGCATGCTTTATAGTGCGTTCTACCGTGCTCACACACGCAAGCAGTTTTTCCTGAAGGGTATGCAAGGCTGCCACAGACGTATTCCGCTCTCGATGACCAGTATGGCCTCCTTCGACAGTGAATCACGCCTACCAAGGGCATCTTCTTTGCAGACCTCACAGCGTGTAGTTTTCTTCAACTTGAAAGCCACGTAGCCTGCCAGGTATACAAGGCGGGTCGCTTCTGGTGATGGTGCATTGTATTCATGATCGTCGGCATCACTTGAGAGGGCAGGGGTAATGGACATCACTGCTGCCAAACTTTATCTTTCATTGCACTTTTTCGAACGAGGGCCTCACGACGTTTTTCTCCGAGGCTTTCCCGAAAAAGCGCTAAGCAAAACACGATCACTGCCGCTCTCACAGTTCCCTTTGACAGCCACTTTGACAGGGGTGTAGAGGGAAAGTAGCCTAAATAACTGGCTAAACTTGGTCACTGTAGGATGGTCTTCGTCCCCTCCAAATGACCTCACAAGGCCAAAAAAATCTCTGCCAAAAAAAGTATAGATGTAAGCACCTTAGGTTGCCTCGCGGCAACAGAACTCTTACCTCAAGTGGATCCTGGTTTAATTTGGCTGTAGGATGTAGCTCACACCCTCGTTGTGTAAGAATTCTATAATGGATAACACTGACATCAACGTGACGCGCAAGGACTCGACAGTTTGATTTGATGCGATGAGTTTGACATTTTTTCTTGCTTCCGTCTGATTCAGCATGTCCAGAAATTCCTCCAGGAACTGAAACATTATGCGTGAATGCATGAAAAATAGTCTACGAAACTATAACAAAAGTGATACAAATGGTGCAAAGAAAGTGGGAATAGTGTATCGAAATATAAGAATTGATCACAAGGTTTTTTTTGCTGCTCACATAATGTCAATACACAAACCACTTACCTTAATTTTAGGGGAACCTTTTCTTATGCCAGCCTGGGGGATCTTCGCATTCAGAATGTCAAAAGATCATTTAACAGGGATGTAACTTTTTCAGTTCCTGCAGTGTCATCAAAGCCGGGTACATTTAGCTGCCGGTAGATTTTCAAACCAATCGCCACACTGCGGCTGAACAGCTGAAAAGAGGTTCATATTTTAGTTCGATTGCGAGTGCACTTAATCGAGTTGCAAGCCAGATGAACTTATGTTGTTGCCAATGAATCCATGTTTACATTAAGAAATATTAAGTGTATGTAGCAGGAGCATTCAGCACATTACAATAAACTAAGAAACAGGTGACAAGCAAGGTCATATTAAATGTCTTACTTGAGCTGCCAGGCGAACATTCATGGCCTGAAGCTTCTGAGGCTTGATGTGATACTCGGTCAGTTTTGGTACCACCTTTATCTCCACCTTCTTCTCGGCATCATAAAGCTGCTCGTAGTGGTTATAGTTCAATTTATGATCCCCAATCTGCAACAATACACATACATGTATACATTCATGAAACACATATATGGCAAAGAAATACTGTGCAGTTGACAAGTCTTGGTTGTAACATACCTGTCCGTACTTGTGCTTCATCAGGTGATTCCGGACACACTTAATAACATGTGGCACGTCACATATGAAATGGAGATATGCACCGCTGGGAAGACACGGGTGCTGCATCTTGCACTGGGCGCTGCCAAGCTTTCCATTGATTCCAAGGTGCGCCACATCGATTTATTATTACCGGCTCCATCGCTAATCACAGCCAGGACTCGGGCGCCATGTTCATGAAGCTGCAGCACAGAATTTAGCACCATTTTTGCCAGCACCCAGCCTGGTGCTGCTCCCTTTGTGGCATAACTTGCAATTGGCTGGACCCATGAGTCGAACATTGGATTGAACATTATGACCAAAGCATGGTCGGCTAGTTGTCCGCCATCTGCTCTGGCAACATCGCCATAGTCGATGAATCCATCAACTTGCAAGTAGTTCTGTTAAATTCAGTTGTTTCTCGCAACTTCACCTCATCAATTATGATACACCCATATGTTTGGTTATCTGGCTTGCTTGTCATTTGGAGCTGGATGCTTTCAAGAGCGAACTTGTTCAAACCGTACTCGCACGGAAGTCCTTTCAGCAGCTGCACGAGACGGCTAGTACTTGGGAGGGGAAAGAGCTCTCATACTTGAAAGGGCATTGTAGCCTTTCGGACTTGTTAACCGCAAAAGCAAACAGACCATCAGCCAGTCCGCTGTGTATCTGTGGCCACGAGGCGATTTCGCTGCCTGCTGCAATCACTGCTGCCCGAACAGCCATCTTTTGTACTTCAGGCCAAATCTTTAATTATATCATCCAGAGTCGCCGTCAATGCGTTCTTGAGCTTCTCACTCAGGTGCTTTACATCTGCTTTCTTTCGCTCTCGTGCGGCAGTGGCACGAATTAGCCGCTTTCTCAGCGCACTTGCTGCCACGGGCACCTTTCTCTTTGATCGTGTGGACGTTGCCTTTCGCTTTAAACTTTTTGTCAAGTTGGCACATGCAGCACACACTTCTTTATCTGCGTCAGTCAGAACGGCGCAATCGTTGTGATGAAGCCTACCTCCAACTTTTTTTGTCACTCTGCTGGAGTTGGTGACATCGATAAGAGGGCAAACCACGGCAAAATTGTTTTGCGTGCACAATTTGTACAATCGCTTCCACATCTTGCGCAGAAAATATGTTAATCTCTGCATCCCAGCTGCGCAAACAGTCTTCCATTTGCATGGATGACGTACGTGAGGTCCTCGTGAATCGCGACGCTCTTCAGGATCGCGTTAAACATCGTCCTTCATTCCCGCCTTGTAAAAGATAACCTGCCGAGGTTTACCAGTGTCCTCCTCAAGGTCCGCCATTCTCCAGTTTTTCGGAAGCTTTAAAGATGAGCCGTTTTCGACAATCTGTGCGAAATCAATGTCGTGCACGGGATCAGGAACTTCTTGCTGGTACTCATCTGATGGCGTAGCAACAAGTACGACTTTGTTGGGGTAAGCTGGCCCTATCCTTAGGCGACCGCCGCCTCTTTATTGTTTTTGACAAATAGCTTGGAACATTCGGAAATTGACACGGCACGGCTTCAGGCTGTAATGCCCAACAGCCGCGGTCTATTTCAACAACCTGGCCGTCAATGACATGCTTGTAAGTCTTCACAATGTCATGTTGCATAAAATGCACGTCACACACTTTGCATGTCTTGCTCAGAAGTTTATCGGCGCGGGGAATAGCTCTCACCCCACCTTTCAAGCAGCTGCGGATCGGACGGCGGTGCAAAAAAGTGCCGCTTTTCTGGATTGCTTTTGTACCCGCTGGTGCAGCCGGGCACGAAGCAAGTTGGCATCGTAAAGCTTGGCAGCTCCGAGACGTCCTGTGGCCGGTAGTGCTAGGTTGTCACAATTCACAGATGATCGAAGTCTTCGAGGATAACCACGTGCGCGCACGGTCACAACAACGAGAAAAAAAAAGCGCGATGACAGCCGCGCACGCGGCCAAGCAACTGCGGGGAGGAGCAACACCGGCAACACGTGCGCCCGCGACAGCGCACTCGCGACTGTGGCGCCATCTCACTGCCCGGGTAAAACCGGCGGCCGCCTGCGGCGGCGGAGTTACGGAACTGAAAAAGTATCTATAAACGTTGGCCAGGACTGCTCGTGATCGTTGAGGTATTGGCCGCAGCCGCCTCTCAAGACCATGGAAAAAGCTGACCCGAAAGCCGCAGAAAGCTCCGGTACACCCTTGCGGCGCTCTCACACCAACTCGGCTGTTACTGTCAGTAAAGGCGTGATGGAGTAGGTTATACCTTTAGGTAATAAATATGATCCGACAAGCTACTACCTGAACTTTGCTCGTAGATGGCTACAAACATAATCCGACAGGCCTTAACAGACCGCAAGCAGCGCCGACATAACGGCTCAGTGAAATAGGTGTCAGTGCAGCATGCACGATTTCCAACGCTTGTCTACACGACTGTGACGGTATAACCACACCGACGAAGTTCAGCCAGTGCAGCCAGTTTGTTTAAGCCAGCATATGCTGTTGGCGCCATCTTGAACAAGTAAGTAGCATTGACCCCTGCGTGAACGAGGCCTGCACCAACCTTCCCGTTACACTCAGTGTCGTCGTCTAGAAAACACCACTGTAAAGACAGAGAAGGCGAGGCTTACATAACACTAGCAGCAGCGGAACATCCAATGCGTCCCAGTCCTGCGACCATTGCGGCAAAGCCAGCATCGGCCACCTGAACCCCCTTTGGCAAACTTACAGACCAAGTACCAGAATGTCCACGTTCGGCTACACAGGAATAGCCAATACCACCCACCAGAGACGTTGTCGCCAACCCACCAGGCTCGCATTTGGCGCCTAGCAGAATGACAAGAAGCAACGCAAGGGCTCGAGCAAGAACTGGGCAGCTAGCGCGAAGGAGAAGAGGACGAAGTGAGACAATAAGAACTGCCTGCCCAGCCCAGGAAAGGGTGCTGTGTCTGAGTTTCGTTTCTCTTGCAATATATATATCTATCTATCTATATATATATATATATATATATATATAAATATATATATATATATATATATATATATGATGAAATAGATGATCAGAGTTTCTTCCGGCTACCGTAATAAAAGTTATAAACTTCGAGAATAGTGCAGTATAGGAAACGAAACAATAAAATATTTATTTAATCCTAACAGTTTCGGCTGGTGGACCAGCCTTCTTCGGAGGATGTAAGTGAAATGATACAAGTTCCCGTAGCAGAGGGTCACCCTCACAGTTTAAAGACCCTCCAAAAAAAAGAAAACTGTGAGGGTGACCCTCTGCTACGGGAACTTGTATCATTTCACTTACATCCTCCGAAGAAGGCTGGTCCACCAGCCGAAACTGTTAGGATTAAATAAATATTTTATTGTTTCGTTTCCTATACTGCACTATTCTCGAAGTTTATAACTTTTATTACGGTAGCCGGAAGAAACTCTGATCATCTATTTCATCTATATATATATATATATATATATATATATATATATATATATATATAGAGAGAGAGAGAGAGAGAGAGAGAGTCCAGTAGATCTTCCGTGAGCGGTCACAACGTGGTTTATTTCGACGTTTGTCCTTTTTTCTTTTTTTTGGAGGGTCTTTAAACTGTGAGGGTGACCCTCTGCTACGGGAACTTGTATCATTTCACTTACATCCTCCGAAGAAGGCTGGTCCACCAGCCGAAACTGTTAGGATTAAATAAATATTTTATTGTTTTGTTTCCTATACTGCACTATTCTCGAAGTTTATAACTAATATATATATATATATATATATATATATTGTGCCTGCGAGAGAAAGTCTTATTCATAATATTACAAAGATAGCACAATAATATCTCTTACAAAAAGCTTTCATTTGCTTGATGCTTGATGCGAATGCGCACACCCCCTACATGTCTGCACAAGAACCATACAGATGCGGCGATTTTCGTCATTCTTTGACTTCATTCTCAATTCGAGTCACTACTTGTCACTGACCCATGATCCGACTTTCTGAAGCCTGAAAGTGAAAGTAACAGGCATGAACAGTCCCCTGTGACATAGCTGCAAGAGAGGATGGCCAGCACTCTGTTGACGGTGGTTGAGAACCTTATCCAAGCTCTTCAAAAATATCCTGCGCCAACGCAAGCGGGAGTCCACACCCCATGATTCAGCCCGAAGAGAGCCTGATACTGCCCCCCTCGCACTTTCCGTCTATGATTGAAGGCGAAAAACGGAAGAAAAACAATGGAGGCCTAAGCTGTGGAAGAGTGAAGTTGCAATAAATATCAGTAAAGTTAAACACCCTCGCGAAAGGGTAAGTAATTGCCAACACCAGGAGTTCAATCAAGAGTGTATATCTAAGCAACGACAAGGCAGCGAACTAATGAAAACTAATTGCACTGAATAACAATGGTCGCCAAAAAATCTGGAGCTCACCAAGACTCACTAGATAAACATGTTTTTGTCTTCAAGCTCATTCAGACTTATACTCCCCAAAATTGTCCTCAATCATACACACTCAAACTCGGACTCACTGAAAAACTTTTCCGCTGGCCTCATTCGAGCTCAACCTCATGAAGATATTACTCACTCAGACTCACTTACACTCAAGGCCCATGGGCCTTGAGTTCTACACAATGGTTCTACACTTTCCGCTTTAGGTACAGCTGTAAATTTATAACTCTACCTAAAGCGGAAAGTGTAGAACCATTGTATACTGCCAGTATAGATATGTTGTATCTGATACAATAACGAAGAATCTCCAGACGTTAGGAAACACGCAGCTTTCGATGGAACGAGAAATGATACGCATAACGTTGAGAGTTAGGAAGAGAGCAGAGGATATTAGATTGCGAGCAGTGTTGAATGACATTCTGACTGAAATGAAAAAAAAAGAGATCGTAACGGCGTAAACGTAGCGCGAAAACGACGTCTTTTGCTTTACCCATGATGCGGATGCGCAGGATTTAGCTGAGCGTCAAGTTTAGATGTTGTATATTCACGGTTCAAGAAATAAGGCTTTCAATTGTGTGTAAACCCCTGTGCTGTTTCTCTTCTTGTCCTAGTATTTTCTTTGCGCTACATTTATGCTGTCATGTATCAGTACCAACTCGTTCACGTCTTCATTTTGCTTTGTTTTAAGAAAAAAAGTGTAGCTAAGCACATGACATAATGTGATGTACTAATAATCGGTGGTCAAACAGAGTGACGGAATAGATATCAAACGAACCTAAATGTAGCCGAGGAAGGCAGGGGGTGTCATGGAGGGATGACTGATAAGTGGGATATAACGTCTCAAAACCACCATAAGATAATGAAAGGTGCCTTAGTGGAGGGCTCTGGAAGTTTTGACCACTTGGGATTCTCTAACATGCACCATATCTGAGCACACAGGCCTATAGCATTTTCGCCTCCATCGAAAATGCAGCCGCTGCAGCCGGGATTTGATCCCACGACCTGCGGGTCAGCAGCCGAGTACTTTAGTCACAAGACCATCACAGTGGTGCTATTATGGAGAACAAAAGTAAGTTTGCACGCACAAAATGATATCAGTCTGCATAAGAAGGAGTGAATCTAAGATTACTGGGATGAGCACTTATTCTGCGATGCACATAAAAAGTAGGCTGGAAATTATCGTGACATGAAGATGGGGATGATACTCACCACGTGGAGTGCATAATGTGCGCATACTCGTCGAGTTCCGTGCATCGAAAGAAGTATGTGAAGTTGAAAGGCTACGACGTAACGGGCAAAACTTAATGCCAGTAGCTTTTTTTTTGCAGAGCGTCACACCAGGCAGCCCTGCCCAAGGGTCAAGGATCCTGGTCGGTGACGTGGTCGTCACAGTCAACGGCACCACAGTCGTTGGACTACATCGTATTTTTTTCTAAAGATCAACTCCTTTGGGGAGCATCTCGTACCCACTTGACATCGAGTCCGTACAAAAGTGTAAACACCAGGTGTGCTATCAACAGGCGTTGTTCACCACTGCTTTCTACGAGGAAAGTAAGCGCGAAATTTGTACCCCAGCAATGATAAGCGCTTATTGGAAAACGGCGGTTCGAATTCCACTCGTGCTTTGTACTTTCGAGAAGCTGAATCAGGCTTCAATTATGGTCCAGCGTATTGGCTCAAGGGTACGGAGCCTTCACCGTATGGTGCACGTGCTTTTTTAAGAGGAAACGTGTGCCAGTGTCATTGTACGAGGTGCCGACGACACGTAAAGGAAAGAAAGCAACAAAATCTTTTGGGTTAATATAATTCTATAGCACTTGCACTTCAAGCGGCGCTGCGTCACCTTGGATTCGTAGGTAGGAAGTGTAAGTGCATCGACGCATACTGCTCATCCCTTATTCTTTTCCTCTATAAGCCCATCGAGATATTCGAGACGTACTGATTTTGGTCTAGCAATCTCATCGCGATGCAATTTTTATCCCCCCAGGAATTCTTTAAATCGAAGTGATGTAAACCATCTCCTCTGTAATCTTGAATACCATTTCCTGCAGGCTGCAAAAAAGCTTCGAACACTCACCGACACACTATTCCGTTACACTGTGGTGAACTTCAGGGGTATTTCATCTATACAGTAGGAATACTATGTGGTTCACTGTTCACCATTTTAAGTTTACGTCCTCACTGCACCAGTATTTGAAACCTACGCCAGTTATTGGTATAACCATGTGAACAGCCAAATTAACATTTCAAGGTGTCCCGCACTTAAAGAATTATTGTTTAAAACAAGCAAAAATAATGAAAATTTTCCATACTTTGACAATATTACATTCAACCCTAACCTGGTATGTGCTCTGTTAGTATACAGGTAAAAGAAAATCACTGAGTGATATGTGCATCACTGCTCTGAAGGACATTGCCAGCCGCCCTTTGCTAACAGAAATCAATTGATTTATTGATTGATTGATTTATTGATTGATTGATTAATTGATATGTGGCGTTTAACGTCCCAAAACAACCATATGATTTTTAGAGACGCCGTAGTGGAGGGCTGCCCCGCCACGGTGGTCTAGTGGCTAAGGTACTCGGCGGCTGACCCGCAAGTCGTGGGATCGTATGCCGGCTGCGGAGGCTGCATTTCCGATGAAGGCGGAAATGTTGTGGGCCCGTGTGCTCAGATTTGGGTGCAGGTTAAAGAACCCCAGGTGGTCGAAATTTCCGGAGCCCTCCACTACGGCGTCTCTCATAATGATATTGTGGTTTTGGGACGTTAAACCCCTCATATCAATTATCAATCTTAGTGAAGGGCTCCTGAAATTTAGACCACCGGTGGTTCTTTAACGTGCATTCAAATCTGAGCACATGAGCCTACAAAACTGCCGCAAACGGATTTGAATGGCAGCCGGCTAAGTGGTCTCGGGTCGGCAGTGCACATGTTGTTGACGGAAACTCATGAACAGATCCAGCCTCTACCACGTAGGCTCCTGCTATTTTTTCGCAAACGTACCGCAAAACTTCACTGATCGCCTTGTACAAGAGGTCGCCCTCTGCTGTACGTGCATTAATGTTACGTTGATCATATTTCAGACAGTTTAATAAGTGCATTAGGCGAGCATTATTCAGTCATGGTCATATTCAGGCAAAAACGTTACTCGCACATCCTATGCATAATTTGACAGCGTTATTCGTAAATGGGAACAGTAAGAAACATGAGCTTGATGCGTGGCACAATGCACACAGGACCGTGCGAATCTTTTATTACTACAGTATTGAATTTGCCCCTTGACAGTGCTGCGCATGCCAAGGGTGCCACGAAATGCTGTTGTTACGCTACGTGACGGCTAAGATATCAGTTGCAAATGATTGATTTGATTTGTGGGGTTTAACGTCCATAATCCACGATATGTGTATGAAAGACGCCGTTGTGGAGGGCTCCGGAAAGTTAGACCACCTGGGGTTCTTCAACGTGCGCCCAAATCTGAGCACACGGGCCTACAACATTTCCGCCTTCATTAAAAATGCAGCCACCGCAACAGGGATTCGATCCTGCCACCTGCCGGTCAGCATCCGAGTACCTTAGCCACTAGACCACTGCGGCGGGGCTATCACTTGCAAAGATGACACGTGACCGATTCACTCAATCGCTCATGCAGCCCAAGAAACGTTCACAAACGGAACTACAGCATAGTAAGATTCTCACAATCATTAATGCATTACTAAATGCAAGAAGGGAGGTGATTGTACGTACTACCGCTGATCGCACTCGGTCGCCCTTGAGACATCACGTACGCTACATCACATGTCTCCCATTTGTCTTCGTTCGATCGATAATAAGCGGGTAAAATGATAAAAAAACATTTGCAAAAACTTCGAACATGACGGGATAAGCTTCCTGGTTCACGTCGGCTTGTCGCACACGCCACTTGTTCTAAATACTCCGTCCGGCAGTACTATCTTCAGTCCCGTCGAAAATGTGCCTGCTGCAGCAGAACGTTTTTCCTTTTTTTTCGTTCAAGGCTCTCAAAAACTCTGCGCTCCCCTCACTTTCTTGAAGCCGGCGTGCATATAACACCAGTAGCCATATCGCGTGCACCCACGTGTGCACAACGTGGGTGCAGCAGAAAAGCAGACGAGAATTCGTCTCACGTTAGTTAACAACTCAGTGGCCACTCATGGCGCTGAGGGCGGGCTGGCGCACTAAAGATACTGTAGCATATAAAGTAACTATGGCGCACTACATTAGCGCGCTACCTGTAGGTGCCGTCATCCACTCGTCACGTCATTCACATGGTGTGATGCGTCATTTTATTCTGCACTTCTGGCAGACATGCTCACACTTTTTAACGCACTTCGACGCATTATGAACGCCTGAAACTTTTTTTTGTTAGTGCGATAGATTTGTGGTGAGCCACCAGACCACCACCTGGAAATTTTTGGTTTGAATTTGGCTCAAACCCAAAATTTTTATTGTGATAGAAAAAGGTCACGGTTTCACCGCAGGAAATCCCGTAATTTACTCTTACGATACTTCATTGCACCCACTACAAGAAAACACCACTTTATCATCACTCTAACACAACTATGTGGGTGGGCACCCAGTATATTGAGAATTTATTAGAGCAACTGCACATATGCGTAGCTAGCTTATTAGGTGTAGTTACAGCGAATCACCAACACGTTGTACAAGGTAACATTACGTCAACTGGATCATAGAGCCTGAAGATAGAATGGAGAAGGACCGGGGTCGCACTGTGTGTGACCTGCTGAACCAAATGGCTTGAATAACCAGCCCACAGTGTGCGCTTCCGCTGGTCAAGAGGATGCCATTCTGGGCTAATCTGCATGCAATGGCTGTGTTTTGAGCTAATATCCAATCAATGCTGAGATTGTTAGGTGCCAGTGATTGCTTACACTATAAGCAAAAATATACCCAGGGAATAATGTGCCCGCTCTCCTCCAGTAGCCTCTTTCAAAGCAAATTGTACGGGAGCAAATACATTTGTTTCCCACCGTTTTTCTCCAGTGGGTGCCGGACGAAGGAAACCGGAGGAAAACGGGGCCGATTTCCTGATTATACTCACGTGGTTGCTTCGGAAATGCTCTCGCGCACCACTTTTGCCTCGGTGGATGTCCTGAAAATGCTCCGGCTTATCGCTCAGCGGCATATATTGGCTGTTTGAGGAGTGACGTAGGCAGCCTCGCCGCCGGAAGGCCGTTCCGCACAAACCAACGTGACGCTGACCAAGCCGGTGCAGTGAGGATTGTGCGAAGCGTTCAACCGCGTTCGAGAAAAAGGAATCGTTTCGTGCACCTTCTTGATATCACAAGCGACTACAAGCAGCAACGAAGGTTATCATCGACAGAAGGGAGTTGTGTGAACGGCAATCGTGGGATGGTTCCTTGCAGCGAATGACACATTGTGATCTCGCGAGTGGAGCGACCCGACGGTCACCGTTGCGAAAAAAAAATGATGAGTGAGCTCTTCTTGAATTATCTGTTCTATTCTTGTCAGGTAGTTCTAGGATTGCGAAACGTTGGTTTGAGAACAAATAGGTTATCAATAATAGTGTAATTTTAGAGGATATAAGTAAATAAGTCATCGGAAATTGCGATAACGCGTTGTTTGGACCATGTGTTTTTTTCTTAACATAACGCCGGTATTATTAATCACGCCTCTGTAATATTTGTAGAGCTGGTTTGATATGCAATAGTGTAAACTACCATAGTAGTGATTTGATTGTATAAGAAGTTAATAACTGTTGTACGTAAAGCTTACTGGTTAAAATTATTTTCGTCTTGTCAGTAAACATAAACGGTAATATTTGTTCGCTTTCTATATTAATAAAAGCCAGGGCAAGGTTTACCGCTGCGTGTAAATTATTTTATAAATTATTTAATTAATTGTAAAAGTTGCTCTAATGAACACGAATAACTGAAATTAGCATTGATTCTTTATAAATGTAGTGAAATGAGCTGCAGCAATGTGTTTGATACAGACTTCTAGAACGCATACACGCACTCATTTTGGTTAAAAAAATATTTTGCTTGTTTAAGTGGCACCAATATATTTTCGGGGATCGTCGTGCGTTGAGAATAAGAAAGAGAAGGAGAAAGGAGAGGACTTGACCTGGGACAAGGAATGCGAAAAGAATGCAAACAACAAAACTGTCGCTTGGCAGGACGGTATGCCGAGTCCTCGACGTTTCCATGAAAGAGTGATAATAAAAATAAAAAAAACATTTGACTGCACGGTTGAACGTTGTAGGATGAAGGGTAAAAAAAAAGAGAGCTCACCTTCTCGAAAAACTTCCCTCATTTTCTGTGTTCATTATGGGAGAAAGTAGTGACACGCTGCTGCATTTTTTTTTTCAGTCCTAAGGGGAGAAAAGAAAGACACCTCTAACCTTTTTCCTAGCCACTGTTCCCCTACCACCCACAGGCGCTGCGCCATGCTCCAAACCAGGCTTCCGAAATTAGGTGCCTTCTTCTTCTAGCCACAACAACCACCACCAGCTCAGCTGCCACGTCTTGGATTGCCATCTTTTTTTTTGATTGCGAGGTCGAGACAGGAGTCAAGTTTTCCCGACCAAACAAGTAAAACAGCAATAATGTTCGCCTTCGTGTGTCCTATCGCTTTATTAAAACGCTTCTTTCCATTTTTCTATGACGAACAGAGCTTGAATACGACGACAGTTTTGACATGGACAATTAAACAACGCTGGCCTGTGAACAGAACAGGGCAAAGGAAAATTCCTGGAATTCTGGCGCGCACATCGTGACACCTCCCTTCCGTGGCCTCCGGACGTTGTTGGCATGGACGTGTATGTTAGGGAAACTGGTCGACCTTCCCTTATTTCTATCAGTATACGATGAAGATACAGTTAGCATAGGTGGCATGATGTTAGTATCCTTTTTTTGCTTATTTATTTTTTTACGTAGTTGTGTACTTGTTTTGTGATTGAGGCTGTTCGTTTTGAAGCAATACATTCTCATGCAGTGACAATACCTTGAAAACTGTTCTGTACGACAAGTAGCAAGACATAGCGGACTGTACAAATAAAAAAAGAAAAAAAAACAGTGCGAACTTTTTTTGAAGATTATTTTGCAATAGACAATGAAAATACACTTTTTTTTAAACAAGCCGCTAACATAGAAACAGTAAGGGCCTAATTTGCTTGAAGTATGATGATGTGCCCCAACTAAAGTGCGCGTTCAATATCAGGAATATTAGCTTATAAAATTAGCAGATGTGCTATTGTTTTTAATAAATTATGCAGGAAGCAATAAGCTGAGCTATCGCATCGTCAATGAAGCTGATGAATGGCCTTTCGGGGATGGTGAACAGTTGTTCTCAGTGGCCATGCTGTTTTTGTTTATCGTGCAACGTTTTGCAGCATTCTGATCTTCATTTGGAAGCGCGGCGCTTCAAGTTTGAGTGCTGTTGATTTCATGCTATCTGTCTTTTTGTGTTTTATTTTTGAACGCTTTGTGTATGTTTAATTTTCCCCGTTTTTTTAAATGCTTGGTAACTAACAAGAAATGGCAGCTTATTTTGAATAAATAATTTAATAAGATTTCAAAAACTTGATGATTTCATCTGCTAGAGCTCTGTGGAAAAAGAAATACACAATATGTCAGCAGCGCGGGCATCAGAGTTAAAAATTCCTTTATTTACCCGACGCATAACACAATCAGAATACAATAAATAAACAGAGGAGCAACTACTCCTACACCATTACTGATACATCTCACTGCGATTCCGTCCGGACGTAGTATCGACACTTGTAAAACATTGTAGAGGTTGCTTCACAAAAGCTCCAGATAGCCGGAGTGAAAACCGCAAAATATGCTCCGGAGGCTCTACGCAATCACTCCGGCCAGCCGAAGTAATTGCGTGGCGCCACTGGAGCATTTTTTACCTGCCTTTCACTCGAAAAATGCTCCTAGTATACCACGCGATTGCTCCGGAGGTCCGGAGCAAAAATTACTCCTAATAGGGGGGTCGCTGGAGGACAAGCGTTTTACTCCAACCTTGGAGTAATATTTTTTTACATTATAGGAGGTGGGGAATCGGACTATGTCAAGGCTATCACGCTGAGGGTCACGTGCTTCCGACTTAGGGAGAGGGGGGTCACTTGTGGCGTTTGGCGCGCGTGTTTAGTGCCTGAGCTTTCGCCGCCTTTTCTTTTTTGTCAGGTGCTTTGAAATCTACTCACTGAATTAGATACAATGATTTATCAGGCGGTAAAATTTTAACAGGCTCATTTTTGTTTGCTAGACAAAACCTTAGTTAGTATCAACAAATAATCAAGAAGTGTATGATGCAGGGGACGTTATCTATAATAATTATGATAAAAACGGGGAAAACTACAGTAAACCGGAATGGGTATTGCTGCCGCTGGGGGCTGAATCTCAAATCTTGGAATAACACATCTGATGCTCTACATAATGAGCTACGGCAGTGGTCAATCTCCTGTTCAATTTGTTGGGTTTATTTGTACCAGAAGGGTGTATCACTTCCCCGACGGGTCCATTTTCTTTCGTTTTATCAGCCGTGATACGGAAACTGTAGGAGCGGCACCGACTACATCACGCCCAAGTTTGAACGCACATATATACGCGGTAAACGGTACAACCGCCACCGTATAACTTGATTGGCTGAGCATCGGACGCGTTATTAAAAGATTGCAGGCTTCATCTCTGCTAGGGTCAAGCTGTCTTTTCGTCCACCTCAACGTGTTCAGACCAATATCATCATTACTACAAATAATGTCCCCTACACTTTCTTCTGCTTCGTCCTCATTATTAACTGATCAAGCACAAAGATGGGCACGTATCTTTGTGTCCTCACCACAATTGCTAATCTAAGAATTTAATTATTAGACAGAGTGGAGCACAGCATGCCCGCCAAGTGAGGGATCAAGTAAAATATGGAAATCTCTACAAGTGCCGGCTCAACAGCATTGTGTTTGGTATGAACGCCTCCACAAAAGTATTAAATCGTAGCAGTTATAGCAAATTCTGCAGTGCCCCCCTACACTTCTTCAATACTTCTGTTGAATGAAAAATGTGTAAAAAAGAATGTGGCTAATACCCTTCTTTAAAACTTGGTATAACACGAAAGTGAAACATGTCTTCTTAGAGGTAGCTGATCGTGTATTGTACATTGTTCCGCCTCAAGGGCGAGGCAATGACTGTAACAGCAACGAATTGCAATGTCATGCGAATAACGGCAAGCAGCTCGAAAGATGCCACGCGCACCACAAGAGAAAGCACGCACAAAATCAGCATACGTAGGAAGATCACCGGCAATCAATTGTCACAGCTCGACATTAAAGCATGCTGCTGAAACAGAAACACGAAACTAATGCACAAGCATACACAACGAACAGAAATTACTGTCAAATTCATACTGTAGTGACAAATATGGGCTCTAAGAACGACGAAGAAGACGTTTGTTGTGGCGGAGGCTCGTGCTGCTGCAGCTGCTGCTGAAACCGCTGGTTGCTGTCTCGGTGCTGTTAGGCCCAATAAACGGTTGGTCTACACCGGCGTGTGTCAAGCAGTATTCTTACATTTGGTGGAGAGTGCTGGTTGTCTCAAACTGCAACTCCGTTCCCGGACTCTACTTCAGCCCCGCGCCTCATCAATGCCTGACAACATGATCCAGCCCCTGCAGTGATAATCCCATCTGTCACCTGTTCCGGAATGCCATGGCAGCGAGATCCAGTGATTTTCAACGCGACCAACGACCTAGACGCCGAAGACTGGCTGCCACAGTATGAAGCGCTAATCGCCCACAATAAGTGGGATGACACAGACAAGCTCGCTTACCTCAGTTTCTATCTCGCGGGTGTGGCAGAACTGTGGCTTAACAACCACAAAGCGGAAATACCATCTTGGCCTACCTTCAGGACGCGCTGCGCAGAAGTCTTTGGCCGACCCGCTGTTCGCAAGCTACGCGTGGAACAGCGCCTGCGCTGCCGCGCACAGCACTCAGGCGAGACCTTCACCTCGTATATTGAGGATGTTTTGGACATCTGCCGTCGTGTCGATTCAGAAATGTCTGACACTGACAAAATACGGCACATCACGAAAGGTATCGAGGACAATGCCTTTCACACGCTCGTTGCGAAAAACCCATAAACCGTCGCCCAGCTTATTCAGCACTGTCAGAGTTTCAACGAGCTGCGGAGAGAGCTGATTTCTACTCGACGTCCAAACCTCGACACGGCCTCTACATCTGGGTTAATCATTGGCGCCGTTTCCTCCGAACAAACTACGTTAATGCAGCAAATCCAGCAGTTTGTCTGAGAAGAAGTTTCGCGCCAATTGTCTCTTGTGCCGTACGTCCCGACCAGTGAGCACATGCTGACCCAACGCTCCGCAAGGCAACCGAAGAGCAAGTTTCTGACGCCCTGTCTCCCACATACAATCCTCCGCCTATCTCCGCCTCTCTCACTTACGCTGAGGCCGCCAGACGATCGCCGCCGTCGCTACCAACCGCCACGGATCTTGCTATACAGCCCCGTCACCTCAACGCAGCAAGTCCTCCTACCCGTCGCCACCCACCTCCTGTTCGCCACTCCACACCACCATCAACAAACCCTTGGCGCACTCCAGACAATAGGCTCTTTGCTATTTCTGCCAGCTTCTTGGTCATGTAGCACGCTACTGCTGTCGTCGGGATTACAACCCAACTGCTGGTGAGACGACTTACGACTCCTACCGTCCAGAGCCACCACAGCCGTCTTCGTTTCACCCCACGTCGTATCGATCGCCGCCACGTCGCCGTGGCTTCAACAAGAATTGGTCGCCCTCACCATGGCACCGCTCTAGATTTCTCCGATGCTTCCTCGATCACCACCCGCCCAAACGGAAAACTGACCATCGCAGTTCCCGAGGCAAGAGCTGCGCATATATCGAAACCTTCAAGGCCTCCGTTTTCACCTGCTAATGAAATAACTGTGCATATTGATGGTGTACCTGTGAAAGCACTCGTTGATACTGGTGCTGCCGTGTCTGTGTTAAGTGGTGAACTGTGCCGCAAGTTGAAGAAGCTTACGCTGCCGCTTTCCGATGTCTCTTGCCGCACGGCCACTGCGCATCACATCTAACCTTCTGCGGCGTGCACAACTCGACTGGTCATCCAAAATATTTTGTATGTAGTCGAATTCGTTGTGTTTTCCCCATGTTCACACGATATCATCTTAGGCTGGGACTCCGTCTGCGCTCATCATGCCATCGTTCAGTGTAAGCGTGCCGAATTAGAGTTGTCGATGATGTGTGAACTGCCCCTATGTGAAGCGCCAACGCCTGAAGGACCTTCTTTCAAGCCGCTATCTTCCTGAGTCACCATAGCCGCAGACACTCACATCCCTCCTCTATCCTGTGTTCATGTGCCAATCTTCTGCGACGACGCACCCTCTGTCACCGCCCTCTTTATCCCCTCCGACACCTTCGGCTCTCACAAAAGCTTCCTTCTCCCGTTTGCAGCATTCACCATAGAAAACTCACGTGACTCCATTTATATAACGAACTCGCTTCCTTCCCGGCCATATTATTCCGTGGCGAACTCCTCGGTCACCTTAAGGAAATTGATTCTGGTTCATCCAGTCACCTACCTGATGACTTATCTTCTCACCTAAACACCATTACCTGTGATACCACCCCCACTTCATCTCCGGAGGTTTTTTTCCCATTCGTTGACCCTAAACTTCCCGTTGCTCAGCGCACTCAACTCCTGGCTTTACTCGATCGCTTCAAGATGTCATTTGACCATAGGCAACCTTCTTTGGGTCGCACGTTTGCCATCGTTCACAAAATTGACACCGGTAGCCATGCACCTTTGCGCCAGCACCCATATCGAGTCTCTCACGCTGAACGCCGTGCCATTGATGATCAGGTGAACGATCTGCTTTGACGTGGTGTGATAAAACCTTCAAACAGCCCTTGGGCCTCTCCGGTTGTACTGGTGAAAAAAAGGACGGCGGCATGAGATTTCGCGTTGGCTACAGGCGTCTTAACAAGATCACCAGAAAATATGTTAATCCGCTGCCCAGAATTGATGACGCCCTCGATTGCCTGCAAGGAGCAGAGCTCTTTTCTTCTTTAGATCTTCGATCCGGCTACTGGCAGGTACCTATAAATGAAGCCGACCGCTCCAAGACTGCGTTTGTAACGCCTGACGGATTGTACGAGTTTAACGTCATGCCATTTGGCCTCTGTAATGCACCTGCCACCTTCGAGCGTTTCAGGGACAACATACTTAGAGACTTCAAATGGAACACATGCCTGTGCTATTTGGATGACGTTGTCGTTTTTTCGAAGGACTTCAACTACCACCTCAGCCGTCTAGCAAGCGTCTCGACTTGTCTTTCGAACGCTGGACTGCAGCTGAATTTAAAGAAATGCCACTTCGCTGCCCGCCAGCTTACCATCTTAGGGCATGTTGTTAGCAAGCATGGTGTCCATCCTGATCCAGCCAAGCTTCGTGCTGTCGCCGACTTTCCCAGGCCGGCTACACTAAAAAAACTCCGCAGCTTCATCGGGCTCTGCTCATATTTTCGCCGTTTTGTGCGCAATTTTGCCACCATTATCGCATCCCTGACTCAGCTACTTGCTGACAACCAAGACCTCTCAGCGTGGTCCCCAAACTGCGACGAAGCATTCGCGTCTTTACGCCATCTTCTGACATCACAACCTATCTGACATCACCACCTATCTGGTGGCTGCAAATGGTTGCTGGTGATACCTCGCCACCTACGTTCTGACGTCTGTGCCTTCTTCCACGCGGATCCGCAATGCGCCCACGCAGGTGTAGTGAAGACGTATGCTCGCCTACGAATTCGAAATTACTAGCGCGGAATGTACTGCTTTGTTAGGCAATACGTCCGCTCATGTTCCTTGTGCTAACGCCGGAAGAGTTTCCCTCGCACATCTACAGGGCCACTCCAGCCACTGCCTTGTCCTTCTCGGCCTTTCAGCCGCATCGGAATCGATTTGTACGGTCCCCTACCATACACACCAAATGGAAACCGCTGGGTCATTGTCGCCGTAGACCACCTTACGCGCTACGCCGAAACTTCGGCGCTTCCCGAGGCCACTGCGTGTGAAGTTGGCCTGTTCATTCTGCACAACCTCGTCCTTCGGCACGGTGCACTCCGCGAGCTTCTCAGTGACCGTGGGTGTTCTTTCTTGTCGGAAGCTGTAGAAGCCCTCCTACGCGAATGCAACATCATGCACTGAACAACGACCGCATACCACCCCCAAACCAACGGGATGACCGAGCGATTTAATCGCACGCTAGGTGACATGCTCTCCATGTATGTTTCTGATGACCATACGAACTGATACCGCATCCTGCCATTCGTTACGCTTACAATAGCGCAATTCAATCGACAACTGGATTCTCCCCATTCTTCCTTCTTTATAATCGGGAACCTTCAACGTTCTTGGATACTATCCTTCTGTACCGCTCAGACCCTTCAGAATCGACAACTTTGGCCGAAGCCGTCACATATGCCGAAGAAAGTCGGCAGCTAGCACGTTCGCTAACAATGCACGATCAAGCTCGCCAGATGCACTCGCATGACCGACGCTCATCTCCTTCGTCATACGCGCCTGGGGCGATCGTGTGGCTCCGCGTGCCATCATCTGCCCCAGGCCTTTGCTGAAAGTTCATACCCAAGTATGACGGTCCCTACCTGATCCTGCGCCAGACTTCACCAGTCAACTACATAGTTGAACCTATTCAGCCACCTACAGATCAACGGCACCGCGGGCGCGAGACTGTGCATGTCGAGCGTCTAAAACCTCACTACGACCCACCAGTCCTGTCTGTGCCATAGGTCGCCAGGATGGCTCCTTTCGCACCGGGGAGTCAATGTAGTGACAAATACGGGCTCTAAGAACGACGAAGAAAACGTTTGTTGTGGCGGAGGCTCGTGCTGCTGCAGCTGCTGCTGAAACCGCTGGTTGCTGTCTCGGTGCTGTTAGGCCCAATAAACGGTTGCTGTATACCGGCGTGCGTCAAGCAGTATTCTTACAATACTTATTCCTGAGTGATTCCCAAAATGAACATGTGATTATGAGAGCCAACTTCCCAAAACCAACTTCCAAAAACCACCTTGTGATTATGAGACATGCCGTAGAGCTGGGCTCTGGAAATTTCGACTACCTGGGGTTCTTTAACCAGCACCCAAATCTGAGCACACAGGCCTACAGTATTTTCTTCGTGAGTGAGCAACATGCTCCTTTCGTAAACGTGGCCGCGACAGAAAGAGCAGTGACCTTCGTGCTTTCTTTAACCAGCGTAACTTCAAAGCAAACTTGAGGTGGAAGAACAATGGTACAAGGCGCCCGAATACCGAGATAAGCGCGCGCGCTAGTGAGCTGCCAAGCCAGATAGCATCTATACGCACTTTCACCACGCCACGTAGAGGCGCGCGCGCATAGGAACGCCCACGATGGCGTGGGGCGACGACTTTTTGAGCGAGTGTACATGAGCCAACATGTGGGAGCCTACATTTGCGGTCATGTAGGCTCCCGAACGCGCGCTTCTCGCACCATCTATACTGATTGCGAAATGCACAAAAATTGCCGAGTGCAGAGGACCACCAACGGTACATGGTGTGTATAAATGGCGTTCCGTTAGAATACCTGGCAACGTGCGCTTCGCGCCTTGTGGTTGGCGGCGCGCCATGCGGATTGGAAGGTCGCTTGTTGGTAGCCCTGCAACGAACGTTATAAATGTGATGCATTTATTTGTGAATTTCGGCGAGTTTGCTCAACTATCTATCTATCTATCTATCTATCTATCTATCTATCTATCTATCTATCTATCTATCCATCCATCCATCTATCTACGACTTTTAGCTCTCTTGGCCATTTGGATAATGGAACCTATACAAAAATGTGCCATACCTTGACTGTATGACAAGCACAAGTGACTAGTCATAACATGAAAATCCTCACATGTATGTCATGATTTTAATGTTTTACATGTCAAGGTCTTGCTGGTCCTGCAGTGGTTTCGTTCACATAATACATCGCAAAAGTGGTATGGTATGACGTGACTGCATGGCAAACAAATATGACGGGCCCTCACGTGGAAATCGTGACGTGCAAAACATGAACGAACATCATTACATGCCACACTCATGATATGTTCGTGGTCATTTCACTAGCTTCACATTCATCAAATTAGGTATTATGTGACAGGAAGGGATGATTAAGGTGAAAATATTATAATAATGACATGCGTGTCACGTAACAACTTGCCTACATGCCACGCTCATGATGCGCTGGTGGCTGTTTCGCTAGCTTCACGCACACAAATTTGGTATTACGTGGCGTGAAGGGATCATGAAGCTATATGGCTGGTGCAAACATGATAATCATGAGATGCGTGTCATGTGAAAACATGACCACATCCCACGCTCATGATGTGCTCGCGGCCATTTCGCTAGCTTCACATATACCAAATTTGGTATTACGTGACGTGAATGGATGATGAATGTAGATGTCTGGAGCAAACATGATAATCATGACATCGGTGTTATGTAACAACATCACTACATGCAATGTTCATTATGAACTCGTGTTCGTTTCGCTTGCTTCACATACACGAAATTTGGGTATTGCGTGACATGAATGAATGATGAAGGTATATGAATAGTGCAGACATGTTAATTATCACACGGGTGTCATGTAAGAACATGACTACACGCCACGCTCACGATGCGCTCGCAGTCATTTCGCTAGCTTAACATATAGCACATTTCGTATTACATGACGTGAACAGACGACGTAGATAAATGACACGTCCAAACATGATAATCATGACAAGCATGTCATGTAGAATAAGACTACATGCTTCGCTCATAGTGCGCTCGCAGCCATTTCACTTGCTTCACTGATAATGAGGACATGCGTGTCGTGTAAAACTTGTTTACTTGCTACACTCATAATGCACTCGCAGCCATTTCACTAACTTCACTTATACCAAATTTGTCGTTACGTAAAGGGAGTGCTACTTGCCTCTTTCATAGCACGCTCGTGGCCGTTTTGCTAGCTTCACATATAACCTCTTTGGTAATTACGTGACGTGAATGAAAGAAGAGAAAAAAATGCATGTGCAAATATGATAATCGAGACACGGAAGCATGCACTGCATAATTTACGCCCGCCTCGTAAGGTTTTGCTGATTTTAATGTGACGATTGGGAAGAAGACGAAGTGTTGATGTAGCTGAGTCTTTGCCGTTCATCTTCAGACTTTTCACCTATTTTCGCACTTATACGGGAAACGTAGTTCTCTTTTCGGTGGCGATGGAAGTAGACTTATCTGCACGCCCTTCGGATTTTCCGGCGACAGCGCCGGTAGCCTCAAGGAAGCGAAACAGCCTTTCCAGTGACAGCAAGGATACCCTCATTGACACTGCCGAGAGCGACGACAGCTCCGACGATGAATACGTGACCGTCATGAGCCAGAAAGCAAAGCGGAGCATGCTCAGAACATCCATGGACGCATCTGCTGTGAGGGCCTTGCAAAGCCCGCCGAGGTACACCGTCCTATTCTTGCCTACGCAACTATCCATCAACATGAAAATACTGAACAGGCAAGCTGTATTTTCAGAGCTCGAGGCACTGTTGCCGAACAGTATTCAGAATATCAGAGTAAATTACCGGGAAAATGTTGCAGCAGTGGACGTCGCTCAAGCGCCAGCGTTAGATTCACTAAGCAAAGTCACCGTCCTCGGCGGCATCAATGTTCACACTATCATTCTGCTAGGAAATCAGGCAACTACAGGCGTCACATATGACATCGATCTGACCATCTCGAACGAAGATCTGCCGATTCTTATTAAGCCTGCTAATGATAGGCCCTAAATACTACAGGTGTGCCGTCTAGAAAAGTCGAGTTGTGTGAAGATAGACTTTAAAAGTGATTGCCTGCCGACACATGTTAAGGTGGGTCATTTCCGACATGCTGTGCGGCCATTTGTCCCTAAGGTGCTCCAGTGCCGAAAATATCAAAGTTTGGTCATGTGAGCGTCGTCTGTAGAAATCCTACATGTTCTCATTGTGGGACACCACTCTCTGCCGACAACTGTAAGGCTAATTTCTGTAATTGCCCGAATTGCCAAGGTTCCCACGACGCCACATCAAAAGAGTGTCCGAAAATAAGGCAGGAGATTTCGGTTTTGAAGAAAATCGTGAGGGACCGTTCGACTCACCGAGAAGCGGTTGCTGTCGTCAGGCGACATCGTTCTCGTCGCAGACGCTCATGTAGAAAACCTGCCCACAGTATCAAGCCTTCTGTAAAGCCTCCTTTCGTTGAATCGGCCTCACCACCACCGCCGGACAGAAGCAACACGTGCACTGAGAATGCTGCCCCTGAAATGAGGCTCTTGGAGAAGCATGGCCATAACTTCTAAGGATTACCCCAACAGAAAAACAGGAACGTGCACCGGTAGCACCACTTTCTGCATCTCGCTATAATAAGGCGAGAGAGCCTGACCATGAAACTTTGACGATGATCAAGTCTCTCATCAATGCCATTCGCACGCTTATAGGCAACACGAACACGCCTACATCACAATGCGCAGTGCAAGTATTGGATGTCTTGAGTCCAGTGCTTGCCAACTTTGCATAGACAAAATTGCTCGTTCACTGCCTTCATTCTGAGACTAAGTACATAGTGCGAAAGTTTTACAGTAGAATGCCACAGGACTTAAATCACGGATCTCATGTTTTCGACTGTACGTTTTCCGCAACCCATTATCCATATTAGTAATATGTGAAACAAATTTGTCAAAGCGATAAAGCTTTCTGGCTACGAAGCCTTCACTTCATCACTTGTGGTGAGCCCAGCAAAATAATTATATATATCCGCACAGATTTAACCTACATTCCACATTTGGTGCAACCCCATAACGAAAATCAATACGTATGCCTCCGCGTGGCAAAGAAGAAGGTAGCCTTCACGCTTATCGGCGCATACATCTCACCATCTGGTCAGTTCGATGGTGAAAGACTACATGACATCTTGACCGCTATACCTGCACCCTGGATTGTTATTGGTGATTTCAATTGTGTCGTGAATCCCATGCTCTGTGTACTGCTCTGTTATTGTCTTAAAATTTTTTCGTTGCTCTCATTTGTGTAAATTGTTTTACGAAGCAAGCGTCTTGCACTGCATGTTTTTCTTCTTGCATGGTTAGTCTTTTTCTGAACGCCTTGTTATTGTATTTTGTAGTTGCCCCTCCTGCATGGGCCAGCATATTGGCCTGCAGTATCAATATATAAATAAAAAAAATAAATAAACTAAATAAAATTCAATGCTCATCACTTGCTCTGGGGAAGCACAAAGATTGATTCCAGACGCCGGAAATTTGCTGAATTTGCCTCATGCCGCGAACTTAACGTTATGAACGACGGCAGTCCAACGTATTTGCGTCATTCGAGATATAGCAGTTGCTTGGATCTTGCATTGGTGTCACGGCGATTCACCCAACAAGTGCGATGGTTCACTGATATTGAGACTCATGGCAGTGATCATATTCCAACGTATATGAAGGTCACATGTTTTGCAACTTCCTCCTCATCAACTAACAGAAGAGTTAATTAGACAATGTACAAGACAAATGTGGAAGAATCATGCGATGATAGCGCGTGCGGCCTCGAGTAGGTAGTGAAAAATGAAATGGAAGAGGTTACGTGCGCCTTTAAATACACATCAAAGCGTAAAAAATTTGTTATAAAACTTGAACGACTACGAAGGATTCATAGGCGGGCTGATAGGAGGTACAGACGCACTAATTACCAATTCGATTCATGACCTCAGAGACGCTCGACGTCTACAAAAGAAAATCCAACGTCGAATGGACAAGCTGGAGGACCAACGGTGGAAAAAATTTTGTGAATCACTCGATCTTCGCAAGCCTATGTCCCATATATGGTGGACGGTGCGTGGCCTTGGCTCGACTCCACAACAACGTCCATTCAGCACATTGGCTCTCCATCAAGGCCACCTGCAGGTTGACGTTGCTGAATATTTCTGCGTGAGGATTGCGGGAAATGTGGTTACCATGAGTGACGAAGTTTTCGGGGATGTTCCTGTAGCATGAGTTCTGAACTGAATATGCTTTTCTCACTCGAGGAACTGGATGCAGCCCTAGCCACCTGCAGACGTTCATCTTCACCTGGGCCGGACAGTATTACATACGCTGCTTTATGCCATCTTGGAAGACGCCGCCGAGACCAGCTACTGAAATGCTACAACCAGTCATGGAACGATGACGTCGTTCCAGAAAGGTGGAAATCCAGCCGCTTGGTACTTATCCTCAAACCAGGGAAGCCGCTGCTTACTCTGGCATCATATCGGCCCATTGCGCTATCCAGCTGCGTGGGGAAAATAATAGAAAGAATGGTTCTGACACGCCTCGAGTGGTACCTTGAACGCTATAATTTATACCCAGAGGCCATGGCTGGTTTTCGAAGAGGCCGCTCTTCTATTGATAATGTCATTGACCTCGTAACCTCTGTGCAACAACAGAAATACCTCAAGCCCATCTCGGTTGCAATGTTCGTAAATGTGAAAGGTGCATACGACAACGTAACGCACGATGCCATCCCAGATGCCTTGACTAACAATGGAATCGGTGGAGAAATGCTTTGATGGATTCGGAGCTACCTACAGAGGAGATCCTTCTTCGTGCTTACTGCGGAAGGCCACACCGTTGATCATTACACCACTCGTGGCGTTCCACAAGGCGGCTTTCTCAGGCCTACGCTGTTTAAACTCACGACTTTTGCCTTGTACAGAGTCTACCTCGATCAGTCAATCTCTATATATGTATCTATGATATATTATATATATATGATATATGTATCTGGGCTGCAGCAGTGACAAGACCCCAGGTACGGCTCCGAAAAGCATCCAGAATAACGTCAACGTACCTCCATGTTCGAAGCCTCACAATTTCCACCGAGAAGTGCGCCTTAGTCCCTTTTACCCGCAAGGCCATGATCGATTATTCTGTTTCCATCGACAACGTGAACCTTTCGTATAAGAGACGTCACCGATTCTTGGGCGTCATTATTGACAGAGATCTCTCGTGGAGTTCTCATATCTTGCACTTGAAGAAGAGGCTCAGCTCTATCACACACGTGATGAGATTTCTCGCTGGTAAAACGTGGGGCACATCAGTGTCATCTATGCTTCAGGTGTACAGAGCACTCTTCTTGGGATATTTGTGGTATAGCACGCCCGTGCTTTCCAACGCCGGAAAAACTAACATCAGTGTCCTGTAAAGCATTCAAGGCCAAGTCCTCCGCACATGCTTGGGGCAACCTCGGTGCGCTAACACGTTAGCAACAATTGGTATCGCTAAAGACCATCTGATCACGACATAATAACTGTCGACCCATTCCGGACACATATGAGTCACATATCCAGAGTGCCTAACCATTACCTTGCTAGCTTGCCACTAGAAAGACCAAAGGCAGCGTTTTCTAAAGTTGTTGCGGCGCAACCAGAATTCCATCTCGTGGAGATTCTCGCCCGCAATCATACCCCTATCTCCAGAGTGGTGCATGAAAAGACCCACTGTGCACCTTGAAGTGTCGGGGATAGCTAAAAAGGCAAGCCTATCACTTTCAGCCCTCAAGCAGATCTCACTGGACCTTTTGCATTTGTAGTATGCTAACCGAATTCATGTGTACACGGGCGGTTTGGTTTCGAGAAGTTCAACAGGTGTCTTTGTCATACCATCTCGATCAATCACCGTCAAAATCAAGATATCACACGTCACGACATCTACGGGATCAGAGCTCGCCGCTCTTCGAGCCGCTGTCGAGTTTGTTTCGCAAGAATCCCTTAATAGATGGGCCATATTCTGCAACTGCAAGGCAGATCTTCAATGCGTGCGAAGTTACGACGTATAAACTACCACTAGATGGTGTATCGTATTAATGAAGTTTGTCATGACGCCGCTGATAAAGGACACGACATTGTTTTACAATGGTTGCCAGGCCACTTTGGCATCAGTGGTAACCATCTCGCCGACGACGCTGCCCGATGTGCCCACGATGGAGCGCCCACACTGTTAATACCCTCGTCAAGAGTAAACGCAGCTAGAAAACTTCGTCACATCTCGCATAATGCCACGCTTGCGCACTGGAATTCTCCACTTCCCTCCAATCATCGCCCTAAGAACCTTAAGTCATTACTCCAAAAACAACTGCCATCCAAGATTTCTTGACGTGACGCTATAATGCTGTGCTGGCTGTGGACTGGGGTAGCATTTACTAAGTCATTCAGCCATCGCATTGGCATGGCAGAATCATCAATGTGTAAAAGTTGCAACTGCATAGAGACTATTGAACATCTCTTGTGCCACTGTGTCCAATTTGATGAAGATCACCGGACTCTCCAGTGTGCCTTGAATAGACTCGATGACGAGCCATTTGATGAAGCAAAGATCTTGGGAGCCTGGTCGCGCAGCACATCAGCACAGAAAGCCACACGAGCCCTCCTCAGATACCTGAGAGCAACTTCATTGAGGGACCGCTTGTGAAACTCGGCATTGTGTGTGTGAAGTGACATGTGTCTATCCTTCTTTCTCTTTTTTTACTCCCCTCCCCCCTCCCCATGCGTAGGGTAGCAAACTAGACGCATAGTCTACTCAACCTCTCTTCCTTTCCTACATTTCTTCTCTCCCTCTAATGTGACAATTCAACCATTCTCTTTCGTGCGTCGCATGACATTGATTTCCACGCAGTAGGGGGTTCGACTTATACTTTACAAGCCTGGATAACCGAATGGCTACTATGCTCAACTTCAGATTGTGGGAACGTGGATTTGAGTCCCACCTCACCATTCATAAGAGCAAAGCTCCTGAAACTCGCACAAAGCTGCCGCCATCACCGCATCACTTTTCGCACCCCCGCCCACCTGTCTCCCTCTCCCTCTTTCGTCGTCCCTGCCCTCTAACATAAAGCCAGCGAATGCGCTTGCCTGTAGATGGGCGCACGAGCCGCACACTCACTCGCGTAGGTGTTCCCACCACGGAGCACAGTAGACTGTTAAAGAAGGAAGGAGGATGAGCTGATGGCATCCCACCGCTGTCACCAGTTGTTAAGGATCGGAAGGAAGCTCGCTGGAGGATACGATAACGAACGCAGTGTTAAGAGATGGGGGACTACCCGGTCTCTTGTGGTAGCATGGTGTAACCAGGTGGAGGAAACGAACGCTGACAAGAAGAGGATACGAAAAACAAACAGGTTTATGGCACTATTTACACATATTTACAGAAAAGAAAGGTTAGGGATTTCAGAACCCACGAACGTGGTGGTTGAACGTTACATAGTTCAGAGCGACGTCCAGCACTCTGCGGCGTCGTTGTAAGCCCTGTCGGGCTCCTACTCTCCGAGTGGAACACATATCACACACACACAACAGGTGAGGGGTACGAGCATGCACGGTCCACGTGAACGTCCAATATTGAGTCGTGAACACTGCACTGCAAGGTGGCGCCAGCAGGGCTCTTCCTCGTCGTGTGTGTGCCGCCAGTCGAGAGTTCCCACGATCCTGACAGCGTACATCAAAGGGCACGCTGATTTGTTCGCTTAATTAGCGGAGTGATTTGCGGTGGCCGCCGCGGTCTCTTCCAGGAAGACGCTTTCTTTGTTGTCCTCTCTGGAACTGTTTACGATGTCGTGGCGACACGACGTCTCATCCTCCGGCTAGCAGGGACAATGCCTGGCGGGCATAGGCAGTCGGCCGATCGGCTACTTGATTGAGGATTAAAAGAGCGCCGCTCTCCAGTCAGCTCTGACGCCGGTCACGCCAGCTTCCCCGTCGCCCGATGAGTCGCCGAGGGCATCAGCCACCGCTTCTGCTCGAAGAGACGACAAAAGGGTCCATAGTTGAAAATCAGGAACTCGCCTTCGCTTGTCACATGGTCTGGGTAATTACTTAAATCTTCGACAGCGTCTGGCAGACTGGGTGCCGAAGGGATTGAGAGCCTCTCCAGTGGACCGGCTTACGCACCATGGCATCTGCCCAGATGAATTTCCAGGCCAAACTTAACAAGACACTATCCCCAACCGCTCGCAACCCTACCGCTTTCATCATCAACATTGTGGTTATAAGAGGGAAAAGAAGAGAAAAGTGAGCCCCGTAAATGTCTGAATCAGCGTGCGACACCTCAACAGTAGCTCACAAGGGATGGGGGTGAGAAGGGATTAACAGAATATGAATAAAGGTATATATATATATATATATATATATATATATATATATATATATATATATATGGAGAGAGAGAGATGAGGTAGGACAGCGAGCGACGACATAAGAGAGATAGGAGAGGTAGGAAAAATACAAACACGGTCACAGGAGTCCGAGGACGGAGCACCACTTGCGAGAGCTCTTGTCGGCCACAGGAGATGGAGTAGGGTTAATCCAGTCGGCCTGAGCTGCGCTGACGTCGTCGTAGGGGACCGGCGGCAGTAGGTGACGTAGGACCAACCCAGTCGGCCAGAGCTGCGCTGTCATCGGAGATCACGAGGGCACAACCGGTCGGCACGGAATCCAGCGAGCGAGCCCACCGCCTTCATAAAAAGCACGCAGTCCGATCAGGAACCTATTCGCTTGCGTCCCAATTCTAAGGAGCTTCGCTGATTGGCTGTATTTGTACACGAACCACTCGCATTGAGAAAGTTACTGCGCCAGTTTCCTGTTCTCTGATTCTTCTTTTACGAAAATCTTTTTTTCTCTTTATGCTTACCACTGTGATTTAGGCCCAGATGATGTTCCTGCTCTCTTTGTCCCTGCCACAGTGTACACTTGACGCTTCTGTGATCTATACTCGTTCTCTCACCCATCGGAGTTTTCTGTGCTGGGCCTGAAAAACTGGCGCACATTTTGTGGGAGCGAGAGAGGAAAGTAAACAAATGACGATGAGAGCATGTGATGATCATCATTTCTGTGCGCGCGTCAAAGACGACCAGCGACTTTTCATCGCGCTCCGCTGTTAAAAATCACTCTGAAAACGGGAGGTTGTTACAGCATTGTAACACTTGAAAACGCTTACCTTAAAAATAATGTCCTCGTCTGAAGTCACTCAACGGTAATGATCGTATGGTGGTGTGGCATGTTATTTCATGAACTCAATATGTGTTTAAGGTAAAAACACTTTGATTAGTCAGTTATTCATTTGAGGCGCGTGCGTAGCTCTTTGAGGGGACTTTGAAGGGACTGTCACGTCATCATGACGATGAAATCTATTTATTTTTGACCCTTACGTTAATTAGGTTATGTCATCAGCTGACATAATTGGTGAAAAGTGTGCTGTTGTTGGACATCGTGCAGAACTAATTAAGTGAGGTGTGTGAAAACGTCTAGAGAGAGGGGGGATCTCAGTGCGCGAATTACTAAGACCGTCCACGTAATCTAATGCGTGTTGCTCGCGTTATGTCGTGCGAGAAGCTTGGTTCCCGAATGTGTAAATTCATTTATTACCAAGTATACAACAGCCTTTTTAAAATTTGAGAATGTACGATATGCTGCACAATTTCTTACAGCGATGCTGGATATGGCTATACTTGGCTACAACCTAGAAAAAACAGCTCAGCGCCGTCGCTGTTCCTCCCACAGGTGATTTGCACAAATATTACCTCAAGAACTTCTTCAGTGTGCAGTTTAGTTGGCTTTTTCATAGAGGCCTTTATTAGTGGCGCTACTTTTAGGCCGTAAACTTGAACGTCCTGATAAATTTTTTCAGGGTATTCGCTGCTCAGCCACCACAATGTTTTAGGCAGTTATGATAGTAACGACAAACTTTATACTCTAGATATGCATAGCACTTGCGTTAGCCAAGAAAAAAATGTACTTTTGTATGATTGGCCATAGTATGTGTAGTTTTACCTTCCGAAACCATGATATAATTGTGAAAGACGCCGTAGTGGAAGGCTCCGAAAATTTCGACCATCTGAGGTTCTTTCACGCATACTGACATTGCACAGTACATAGGCCTCTACCCTTTCGCCCTCATTAAAAACCGAGCTCAACGCCCGGGATCAAACAGACAAACTAGCAGTCGAGCACCCGAGCTACTGATTCACCAAGGTGGACGTTTTTATATTCATGACCTTTGAGATTGTGGGCGCGCGGCTGGTTTTTCTCCGGCAGTCCCAATCGCATGGAGAGCACGTGTTTCCAGAGGTGGGCGTGGCCGCTCTTGTCACCGCTCCGCGGCGTGGCGTTAGCCACTGCCTGACCTTAGGGTACAGCCATATCAATCCATATATCCGAGCGCACTCCTTTTCGAGGCACATGCAGGAGCGCTGCGTACGTTGGCATACCGTCTCAGGGTCGACACATCTGCGGACGTGGCCCGGGCCATATGCCGAATATGCGACACCGAAAAGAAGACCACAGAACACAGCGTCCTCCGCTGCGCTGATTTGTGCCCCGGTCACCTAGAGGGCACCACCTTCCCGCTGGCACTGGGATTCCGAGGAGATACGGAGAAGAGCACAGCGGTGGCCAGAGCGGTCTACGTGACAAAACAGAGATTGATGCAGTGGTGGCGCAGAACGCGTAGACAGTACCGACGTGCAGACAATGTAGGCAATGCAGCCGGTCTGCAAAGAGACACTGGCTGGCTGTTGCACACGTCATAACTCGTTTTGTGTGTGTGTATATGTGCGCGTATGTGTGTGTCACACGTTTTGTTTCTCTCTCTCTCTTTTCTCTTGGTCTCCCTTCTCTTTTTCTTTCTTTTTTTTTGGTTAAAGCAGTTGAGAGCTGCCCACTCGTTACAAAGGGCAGAACCACAATACATCATCATCATCATCAACATCGTCATCATCATCATCATCCTCAAAAGGCTGCTGCGCTGCTGGCGAAGTCTCTGTGTGGCGAGAAAAATTGTTTTTGCTCTTTCATATAACTTTGTGTTCATTTGGAAATGTCGGGTCAAAGAGTACGAGAGGCAAAGTCAATGCTGGGGTGTTTTATTTTCAAATGGGGTTTTTATTTTGCTGTAGATTGGCGCTGCCCATATAAGAGCAGTTAAAATTGCGATGCCTGTGCAAGAAATCCGCATGTGCTCGAAACTATACTTCGAAGTTCGCGGGCAGTATAAAAGGGGGGTGGGGCACCAGCGAAGAAAGAAAAATGGCAGTCCGATCCACTGGCGAGGTCAAACGACTGCAGTGTTCTACGTCCATGAATCATTTTTACACTCGATTGCGAGGATTCTTCTTGCTCTCATTAGACTAGCGCTACTTTTAAATGCAACTTTGTTTCGAGAATTCTTGCAGACGCCCTATATGATCGCAGCTGCATTATGACGTGGTTTTATTGATTTTCAGAAGCGTTCATTGCTTCTTATAGGCTACCACGTCGGCCGTCCAGCCGTGCTTGCCCCAACTGGTCTTCCCTATATATGAGGAACGTTCACTGAAACTTGTCAATGACAAGCAAAGTGCTGTTCGGTGCGCGAGTGATAAATAATCAAAATTGCAGCGTATTCACGGAGTTATTGATTAGTGGAGTGAAGCGTCCTGCCATCCATTCATCCTCCCGTCCACGCATTCATTCGTGCATGCGTCCGTCGACTCCTATCACACAACTGCACGCATCGAATGGACGAACGTTTCGCCCCACTCGTCGTATCATTCACTCCGTGGATATGCTGGCTATGCTGGATAGAAGGACTACCGACCAAGTGATGCTATAAAAAGCTTCGCTCCTAAAAGCAATAAAACCACGTTGAGCTACGCGTCGCAGCCGTGATTACGTCAGCGCAGCTGTAATAATTTTCTAAACAGCACCCAATTTAAATCAGGGGCAGTTCAACAAAAGGAACAAGAAAGCTACCTATTTATTTGCGTGTAACCCGTGAGCACAGAATGCAGCATTCCGATTTCGCTTGTGGATTGGGCTGTCTGTGTTTATTAAATGTGGAGCGTTTTATAATCGCACCTACCTGCGAATCAGACGTCAGCGGCGGCGTTGGCGCCGTCACTGTGCATGCTCGCGTCTCATGCCCAAGTTTTTCTTTTTACTATCAAATGTGTAGGAGGGCACTCATCAGTATGACATATTCCTGAAGTTAAATGGAAGAAACAAGACTTGACGTCACTTTCTTTAATATGAAATAACTATAGCAATGACATGGCATCAATTGTATATACCGTAACCAATCGGCAACCTAATTAAAAAATTGCTACAATTGAATCAAACATTCATCTTGACTTCTACTTTAAAATTTTCTCTCCTCTATGCAGAATGCCAGCGACGCATGCACGCAAGGTAACCACGCGAACGCCGCAGCATGAACGCGTTACAAAGAAGTAACACCCGCTGGAGAGGAACGGTCGCTAAGCCGACGAAACTCGGCGTTCAGCATCAGCAGCTGTCTCGCTCTTTCCTCGCAATGTACCACGCCATCATGTCTGGCGCGAAAGCCGCGCACTCAAATCGTACAAGATTTTGCCCTCGCCCGCGAGGCTTCACCTGTTTCTCTTTCCAACTACCTCCCGTGGCACCGCAGAAGCAGGAGACAGGGAGGAGGTCTAGACGTCACCGGCTCTGCGATGACCACGGGCTGGTTACAGGTTGGCTTTGCTCACTCTTGGTCGCCAATTCTTACTGTGATTTCTATGGTGTTTAGTGGATATGTTGGGGAATAAATTAAAGAGGGAACATTGAGATGTTTTGCTTGTTGGAGCAATCCTGCCTCTTGTACCTGTTCTGCATGGACCAGTTCTTGGATGCCAATAATGCCAAGGAAAGTACAGGGAAACTTGCTAGAGCGAGTCGTAGTTTTATTGTGAAAAGAGATAAGTGATTGAAAAGATAACTTGCCGTGGGCAGGAAGCAAACCTGTGACGTTCGAATACCACGTTCGATGCTCTACCGCTGAGCTACCACGGCGGGTATCTTTCCAGCCACTTTAATGGGTATATATATGAATTTGAAAGTGGGTGTGTCAGTCAGCGTCGCCAGTAGCCATGGCGGCGAGTGGGGCCCTCTCTTTGTGAGCCTTTTTCGCATCGCGTAGAACGTGAACCTAATAATTGATTCCTGCCCATGGCAAGTTGTCTTTTCACCCACTTTTCCTTCTTCACAATAAGATTACTATTCGGTGTAGTAACTTCCTCTATACTTTCCTTGGCATTATTTTCTGTTATGTCTCATTATATTGTGTTAAAACATGAAATAACGAGCCCTGAGATATACACGTCTATCAAATTTATATATATATATATATATATATATATATATATATATATATATATATATATATATATATATATATATATATATATATTGCCACATTCCATTTCCCAAGTTTTTGTTATCGTCCCAAAACACCACACGATTCTCAGCGCAAACCGCGCCTGCAGTTTTCTAGAAGGTTCCGGACTGTAGTAGATTATTTCGATAAAATCACGCCCACTGTGCGAACGGTACAAATTGTTCTGGAAGCTATGCCACCGCCAGCGATAACGCTAGAACATTCGACGGCAAGAGTATAAATGCCGACGCGCTTCGCCGCTTGTCAGTTGTTGATCGAAGGCCGACGCTGCGTTCGCCGCTATGAGTTCGAGACTGCTATCTGCGCAAGACTGCTGCTGTAATTAGACTTTCCCTTTACTGGGCACAGGTTCGCCCAAATAAACAGTTGAATCCCAACACGAAGTTTCCTGTCTTCGGCCACGTCACGACCCCGTGACATCTGGTGGAGGTGCTGCTTCGTTCATGTACCGGACGCCCCCGTCAAGCCGTGAACCCAGCCCCCGTCGCGAAGAAGACACCGACGCCAACCAAGACCAGCGAACCAGCCGCCGACAGCAAGGTCTCCCACCGGAGTACGGCCTTCTACAAGACAAGGCGCGGAAGACCAAGACCATGACCTCGACCTCAGCGACAATGACAACCGGAGCCTCCCAGCCCGCGATCGTCATTCATCAACCCAGGGAACCACCAACGTTCCATGGCTCATCGTTTGAAGACCCGGAATCCTGGCTAGAAACATACGAACGTGTGGCCGCCCTCAACCACTGGGACAACGAAGAAAAGCTCTGTCGTGTGTACTTCTACCTGGAAGACACCGCAAGGACCTGGCTAGAGAATCGGGAGTCCACGCTCCGAACGTGGGATGTCTTCTGCAGCGCATTTCTGCAAACGTTCGCGAGCGTCGCTCGCAAAGAGAGGGCCGCTGCTCTACTCGAGACCTGGGTTCAGCTACCAAATGAAAAGGTTGGAATTTTCAAAGAGGAGATGACCCGCCTATTCCGTCACGCTGACCCAGACATGCCTGAGGAAAAGAAAGTTCGTTTCCTCATGCGAGGGGTCAAACAGGAACTCTTCGCGGGACTAATGAGGAATCCACCGAACACCGTCCAAGAATTTGTATCCGAGGCGACCACCATCGAAAAAACGCTGGACATGCGCACCAGACAGTATAATCGTCGCCTGACTCCAGAATGCGCTGCTGCTCAAGCCAGTGACTCCGACGACCTGCGTGAAACGGTCCGAGCGATCCTGCGGGAAGAGCTGCGCAAACTGTTGCCTTCGGCGCAGCCTCAAGTGGATTCGATCGCCGACATTGTGCGAGAAGAAGTCCGGCAATCGCTTCGAATTCCCGAAACACCACCGCCCGAGCCAGAAACTATGAGCTACGCCGCTGCAGTGCGCCACAACGCTCCTCCCCGTCCACGCCAAAACGCCGCCCCGTCGCACTTCCGTCGATAGACGCCACCGACGCCACCACCCCCACCGACGTCCTACCGTTCCCCAGCGGGCCAACGCAGTGCACCGAGGAAGACTGACGTCTGGCACACCCCTGACCATCGCCCGCTCTGCTACCACTGCGGCGATGCCGGACACACATACCGCCGTTGCCAGTACCCACAGATGGGACTGCGTGGCTTCGCCGTCAATGCACCGCGTCCACAGCCAGGAGAACGACCACGTGACATCGCCGACTACCTGACAGAAACTTGGTGGACACCACGAAGCCCTTCGCGTTCGCCGTCACCCAGCCGACGCACGTCACCGCACTACCGGCAGTACTCTGGCCCAACGCGGGGCCGGTCTCATAGCCCGTATCCGGGAAACTAAGGACAGCAACCGGTGGAGGTGCGGTTGCTGTGCGACGAACTACCGAAGATCCTCCGACGACGACGACGCCGCGACGGAGCTTTCCGAACACAACGCCAAACAGGCAAAGCCCTGACAGCGAAAGCTCACTTACCGAAGGTGGCCTGACGATGCAACATGGAAGCAGCGAAACAAGCCGACGCAGCCGTGACCCGACGCCACGCCCTAACTGTAATGCGAGACGGCGAACTAGCGACCTCGACGTTTTTATCGACGGCCACAGTGTGACCGCTCTCGTCAATACTGGAGCCGACTATTCTGTGATCAGTGGATCGTTCGCCGCGAAGTTAAAGAAAGTTAGGACAGCTTGGAAAGGCCCTGAAATCCGCACAGCTGGAGGTCATCTCGTAACGCCTGCAGAAATCTGCACAGCGAGAGTCACCATTAACGACCGTATTTATCCTACAGACTTCGTAGTCCTACAGCGTTGCTCGAGAGATGTCATCCTTGGCATGGACTTCTTATGCCTCCATGGTGCTGTCATCAACCTAAAAACAAAGTCGATAACGTTATCCACAAAAGAAGCACTACCGCCGCGCACGCCGTCAGGACACCATGCCTTGAATGTGCTGGAAGAACAAGTCACCATTCCGCCTCGCTCAAGCGTCATTATTTCAGTCGGCGCTCCTAAATCACCTGATTTGGAAGGCGTCGTTGAAGGCAGTCAGCATCTGTTGGTCACCCGAAATATTTGCGTCGCAAGAGGAATTACAGAGCTGCGGGGAGGCAAAGCAACGGTTATGCTCACGAATTTCAGCAATGAGTACAAACATGTGAACAAAAGAACAACGGTCGCATACATCGAAGAAATTGTCGAAGCCACCAGTGCTTTCGCCCTCGCCGATTCTGCGGAACCTGCTCAGAGGAACCAAGCCCCTCCCATAGCTTTCGACGTCCATCCCAGACTTCCGAACGATAAGCAAGAACAGCTCAAGGCCCTGCTCCTGCAATACGAAGATTGCTTTTCGTCGTCATCAAAAATTCGGCAGACCCCAATCACGAAACATCGCATCATAACCAAAGAAAATGCCAGACCACTCCTTCAGAGTCCGTACAGGGTTTGGACGCGAGAACGTGAGGCCATGAAGAGACAAGTTGATGAAATGCTGCGGGATGACATTATCCAGCCGTCCAAGAGTCCATGGGCATCCCCCGTGGTGTTAGTGAAGAAAAAGGATGGGACCCTACGTTTCTGCGTCGATTATCGCCGCCTGAACAAAATCACAAGAAAGGACGTCTATCCTCTCCCACGAATAGACGACGCACTTGATCGGCTCCATAACGCCAAGTACTTTTCGTCAATGGACCTCAAGACTGGCTATTGGCAAATCAAAGTCGACGAAAGAGACCGAGAGAAGACGGCGTTTGTAACACCGGACAGCCTCTTCGAGTTTGAGGTGATGCCCTTCGGCCTCTGCTCAGCGCCTGCAACTTTTCAACGCGTTATGGATACAGTACTGGCAGGATTAAAGTGGCAGACTTGCCTTGTGTACTTGGACGACGTCGTCGTGTTTTCCACGAGTTTCAACGAGCATCTTCGGCGCCTTGAAGCTGTACTTCAAGCCATCAAGACTTCCGGACTCACACTGAAGCCAGAAAAGTGAAGATTTGCGTATGAGGAGCTCTTGTTTTTGGGGCACGTTATCAGCAAGTCTGAAGTTCGTCCCGACCCACGGAAAACAGCCGCCATCGCCGATTTCCCGCCACCCACTGACAAGAAGCCGTGCGCCGATTTCTAGGCCTGTGTGCCTATTATAGGCGGTTTGTGAAAAACTTCGCCCGCATCGCCGATCCTCTCACTAACCTTACCAAGGCCGACGTGGAGTTTAAGTGGGAAACGCCGCAGGAACACGCTTTCCAGGAGCTTAAACATCGCTTCCAGACGCCTCCGTTACTTGCCCATTTCGACGAATTTGCCGAGACAGAAATACATACTGACGCAAGCAGCGTAGGTCTTGGCGCCGTTCTTGTGCAGAGGGCTGACGGACTTGACAGGGTTATTAGTTACGCCAGCCGATCGCTATCCAAAGCAGAAGCAAATTATTCCACAACAGAAAAGGAGTGCCTCGCCATCATCTGGGCCACGTCAAAATTTCGCCCCTACCTCTACGGCAGGCCCTTCAAAGTTGTGAGTGATCACCACGCATTGTGTTGGCTAGCCACCTTGAAGGACCCTTCAGGTCGCCTCGCACGATGGAGCCTGAGGCTTCAAGAATATGACATTACTGTCATTTACAAGTCCGGCAAAAAACACTCCGACGCCGACTGTCTCTCTCATGCGCCTGTAGACCAACCGCTACCCGACGACCCGGATGACGACTACTTCTTAGGAACGATAAGTACCGACGACTTCGCTGAACGACAGAGGGCCGACCCGGAACTTAAGGCTCTAATAGAATACCTCGAAGGCCGGACCGCCGAAGTCCCGAAGGTATTCAAGCGCGCACTTGCGTCGTTCTTTCTACGAAACGGTCTTCTACAAAAGAAAAACTTTTCACCGCTTCGAGCTAAGTACCTCCTTGTGGTGCCTTCAGCTCTGCGACCAGAACTCCTGCAGGCCCTGCACGACAATCCGACGGCAGGGCACCTCGGTGTTTCTCGCACGCTCGCAAGGATAAGGATACAAGAAAGGTACTACTGGCCACGTCTTACCACCGACGTCGCTCGTTATGTGAGAACATGCCGGGACTGTCAGCGACGCAAGACACCGCCGACAAGGACAGCGGGACTTCTGCAGCCAATTGATCCACCTTGCCGACCTTTCCAGCAGATTGGTATGGACCTACTGGGGCCGTTCCCGACGTCGGCTTTCGGAAACAAGTGTATCGTGGTAGCTACCGACTACCTCACCCACTACGCCGAAATAAAAGCCCTGCCAAAAGGCAGTGCATCCGAGGTAGCTAAGTTCTTCGTCGAAAATATCGTCCTACGTCACGGCGCCCCGGAGGTCCTTATCACCGACAGAGGAACGGCATTCACTGCCGACTTAACTCGAGCGATCTTGGCATACAGCCAAACAAACCACCGCCGGACGACAGCGTACCACCCACAGACCAACGGCCTCACCGAGCGGCTTAACAAGACGATCACCGACATGCTGTCAATGTACGTCGATGTCGAACACAAGACGTGGGACGCCATTCTTCCGTATGTGACCTTCGCGTACAACACGGCGGTGCAGGAGACGACGCAGATATCTCCATACAAATTGGTCTACGGAAGGAGCCCGGCAACGACGCTCGATGCCATGTTACCCAACGTCACCGACGAAGAAAACCTCGATGTGAGCGAGTACCTTCAACGCGCCGAAGAAGCCCGACAACTTGCGCGTCTCCGTATCAAAAGTCAACAGACGACCGACAGCCACCGTTACAACCTTCGACGTCGCTTCGTGGAATACCAGCCCGGTGAACGTGTTTGGGTGTGGACGCCGATACGCCAACGTGGACTAAGTGAAAAGCTTCTGCGACGGTACTTCGGACCGTACAGGGTGGTTCGACGTCTTGGCCCACTTGATTACGAGGTTGTCCCCGACGGCATCACGAACTCTCAACGACGCCGATCGCGACCTGAAGTCGTTCATGTCGCGCGCCTCAAGCCGTTTCATGCGCGTTAACAAACTGAACCAGTGTTTGTATTATTGTTGTATCAGAATTTATTCATTGTACTTTCTTGCATTATTATTGTACTTTCATCTTTAGTTAAAGCATCGGGACGATGCCTTTTTTCAGAGGGGGCAATGCCACATTCCATTTCCCAAGTTTTTGTTATCGTCCCAAAACACCACACGATTCTCAGCGGAAACCGCGCCTGCTGTTTTCTAGAAGGTTCCGGACTGTAGTAGATCATTTCGATAAAATCACGCCCACTGTGCGAACGGTACAAATTGTTCTGGAAGCTATGCCACCGCCAGCGATAACGCTAGAACATTCGACGGCAAGAGTATAAATGCCGACGCGCTTCGCCGCTTGCCGCCCCGCCGCGGTGGTCTAGTGGCTTGGGTACTCGGCTGCAGACCCGCAGGTCGCGGGTTCGAATCCCGGCTGCGGCGGCTGCATTTTCGATGGAGGCGGAAATGTTGTAGGCCCATGTGCTCAGATTTGGGTGCACGTTAGGAACCCCAGGTGATCAAAATTTCCGGAGCCCTCCACTACGGCGTCTCTCATAATCATATAGTGGTTTTGGGACGTTAAACCCCACAAATCAATCAATCAATCGCCGCTTGTCAGTTGTTGATCGAAGGCCGACGCTGCGTTCGCCGCTATCAGTTCGAGACTGCTGCTGTAATTAGACTTTCCCTTTACTGGGCACAGGTTCGCCCAAATAAACAGTTGAATCCCAACACGAAGTTTCCTGTCTTCGGCCACGTCACGACCCCGTGACAATATATATATATATATATATATATATATATATATATATTTGAAAGCGCACCATCTTGTAGCTCCGCCCTGAACGCTAAACGCTTTGACAGGATTGACCACTGTCCTGTTATCTGGGGCCTTGCCAGGACTGCACGTGATCGTTGAGGTGTTGTGGCCGCAGCCGCCTCTCAAGACCATGGAAAAAGCTCACCCGAAATCCGCAGAAAGCTCCGGTACACCCTTGCGGCGCTCTCACACCAACTCGGCTGTTACTGCCAGTAAAGGCGTGATGGAGCAGGTTATATTTAGGTAATAAATATGATCCGACAAGCTACTACCTGAACTTTGATCATAGGTGGCTACAAACACCACAGGTCACGGGTTCGAATCCCAGCTGTGGCGGCTGCTTTTCCGATGGAGGCGGAAATGTTGTAGGCCCGTGTGCTCAGATTTGGGTGCACGTTAAAGAACCCCAGGTGGTCGAGATTTCCGGAGCCCTCTACTACGGCATCTGTCATAATCATATGGTGGTTTTGGGACGTTGAACCCCACATATCAATCATCAATGGCTACAAACATAATCCGACAGGCCTTGACAGACCGCAAGCAGCGCCGACATAACGGCTCAACGAAATAGGTGTCAGTGCAGCATGCACCATTTCCAACGCTGTCAACACGACTGTGACGGTATAACCACACCGACGAGGTTCAGCCAGAGCAGCCAGTTTGTTTAAGCCAGCATATGCTGTTGGCGCCATCTTGTATAAGAAAGCAGCATTGACCCCTGCGTGAACAAGGCCTGCACCCACCTTCCCGTTAGACTCAGTGTTGTCGTCCAGAAAACACAACTGTAAAGACAGAAAAGGCGAGGCTTACACAACACTAGCCTAGCGGCACATCCAATGCGTCCCAGTCCTGCGACCATGGCGTCAAAGCCAGTATCGGCCACCTGAACGCCCTTTGGCAAACTTACAGACGAAGTACCAGCATGGCCACGCTCGGCTACACCGGAATAGCCAATACCACCCACCGGAGACGTTGTCGCCAACCCACCAGGGTCGCATTTGGCACCGAGCGGAATGACAAGAAGCAACGCAAGGGCTCGAGCAAGAACTGGGCAGCTAGCGCGAAGAAGAGGAGGACGAAGTGAGACAATAAGAACTGCCTGCCCATCCCAGGAACGGGTGCTGTGTCTGAGTATCGTTTCTCTTACAATATATATCCTGATCATCCTACATCCTGATGAAGGCCATACTCTAGGACGAAACGTCGAAATAAACTACGTTATGACCACGGAGAATCTACTTGACTATATATATATATATATATATATATATATATATATATATATATATATATATATATTGTGCGTGAAAGATAAAGTCTTATCGAAAATATTACAAAAATAGCACACAAATATCTTTTACAAAAGGTTTTCATTTGCTTGATAAGTATGCGCACACCCCCTACTTGTCTGCACACGAAACATACAGATGCGGCAATTTTCGTCATTCTTTGACTTAATTCTGAATTCGACTCACTACTTGTCACTGACCTATGATCCGACTTTCTAAAGCCTGAAAAGAAAAGTAACGGGCATGAACAGTCCCCTGTGACATAGCTGCAATAGAGGATGGCCAGCATTCTGTTGGCGGTGGTTGAGAGCCTTATCCAAGCTCTTAAAAAATATCCCGCACCAGCGCAAGCAAGAGTCTGCACCCCATGATTCATCACGAAGAGGGCCTGATACTGCCCCCCTCGTACTTTCCGATATGATTGAAGGAGAAAAATGAAAGAAAAACAATGGAGGCCTAAGCTGTGGGAGAGTGAAGTCGCAATAAATATAAGTAAAGTTAAACCCACTCGCGAAAGGATATGTAATTGCCAACACCAGGAGTTCGTTCAAGAGTGTATATCTAAGCAACGATAGGGCAGCCAACAAATGAAAAGTAATTGTACTGAATCGGCAAAAGTTGTGGAGCTCACCAAGACTCACTAAAGAAACATAATGTGGTCTTCAAGCTCAATCAGTGCTCGCTGAAAGCTTCCCCGTGAAAAACGCTGCGCACATGAGCAAAGATTGAATACTAGAAACTACCATCTGTGTTTATAGTATGCTTGGCTTCACCGCAACTTATGGCGACGAATTTACGTTCGTTCATTCATGTCATGTCAGGAGCACCGCACAGCATTGTGACGATGACCATACAGGGTTGCTATTTGGTAGAATAAAAAAAACTGTCAGGCCTGCGCAGAACGCACATGTAGCATAGTCACTGCGAAAGCTGGATTAGCGGCCTTTCAGAACCTTTTCTAAACTCTTTGAATATTTCTGCAAGCACGCTTTCAGCATAACCACTGCGCCTTAAATATACGCAATTCCTATGTAGTAGGCCGGCATTCACTATGCTATCACTCATCATTCTTCGTAGAAGCGTGGTATCTGCTACACACTCGCGAAGAACTTGGTGAACTTTTTACGCAGCGGCTAATGACAATAAAGAATTGTGCCAGAAGCGGGAGTGTGCCGCCGGTGAACAAGTACAGGCTTTCGCAATGGGTGGGAGCATTGGACGACCCTTTCGTTACGCTATTCTCATTTTGTGAAGCGCGGTTGTTTCTTAGCTGTTCCAAAACGCCTTGGTGCTCATACTAACGTGATTACTTTCCCGATATCAAGCCTGCCTAAGGCAAGTTTGCAACACTGTTTCAAGCACCGGCGTTGCTCTGTGGTAAGACACTGGGCTGGCACGCAGATAATCAAGGTTCAAATCCTGCTGTTGCTTGGTGCTTTTATTTATTTCGCTTTTCGTGTGACAGTGGTCACGGACAACGGCAACGACGGTGGCAGTTGCAGTGGTGGCGGACAACTATGGCGAACACACGACCCCTGTTGTGATCTTATAACAGCTATTGTTGTAAAAAGGCGTCAGAACCTAATAGAGAAAGCCAAAGTAGCCAAGAAATTAAAACCAATAAAAGCAGCGCCAAACGAGTGAAGGTAGAGGATACTCGCCACGAGTCAGAAGCCTTCGGCGAATCTTTGGGCTTCCAGGTAAGCTACATCGTGAAAAAACTGTTTCTCTGTTTTACATGTTTGGTTGTTGTTGCTTGGAATGAGCGAGTGGTTCCCAGGAAGTTTCAGCATTAAACAAGCTTCGGAAGAGAGCCAACATACGAGGAAAATGTTTTTCCTGTTTCTTTGTTCCTATTTTTAACATGTTTTCTTTAATACGAAAAACTCCCCCTGTATGTTTTTTTATTATTACCGCATAGGGTATCCCACGTTCCCAAATTATATTTCTACCTTTGCATGTGAAGGTGAAAGAGTGAAAGTGAACCTGTTTAGTGCTTGAGAACTGCTTCGCGAAGCTATCGCGGTATGGTCTCTCTCTCAAGGCGATCTGGCTAGCTGAGCGAAAACTCGTCGTAACGATTTGCCGTCTCGTTTAGCAAATGTATCTGAGCTATGAACTGATACATTGAACAGCGAGCACAAGCGTGGAAGCAGACGGCGCTTCTCGCGTCTGCTGCTCCGGCGCGGCACTTCGGCGGCAATTCTGTAGGGGGCGCTGTTACGACGTTCACCACCGCTTCGGGGGGTGACGTAATCGCGGCGCAAAAAGGAGCTGAGTTTCCCCTCCTGTCTATTCTTCCAGCGTAGGTTAGACATCATTGAGAAGCCGACCATTGGGGTTCCTGAAGTCACCAGTAGTTAACCATAAAGCCAGCCCATCTTCCAGTAGTGTATGGTATCTGGTTGAAGATGGGTTATTGAGCTTTCTGTTGTTGCGTATCTCTATTTTTATCAAATTTACACTACGTGCACTGCGCATGAGCAATAGCGAGCAGCTTCAGCATCGATTGCGGGTAGAGTGAACAGCGTGCTAGCCAGGCTTTTGCCAACATCCCCCAACTTTGTCAGTTTGACTTTATCCTAAATGCACACTTAAATATAATCTTTATTTACTCACAATACGTTTTCACTTCCCAACTTTTATTTATACTCAAATTATTAAAACTACTGAATTTTCAGCCCACCACCTCCCTTCTCTTTCCCCAGTGTCTTATAGCCAAATTTTCCACGCCAAAACACTTCTATACTTTATATGGCGCTCAATAAGATCACACGAGAAAACTTTTAGGTGTATAGGAGATTGATAGATTAGAAAAAAAGTGTGCATTAGCCGATGGCTATTTCTATAGGAGTAGCAATATCTTGCTTTATCTCGGTAATATTTCTGGTAAGTGGCGATATTGTCCTGCGAACTTGTTCAGCTAGGCCATATGAACTCATATCACCTGAGCAACATAAGCTTCACAGAAACTATTAAACTGAAACAGCTTTTTTATCTTTCATAGACAAAATAAAGCATGCTCTTTACAGCTGCCACAATGTCGGCACAGTATTTGTAGATTTTAGCAAGGCATTTGACACTTTCTCTCGTGACATCCAATGTCATAAACGAGAAGCTCTTGGCATTCGCGGCCCAGAAAGTTTACTCATACGCAGCGGTTTAACTAACAGAACGTAGATTGTAAATTTTGAAGGTTTACTATCACGTGTTCGGTCAATCATAATGGATGTCCCACAAGGCTTGCTTTTAGGTCCACGCTTATTTCTCGTATTTATTAACGATATTCCCAGTAGCCTAACTAGCCCTTCATCTATTTTATACTCTGACCACATCCCTACGTTTACTACCAGTGATTTCATGAATACCATAATAACCCGACTCAACTGTGATTTTAGCAACTAATCTGTTTAGTGCGAAAATAACAAACTTCGTATCAGTGCATCAAAAACCCATTTCTTGCTTTTTAATACGAATAAACTTCTCATCCCATCTGCACCCCCCCCTTATCCTTCATGATAATGTTCTTTCACCTGCACACAAAGTCATCTTTCTTTGGGCCAAGCTGGATTGTCATCTTAAGGTTATCTTGCATGCTGAAATGATCTAAAAAAGGATCGCCTTTGGTATCAGAGTGCTATTTTTTACCCGCTTGTTTTCCCACAGCATATCAGAACTTGCCTTTATTACGCATTTATACATTGCCACCCTCAATACTGCATTTTCGTCTGAGGAAACACATATACTACGCATTCATACATCTACAACATTTGCAGAATGAGGCTTTGCGGATCATGAGTTTTCCCAGCTACATGTCTCATTCGGCACTAAATTGCACTTCATTAGACATATTACCAGTATGCTACATTGTTCAGCTCAAACTGCTTTTACTAATATATTGCACTCTTGAATGTGAAATTGCTGTCGATACATGCCATGCATGTCCACTGACAAAACTGCACAGTAACAAAACTAGCTTTTCATCTAACAGCCGCATTTTACTTCCCTGAATAAACAATAATTATGAGAAATTCACAGCTTTTTTCACTGCTATTCAACACTGGAATACATTGTCATTACATAATAAAGCATGCCACACAACAATAACAGTAAAAAACACATGAATACACACCTACTGACTACATTGCTAGATATCAATGCATTGCTTTTCATTTATTTATATATCACAAATGCTGCCAGCCTCGCACATGAGGCTTTAGGCAGGAGGGGGTGATACAAAGAAGGTTGAATATAGAAATGCAACGAAAATAAAATTATGCCAAGTGTAGCTACATCATCGATAAAAGTGAAGCGCCAGTATTTACGCAATAATAGTGATTTTCGCATGAACGCAAGAAAAAAAAAGGAAAGCAAGAAAGCATCACAATCGCAACGACGACAAGCATCTGCTCATAAAGAAACAAAAAATAAAAAAAACAATGAAAAAGGAACCATCATATACTTGGGCCAAAAATCAGCGATGAGTAGAAAACAAAGCCCTGAAAACAAGCACATCGTGATAATATCTGAAAAAAATAATACAGGGCAAGGTGAAAAAAGATGAAAGTCTTGTGGGATGCCTTTGTCTAAGTTTTTTCATGAACGACTGATCATTTTGTCAATTTATCAAATCATCAGGGAGAGCCTTCCAGTTAGTGAGAGTGTGCAGAAAAAATGAGTTTCTAAAGGCTGTTTTTTTACAAAAATATTCTGTCAGTTTTTTTTTTTTGATGCTCGGAACTAGTAGATCGGCGATGAACAGTTTCTATATACGCATCTTTGTTTATTCGGAGCTTATTGTGGTAAACTAAACATATACACCTCAATCGACCGTGTTGCCGTCTTGCCTGCAATTTGTCTAGGCCAGCTCTCTTTAACAGTTCACTGGGCGACGTAAGATAGCTGCAACGATTATAAACAAATCTGATTGCTTTTCTTTGAACCATTTCAAGTGTGTTCATATTTACTTGGCTGTGAGGATCCCAAAGCACAGACGATGTTCGAGGATCGGACGAAAAAAAGTGTTACACACAATCATTTTTATTTTAGGGTAAACTTGAGCAAAGCGCGTTTTGGAAATTCTAATTTCTTTAAGAATTCTTTCATGCAGGCACTATGCTCATTCCACTAAAAATATGTGCTTAATACAACCCCTAAATATTCATAAGTGTTAGCAAACAATTATTTTTCACAATTTATGAAATATGAGTTTTGCGAAGGATGCCGTTTACGTGTTACGATCATAGCTACTTTTTTTGTTAACCTTCATCTGCAACACTTCGCACCAAGAATATATTTTTATTCACGCTGCGTTTAAAAGAATCTGTCTCTGTACAACGTATTTCCCGATAAAAAGTGCAGTCATCCGCCAATAGCTTAATAGTAGCCGGAATGGCATTCGTTATATTGTCTATAAGAATTAAAAAAAAAATAAGTGGCTCTGTAGCACTGAACCCTTGGGAATTCCCAATTTCACCGGTCGTGAATAGGAGCGGACGTCATCGATGCAAACTGTTTGATTTTGGCAAAATACGTACGCCTCAATCCATGAAAATATTGAGTCGTTTTTCAGTATAGCCTTAAGTTATGAGAGAAGTTTTGGATGCGACACGTGGTTAATGCCTCGATGCACTGTACTTTATAACTAAACGTAAACAATTTCATTCATTTCACTATAATACCACCTAGATATTTTGTATCACTGATTTGTGCTGAACTTTTTCTCCATTTTTTAATCTCCTGTTTCTATAAATTTAAGATCTCATGTCATTAAAGTAAGTTGCAAGCATGTTTTGTTTGTTTTTCGTATACCGTATTCTTTGATGAACGCTGTGTATATAAGTTACGTTGATTGCAATATTTATTGTTTTAATGAGTTCTGTATTATTTGTTAGCATAATACGTTATTGTAAGTACTTACCTTTTGTGGTTGTTTCTTGTATTTTTCTTTTTTTCTGTATGTCCTGCTTTATTATTACTTGCCCCGCCACGGTGGTCTAGTGGCTAAAGTACTCGGCTGCTGACCCACAAGTCGCGGGATCAAATCACGGCTGCGGCGGCTGCTTTTCCGATGGAGGCGGAAATGTTGTAGGCCCGTGTGCTCAGATTTGGGTGCGCGTTAAAGAACCCCAGGTGGTCGAAATTTCCTGAGCCCTCTACTACAGCGGTCTCTCATAATCATAAGGTGGTTTTGGGATATTAAACCCCGCATATCAATGTGTGCTTTATTATTCTTCCACGTTTTTGCTAATCTTCAACTGCTTCTTGTCAATAAATGCAATGTGATTGTTTTTGACAAATTACTAATAGGAAGTCTCCCTGACAGTTTTGTAACTCCGGGACGTCCTTCTGTACTAATGAAAAATAAAAAGTTGATATGTTCATTTGTTGTTTCTGTGGTTTCCGCTCGTCCAGATATACTGATCGGCTCTTGTGAAAAAAATATCATTTAAAGTAGCACGGTGTCCTTCTTTGTTTTCTCTCTACGTTCCTGTTCAGTTGCGCTTACTCACTCATCAGGAACAAGAACTTTGCTGCTCTGTTTTGGTAGATTTGCTGCTTGTTACGTGAGAGTAGCTCGATGAGACACAGACTGCTAGAAGAGGGACGACATACGCATGCATGTCGTTCCTCTTCTAGCAGTCTGTCTCTGGGGCTGTATAAAAAAAAGGGGGGGGGGTTGCGGACGCAAGGTTTAAAATAAGTAGCAGTCAATAGGCGTATACCCGCTATATTGTGTGCACAATTTAAGAAACTTACTTATTGTACGGGCCAACAAAGACATTGGAGGAAGCCAGAAAATAGCCATGGCACCAACTAGAAAATTTTGCTGCCAAACGGGATTAAAAGAGGCCAAGTTGGCACAGAGTAGCTACTAATGGCAACTCCGACGCTGACGGAAGTACTATATGACACCACCACTTTTTTTCATTTTTGCTCAACAGCCAATCAGTGTGCCTGAAAGGCGACTATGTGGCGGTTGTCCACTTTTGCGATTATTTCAGACTATTGTGGAGAAGATTAAGAAAATTAGGGTGCTTGAGGCTCCATGACGCAGCTAGCCTTGGCAAGCCATTCTATTTTGAAGGCTGCGGTGTCGGCACGACTCGTGTGTTTTCGCGGTTATTTCATTTTTATTATACCCCTCAGGGCCAGAGGCATTACAGAGGGGGAGTGGTAAAAGCACAAAAAGGTAACAAAATAAAAGGAACAAAATATGCAAGTACAATAGAGACGCACTATAAGTTAGAAAGAGCCTGAGTATACAATATTAGCTACAGAATTGCGAAAATGTTTACAGTTATTAATGTTTACAATGTCAGCGGGAAGGCCATTCCAGTCGCGAGAGGTTCGTGGTAGAAATGATTGATAAAAGTACTCAGTATTACATGAAGCGAATCCAACTTTGTGACGATGATCAGTGCGATGGGATACATAAGATGGTTGAGGGATGAGTTGATCGCGCAGATCAGGATGATGATACATTTTATGAAACAAGGCAATGCGTGACACTTTTCTGCGCAGTGATAATGATGGGAGGGAAAGGTCTGATTTCATAGAAGTTATGCTGGCGGTGCGACTGTAATTAGCGCGAATGAAACGTACAGAGTTGTTCTGAACCATCTCTAGAGCAGTAATTAAGTTGATATGGGTGGGATCCCACACCGATGTAGCATACTCTAATTTCGATCGGATTAGTGTTTTATAGAGCAGGAGTTTCAAGGAGGAAGGAACGTGATAAAAATTTCGACGAAGATAGCCTAACATGCGGTTAGCTTTGTTAATTAAGTTCTCGATATGAGCAGACCAGTTTAGGTTTGCAGTAATGTAAACACCGAGGTATTTATATGAAGTATATCACGCAATAAACAGTGGTTGCCAAAATTTTGGTGTACGGTGTGCGGTAGCTTTTTCCCGAAGCACGATCCCTCGACTCACATCAGCTGGCTCACGGAGACGTTCAAATATAACAGAACATAACCACCAGTAATAACCTAGCACGTGGTCTAAAGCTTTGATCGCGTATTGGCCCGACAGTTTACTCGCAGTGCACCAAACTTCCCTCTTTATTTTTTTTCTTCCATCAAACATACAGCCCCAGCAATTTCAGGCATATTTTTTGATTCAGTGTTTTTCATACCACGTGGAATTCGATGCCTTCGTACAATAAAGATTCAAAATTCGCGCGATGACGTTGATCATATATTCGACACAGACACACCATAATATCGGCTTTCACCACCAAGCGTGAACCGATAATCGCCGATTTTTAACATCAATGTTTGCGACGAGCGCCTGGCCGCTCTACTGTGAATCGGAAGTTGCCATGTAGCTGGAATCTGCTTCAAAAAGATATAATCTGAAAAAGGTACACAACCATTCTCATCTCAAGCCCTTCAATACTTATCGTATGGAAGAGGAAATAATATATGAGTTAGAGAGCATTTAACAACTGTACTTTGCAGGAAGCGTTCCAGAAATCATTTTAAAACGGCTAATGTTATTTGCACAGACGTTTCTCAATCTTACGGCACGGTTCAGACAGGGACAAAAATAGAAGCGATCTAGCAGTTGAGAAGTCAATCTGATTGCTGCTTGATTACGCCATGGCATTCAACTCTTGAAAGCGAAGCTCAAGCGTCATTCAAGTCTTTCTTTTGAAACCTCGGCTGTTTTTTCGCCGGGCAGTCAATTCATGTTTTCTAGAGGCGATCACTACCTAATGTTGCACACTGCACGTTCATCTGTCTGCTAGGAGCAATCCTACTGAGGAAATACAAAGTACATTGTTAAGCTGATGGATAGTAACAAAATGTGGTATACTAGTTGTCTGAACAGAAATGAGGGCCTGAGACAGGCTGGCTAACATTCTGATTGGTTGACATATATTTTTGTCAAATACGTATATGACAAACCATTTCAACGCTAACACGCCAAAGATCGCAATTCGCATTTGACCAAGTTGTCAGAGGCCCTTATTTGTCTTCAGACAGCTACTAATCCACAACTATTTTGAGCCCTCAACTATATTATCCCTCATGGGCACATACTCATTCATGTTAATCTAAAAATAAACAGGTCATATCAGTTGGAGAAAACTCTCCCTAACCATTCAAGAGTGGCTGATATCGAAGGGGCAACAAGATACGATACGTTAAATTAACGCACACACATATGTTTTGCTGCTAACGCCGTGGTATGTAGGGCGGCAGTTCAAGAAGCGCTTCTATGAGCATAATCATTGTGATCCTCAGCCTATATTCAATGTGTGTTGCAGCTCTAAGGCCTCTCCCAAAGATGACTAATTCACCCTCTCTTGCGACAGCTGCTACCACTTTAGTGCTTCGAGCTCTAATATCTTCACCCAAATTAATACTCTGCTATCCCCGACCTTGCTTCTCATCTCTTATTATTAATTCTGTCGTTCTAACTTTGCGGGGGCTGTCTGCTTTTCTTATTACGCTACCTGCCAGCGCCCATTTTTTCACATGGTGCTAAGTAGGATGCCGGCTACTCCTGTTTGTAACTTTACCCCTGCAGCTGTTTTCCAGTATCTCATTTCAATGTCTATTATCTTCCTTTTCATTGCACACTGCGAAGTACTCAACTTTTTTTAGAGTTCACTAATTGTATTGCCAGTTTCAGCCATGAAATTTAGTACTGGTTTTAAACCGTGATTATACAATTTCTGCTTGAAAATAGCGGTGCGGGAGCACATGCCGATTTAAAAGTGGTTGCGTGTCAGGTGCCATAAGTTGGCGCTTGCCTAAAGTGGTTTATCCCGGTATTAAAGTGATAGGATAGCACAAGATGAACGTTTCATTAACTGTGGTGATACGCATCAACAACCCCGTTAGAATGAATAATTATGTGCAGTGAAAGAGGCGAAACAGTTTTATCGCACTTGACGCCAAGAACGAACAAAATCTGCACACATCCGCTGCTCAGCTTTGCGAAACAGGAATGTAAAAACATGAAGTCAGAATTACCAGCACTGCAAATAATTGTTCACCGAAAATTGTACACCAGCGTAGGAGACACGACGTAAACGCGTCAGCATTCAAAGCCTTATTAAAAATGCGAAAGTCAGATGTTAAGCCAAGATTCAGACGCTGCCTTCATCGTGAAACTAAAACAGCATCAATATCTCACTCTTGTCAATGGAGCTCGAAAATAGTGATAAAAAATCAACTAGAACAAGTGAAGGAAGCAGCGGAAAAACTTAAAAAATCGGTGTGCCATTCACTTTTCTCATGGTATGTGCCTGAAGAATCACAGCGCCACAGTTTCCTCTGGCAATCACTGTAGAAACAAGTTGGAATGTGAGCAACACCTTGAAAAACCATATCGAGCTTTTTTCCACAACCTGGCTTTTCCCCTTTGATTATGCTAGAGAACAAATTTTTCGTTTTCTTATATCTTTTTTTATTGCTTAACACCAACATTCTGTAAAGGATACACGCAGCCCCGCCGACCTCGAAGGAAAAAAAAAACAAGAAACATGAATCGAAAGCCGGTATTGACAGCTGTTTCTCGGAGTGTGTTTTTTTTTTTCTTTCAAATAATCTTTTATCGCTCAGCCTAAATAAAGAGATCAGAAGAAACGTCCCGACGAAGAATCGTCAGATATAGCATATCCAATGTTTGCAATCTCGTCACTTAACGACACACCAAATAAAACTTTCTTTCAAGGGCTCCTTTCAGTGTATAATGCAACTTTTAATAAAAAGCATCATATGACGAAGCCAAGCATGGACAAAACCATAAAGAAGCACTAGGCAACATTCGCAAACACACGTGGCATCAGCCATGATTTAGGTAGTAGGAGCCTACAACAACAGCTGGTGTTAGTTTATAACTTAAGATGCGGATAGTCATTGAAATTGATTTTCAAATTGTGAATAAACGTTAATAAAAAGCTTTAATATTTGCAAGATATTTTAAAGGCAGACGCCGGTTGTATTGAAGCTCAAGATATATGGCAAAGTGTGTATAACGTGTTTTCGTTTGTAATAATTTTTTTCCAGCGTACTTGTAAAAATCATAGAGAACTACACTGTTGCATTAAAGCCCAAACTCCATAAGCGCGAAAATGCACGCGACAGCGACGAGCGACGCGACGTAGATCGGCGTCGCGCGAGCAGTCGCTAGCGCAGGCAAACCTCATTCACGCGACGGCTTCGGCGACCGAATTCCACTGTTGCTGGCATGAGGCCGTCCACTCGCACCAAGAAAACCGCGTAGCGAGCGGTTTCCAATTTAAAAATAAGATATATTGTTGTGTAATGGAACGGAAAGTGTTTATTATTGCCTTGCAGCATTTTTTATATGCGCATGCGTAATAAACATTGCGTTATTTCTTGTTGCGCATACGTGACTCGGGCAGGGTCACGTGCACCTATGTAGTCTTCGTCTTTTCCGGTTTTTCACTATTGGCTGCTTGAGCCCAGCACTTCCGGGCGATGAGCGACAGTTTCCAAATCTGGAGAACCGAGCGATCGCGCGAAAACGAGCACGCGACACGTCGCGCGAACGGCCTGTTTCGTCGCTCATAGCGTCGCTCGTCGCTGTCGCGTGCATTTTCGCGCTTATGGAGTTTGGGCCTAATACTTTACAGGTAGGCGACTAAAAGGCGAGCGTACCACAAAAACTAGAATTGTTATGTTTGTACGTTTTTTATTCTATAGACTGCCACTCAATGATTTCAGTTCAAGTTACATAAGTGCCACTAAATAACACGTGAGATTACGTAAAAAAAACACGTACACTTCTTGTGTGAATGTCGAAAAAAAAAGGAACCAAAATTTTTCTTGAAACTGACAGTGTCTAAGTGTAACATGTTTTCCTAAATAGATTGAAATTCTCTACAAGGTGACTAAAAATCCTAAAGTTGAATTGTTTGACCAAAGAAAGTTTTCCTCCGCCTAATCCAACAGCTGATATTAGCCATTATTTAGACAACACTAGTCATCAATAGCCAGTAGATAATAGCATTAGCTATCATTTAAACAATACCAGCCTGTATGGTATGATTACTTCTGGCTACTACACTGCTCAGTATGTTGAATGTTTACTTGCTGAATGGTGAATATATGTTTACTTGCTCTGCTCACTGCAGTGTCTTATTTTCTACGGTGACGGTTTGGTATAATATATTGCAGTCAAGAAATAAAGCCGGATAATGCAGTTGCCGTTGCAATTGACCAAATGGTAGCTACATCACAGCCGTCAGGTTGAACAGTTTTATACAACACAATATCTTGCAAGTTATTATTTGGTTAATTGCTTCGCGAACTTTACACAGGGAATCGAAGAACTCCCAGACAAGAGAGTATCCAGATTGTACGAGAATGACCGAACACAGGACATGTACTGCCTGACTGAATGATAGCCGAATAACAGTAGTAGAGATGTGCAGAACGTGGCCATTGTGAAAAGAGAATTAACAAAAGGAGAGGGGAGGCGACGTTGTTGGATGACACAAACCTCTTTACCATAAGGTTGTTCTGCTTTTTCATCACCTGTCTCACAGCTGGTTTGCGTGTATCTACACGACGGAATTCTTCGCGGAAAATATATTCCGCGGATGATCATTCCGCCGCTAGTCCGGATGCGAAGCGCATCCAGAGAGCGGCCAAGAAGCGCCGGAGAAAAAAAAACAAAAAAAACATGGTGGCATTCTTTGAAGCGCGAGCCACCCACTTCGAATAGTTAAGTTCTTCGTCGCTCATTGCGTGGGCCGTTAGTCCCAAACTGATGATTGTGTTCGCTTCAGGTTTGTGTCCGCAAGCTTCGCTGGCAACGTATTCATGGCAATTCGGTACTGATTCCATCGTTATATTTGTTTCCCGTGAGCTGTAGCCTTAGCTAGTGCCTCTATTGACAGAGCACGAGCTCAGTAATCTGCGATAGCACGAGCGCTACCATATCTTCGTAGTCATACTATTGTGTGAATGCTTGCTTTTTTCTCTCAAAACGGCGTGAGCAGTGTGAAAGTCGAAAGCCCATCCCCGCTAGGAAAATTATTGAAGGTTTCCATGTCTTCCTTTTGTCACAGAGTTTCTTTAGGTTGAGACGGAGTTAAAAAGAAAACGACGTCCGAACTAGATTATGAAGCGCTCTTCTATGCCGCAGAAGATCTCATTGAAAAAAAAGACTACATCGCTAACAAGCATCTGAGTATGGAACACCAAATGTACCATGAGCTTTGGGTTAGTGACACCGAAAAAGGCTGCTGCGAGTGCTAAGAGAACAGTGCTAAGTTGTAGTCACTCGTGGGATATCGCATAGAAAGATAGGACGCCTTGATGCATCCAGCCATATCTGCGAAAACAAGGCTGCAGGTCACGCTATAGGTTGTATTCACGTGACGTCAGCTTGGTGGGCGCAGCAGCGAAAAATGCGCAAGCTGCGTTGGCGACCGCGTGGCCTCCCTTTTTGAAGGCCACCATAGCGGCGGCCGGCGGCATGCATACTGGCTTTTGAGTCTCGCTGTTCCAACAGGTGCACACAAGTTACTGCGGGCACGTTGCTCTTGTTTTATTTTATTTGGATATAGAAGGTACGAGATTTGCGAAGCTGTTGAAGCTACTATGGGTGAGCCGTGCTAGGTTCGCTAGAGCGTGTACACCGAGAAATTGGACGCTGATGCTAGAGACAGATACACGGACAAAGTGGCTCTTCACAGTGTGCGTCGACCCACTCATTCTGACGAGCGAGGAGGTCGCATTTGACACCAGACTTGTTTGGAAGGTGGAACTCTGAGACATAAAGGACTGTTTGGTGCATATACGGCAAGTTTAGTGACGCACAAACGACTGAAAGTCAAGAAATTGTTGGATACTTGAGTAGTGCGTTTGCACACGAACCTTCGCTGAAAAGGGATGGTGAGTGCATCGCTGTGGGCGCAAAGGTGAGATAATCTGAAATTATATTCTATCTGTAGGTGCTAAAGTCGAGTTTACCTATGTATTTATACTAGTGCGATGTTTTACGGATTCAGTTGAAGCAGCGGGCTTAACAGCACTTACGAAGTTGTACGTGAAAACACCAATGCATAGGGCAGATTACCTTGTGATAGTGCACACGAGACTGAAATTTCAACGTGGTTGGCTCACCCACAGCTTTGATGAATCGAATGAAAAGTATCAGGAGCATTAAATTATTCACTAGACCAAGGTTACAAGCCTCCTGTGCTTTGACGCAAGTGCACTGAGCCAAGTCACTTAAGCGAGAAAAACAAAAACGTGTGCATCTCATTTAAGCTCGTAGTGTACCGCGCATGCATAATTATAAACAGTCCAACGTTGAGTATTCCGGTGTGTTGTGCTTTTCGCAGACGTCTCTGCCAGAGCATTGAAGCTTACTGCATTTACTGCGTTATTGCATTTTTTTAATTTTCGTGTTTCCTTCGCATCTCAATTACTCAAATCTGCCAGAATATGAACTGAACTGAGTTTCCATTCCAAGGTGAACCACTCTCAAGCAGTCACCCCACAGCCTTGCTAAAATCAGCCTGGCGACGACGGCTGAATCACTCGCCAGCACACTGTGCTACAACCTGCAGTACACGGCTACATGACCGCGAATAACGTTCCGCAAGGAATAAAATATAACCGGTTTTGAGTTTTCAGGCGCGTGGCCCTTCCATTTTGTGTGATGGCTGCACACAACTACGGCACAATAAGGGGTGCCAACGAATAGTGGGCGACAAAAAATTACGCAGAGGCACACACACGTGTACATGACCCTAGCCATGGCGGTTAGAAGCAGTGCCTTTTTCGAATTGTTTGCCTGCTGTGCGGATAGCCAAATGATAGGCTGTGGAAGCAGAGGGCTGCTTTGAGGTGAATACTACCTATATGGTATCTTGTTTCAGGCAAGCGTTGCAAGTATGTGCACTTCTACTGGAAACATTGTTCCTTATGTGTTGCTCCTTAAGCTAGATTCACACCCGAAGGCAAAATCCCGCTGCTCCACGGACCAAATACTCACATGAATAGTTTAATCCGGCGCAGCAGTGGAGACATCACAGGCACACGGCCGGACCTACGCTCGCGGAATCCTCGTGCATACTCTCGACTCCCATGCTTATGCAGCGCGCTTATGTGGTCACTCAGGTCACGCGCTGTGAATGCAAACCACCAATACACCACCAAAACTACCAAAAACCACTCCCCCATTCCACTATAACACGAAACACGTTCGGTCGTTGTCGCAAAACTAAAACATGTGAATTTCAAGCCGGTAGCCTGCTTCCTAGCCATACCAATCCGACCAATGTTGACAGATTTGACGCTGAGTCCTCTCGATCGACGGCAGACGAACATCAAGCGGACGAATCAAAATGGCGGTGATGCATTTCAATCCGTGCCGCGAGTGGAGGAGATCGGATGAGGCAAGGATGCCAAGTTTTGATGACGCACACGTCTAGTGATGCGCCGTACACTGCGAAAATTTCTCCTTCGTTCCTTCGTGTGAATACACCTTTAGCAGTGGTGTTGCCTTATGTTGTACTTGTGTTATACATTGCAACATCCAACGAAGCATACTTTACAGGTGAAAACTTGCTATTCGAAACCAATTTTGAAACGTAATTAAACGAAATTTTCTTACGTATAATGCAGTTAAATGCCGATACGTTGTCGGCTATTTTTTGGTTTTTCTTAATTTTAGTGGGCTAGTGGCAAGTAATGTGATTTACGTAATTTTGTGCTCCATACCCGTTCAAGATGAATTATTATTATTATTATTATTATTATTATTATTATTATTATTATTATTATTATTATTATTATTATTATTATTATTATTATTATTATTATTATTATTATTATTATTATTATTATTATGCACGTTAAGGAATCTGATCGAAATTCCCAGACTCTTCCTCCACGACGTGTCTAATAATCATATCATGGTTTTGGGACGTTAAACCCCAACAGTTACTATTAGCATGCTTCAAGGTATGGCCTACAGTGATATACATGGTAGTCATATGTTTCAGTGAAGATACCAACGTCTAGCATTTACGGCTTCATTATTAAGCAGTGACGCTTCGCAGTGGCTTTTAGAAAGATAAGCAGAGTTTGGAGCAGGCCACGTTTTTACTATATGAAGTATATGATAAAGAAGGTCAAGTGACACTTGCTATGGGCTCATTCGACAGACATAAATGTAAACACGGCACCCCTTGAGCTGAAGTCGACAGTCAGACGGAAACCTGCGTAATCAGAAAAACACACGAAGACAGTTGACTAGTTGAACTGTGGTGGATTTTACATCTGCGAGACTGGTAACTTTCAACAAAAAAATGAAGCAGCACATGTATGAAGCAAACCAAAAGGTTTCATGATCGAGTGCGCTGGCCGAACACGAAGAAGCAACTTACCATGAAATAGACTGGTATATGTAGAAAACAGCTGAAAGAAAAAGGATTCGACTTCTCGACTTCATGAGTCTCTGACAATCTAGGCAACGGCGCACACGCCTAAACGTAATTACGTCCACTTCCCACACGTGTATAAACTATGATCACGTCGTATTTTAAAACATACGTAATCAGGCTGTTTGCGCGTTCTATTTTCGTCATGAACAAAGCTTGAGCGGGAACTGAAACGTCCTGCGTTCGTATAACATTCCTGGTATGTATAGATTTTAACACCACGGGCATCAAAATACAAGTATACACTGGACAGTGGCAGCACGTTCTTGCAGATCAGGATAGGGGTAAATGTGTTATCTCGTGCCATGCTCTTTCGCTTATACGTAGCCCCCTGTGGTATGGAGAAGAAAATAATACCATGCCCACGAAAACTTTTACCGCAGTTACCCGGATTGTAATGTCAACAGGGACCCACACACAAAGTGTGCGCAAGTAAACGCGGTTCAGAAGGGGAAAAAAACGCCGCGAAGTTGCAGTTAAGAACACCGCATTCAACCAGGCGCTCGCCTTCACCAGAGCGAGAGGAGATCACGTGATCCAACTCTACACGTCACGGCAATTCCATCGCTTGCGCCTCCAGTGGTTTGCCTCACTGCAAATACTGACAAATTTTACATGAAATACTAAAGTGTTTGGATTCATTATTACTATTGATCAACTGGCTCAAATATTATTGTAGAAATAGACCTAAATGATGTATATTTTTTTTACTTTCTGTAAATGATGATGTATAATCCTTCTTTGGACATTAACTACCCCAATAAAAAAAATTTTGCTAATTACAAACTCTGACTTTCACGGCAATCATGATCTTCATCTGCAGTTCTATACGTAATACATTACAACCCAATCAAGTTTATACTTTGATTATTGTTTTTCTGAAGTTTGTGATTGAATGTAGATATCCCTGTCAATATTGTTCCTGCAGCTGACATGGTTCGTTTTTAAAGAACAGTGCGAAAAGGCACACAATACACAAAAAGAGAACAAACAAATACAGGGCTGAATCTCAACAATTTTTACGGTGAAAACGACGCACCGCCTATAAATACATATTGTAACTACTCCCATCGTACCGCATCACGGGACATAGCGAAGATGGGCCACCAAGAGCACAACCTATTGATATATATATATGGGGTTTAACGTCCAAAAACCACCGTATTATTATGAGAGACGCCGTAAGGAGGAGTCTGAAGACTTTGACTACCTGGGGTTCTTTACCGTGCGCTCAAATCTGAGCACACGTACCTACAGCATATTCACCTTCATTGGAAACGCAGCCGCCACCGCCGGGATTGGATCTCGTGACTTGCGGGTCAGCCGCCGAGTACCTTAGCAACTAGACCACCATGGCGGGGCAAGAGCACGATAAACACAGGTTGGAGAAACCGTTTACGCAGATACTCCCCGCAGTTTCTTGGGCAATAAAGTGATTGAAATAGTGCTGACACAGTTGCACATTCAATTGAGCGATATCATACGCTCCAACAATTTCGCGGGTTACAGGCAATTTTTGTAATCGATCGTTGGACGGAAACCCGGCTGGTCAGGAACAGACATGAAGACAATTAAAACAACACACTGACCACGAAAAAAGGCCCCGCCGCGGTGGTCTAGTGGCTAAGGTAGTCGGCTGCTGACCCGCAGGTCGCGGGTTCAAATCCCGGCTGCGGCGGCTGCATTTCCGATGGAGGCGGAAATGTCGTAGACCCGTGTGCTCAGATTTGGGTGCACGTTAAAGAACCCCAGGTGGTCAAAATTTCCGGAGCCCTCCACTACGGCGTCTCTCATAATCATATGGTGGTTTTGGAACGTTAAACCCCACATATCAATCAATCAACACTGACCACGAATAAAAGACTGACAATTGTTGACAAAAGATTATAAAAGCACGACGTTTTGGCCCCCGTGCGACAGCCTTGTTCACAAGTGAAAAATGTGTGAGCAATCCACCTATCTGTGTTATGAAATTTAAAGTAAGCAATGTGTTTGGGTGTGTGGAAAGTTGGCGTCATTTGGAATTAGTGTATGCGCCGTTGTCTGAATCAAGATGAATTCGAGACGACCAGTGCTTTTCTCTTACATTTATTCTTGCGTTATGACAGTCTATTTACGTCAAAATATAATGTTTTAGCCTTTGTGGGACATCACCAGTCTCACAGATATTTCACTGAGACAAGCTCCCAAAAGAAAATTTTCCAGGCGTTGTCTACAGCATCCCGTGCGCGGAGTGTGGACAATGCTTGTCAATTTTTCTGCTGACAACGTTTCTCGCCGAGACATCCGCGAGACTGGTAATGTTTCACAAAGGCTGAAACAGCATACCTAAGACATAAAAATAAGGCCTCGTTGAATGCACTGGCTGAGCACGCGGAAAAGTCAGGACACAAAATAGACTTATAACGCAAGAATAACAGAAAGAGAAAAGCACTGGTCATCTCGAATCCACTCCATTCTATTACAGCACATACGCTAATTCGAAATTATGGCAACTTTACACATGCCTACAAATGTTGCTTACTTCACATTTCATAACACACATAACCGGACTGCTCACACACTCATTTTTCAGTTGTGAACAAGGCTGCCGTACGGGGTCCAAAACGTCGTGTTATTATTTTCTTTTAATCGTGATAACTGTGTTGTTATAATTGTCTTCAGGCGATTATTGTGTTAACTCATTACACAACTTTTCTGAAAAACAGGCGAGCCCATGCATGACCTACAATAGATTGCATAATCAGCTATTTTGTCATCTATTATAGTGTAAAAATATGAGCGACGAATTAAACGTGCTATTTTGTTATCATAGTCACAACTCGAGAAGACTGCGGGGGGGGGGGGTGAAGAAAGTATGTCCAGATAAAACTTGGTATCATGGTACAGTTTATGAAATAATGTTACACCAGCAACGTGACGTCGACTTGATAGTGGTTTTACCTTGGTTCGTTGTCTTGATGTTGTGATACTCTTGATACTGAAGTTATCAGAACAGAAGAAGTGAACAGGACAATTTTGCCAATATTCAGTGATGATGCTGCACGAATAATTAGGATCTCATATGGTAAAAAGCATATTTAGTATTTGGGGGATAATTGTTGTGGTTGGGGTTTTTAAAGATGGATGATACTTTCTTTGGGTTACGCTTAACAAGACCGCATGCTCCGTTAGCTGATGCTCAGACATGTATATATATATATATGGCAATGCCACGTTAAATCAGACTGAAGAGATAGGCTAAAGTACTTTTAGAGTAATGTAACTTAAGGTCAGCCTTATTAAGTTAGTAGATCGTAGGAAGACGAGAGTAATGTTTCGTGGCGGACATTTTCTTTACTTTGGACGCATGTAGAGACTATTACCCATGAGATGCACCAAGCTTTCACTTCATAAAGGTAAGTCTAAAGGGCAAGACAGTCAGCATAACTAGTAATTTCTCTCTATTGAACACGATGAAACACGAACACTCTGATTCTAGAGGAAACACATTTCGGCAGATCCTTAATAAAAAAGAAGAAAAGTTGGAGACAAAGTACGCTGCCTTACATGTTACGGGAACAGAAGGAAAGGAAGGCCACAACGTTAGGGTGAATTCTGAGGTGCAATAGTTTGATCAGAAGACAGTAATGAGATACGTGACCAAAGATTTAGGTAAACAGACTAACACTGCGTGTACTTGAAACACGTCAGCTGCTGAAAACAGGTCTTCTATAAATCCGGCCAGTTAAGTGGCACTTGAATATTTCTTGCGAAAACCGCGAGTATATTTAAAAAGGATGACATGCTCTTCTAAGGTATTTATTACTTGAATATGTATGATGTACTTGAGGCGTTTAGATATGTTACGGGGCAAGTTCATGCACTACCTAACGCCAACAGACAAAAAAGAGTGTTCTACACTTGCCGTAGCTCCACCGCGGTGGTCTAGTGGCTAAGGTACTCGGCTGCTGACCTGTAGGTCGCGGGTTCGAATCCCGGCTGTGGCGGCTGCATTTCCGATGGAGGCGGAAATGGTGTAGGCCCGTGTGCTAAGACTTGGGTGCACGTTAAAGAACCCCAGGTGGTCGAAATTTGTGGAGTCCTCCACTAAGGCGTCTCTCATAATCATATGGTGGTTTTGGGACGTTAAACCCCACATATCAATCAATCACTTGCCGTAATGGCAACAGGTGGCGCTAACTGATGCTCGTACGCTTAATTGCGCTTAGATACCCTATAAAGTTGAGAGAGAAATGACCGCCACCTTAGCGCAGTGGGGATGCATCAGACGCGTTATTCAAAGGTCACATATTTGGTTCCTTCCGGTATCAAGATATCTTTTCTTCTACTTCTCCTTCTTCACTTTTTCATTACAATCATTTTTAATAACATTCCTTATACTTTTCTGAACATCATTGTCTGTTCGTTTTTTTTAATATTGTGTCTAACAGAGAAACCAAGCCCTTAATCTTCCACTACTTTCATTCAGATAATGAGGTAGGACACTTCGGTGGAACGGTAGCTAGTGTGCTCGGCTGCTGATCCGAAGGTCACGTGTTCGATCCCGGCCGCGGCAGTCACATTTCGAAGGAGGTGAAATGGAATATGGAGGCCTGTGTAATTTGCGATGCCACTGCAGGTTGAAGAACACCAGGTCGTCAGATTTTCTGAAGCCCTCCACTACGGCATCTCTCTAAATTCCATCTCCGTTTTGGTAAACAAAGCTCCAGATGATATTACTATAGATAGGAGGATAGTTAACTAGAACAAAGCGGTCACATAATTCAAAAATTGAGATTACTTTAGGAATTTGCCAATTGTGAAGAACAACACCACATTTCAATATCTGAAAACAAGGCTGATAGCACGTGAGAATGGTTTACAGAAGCATTTTTGGTATTTTGTCAATTAAAACGAAGTTGTCAGGGCCAGGATTAGGTTTCATGTTATTCAACCGGGCAGAAATGCCAGATTCACTGGTGACAATTTTCGCTATAAAAATTTGGGAGAGTGACCATAGTGTAAGTAAAGAATTAATGTCTTCATTGGTTAAAAGAGATGATAAGGCGTTGTTTAACAGATTTGAACACTCAGGATCAGAGTCTAATTGTCCGTAATTATAATTAAGGCTTTGTCATGTTGAAAACTCGAATTGATGACTGACCAGAATCTACAGAAATTATGGGTAATATAATGAGCAACTTAAGAAACGACGATGAGTTGTTTTTAAGCAGAGGCTGATATTCCTCATCGAAAACTTGGTACTTGTACAATGACGAAGGAACACCGCCATCATCTGCTTGGTAGTACGAGAGTTTTTCTTTTAACGAAGGTCGCAAAAGGCGGTGTGTAAACTAAGGCGATTTTTTCTGATGACTGAGGATGATAGCTGGCACATACTTCTTGACAAGGTTAGCGAATGTGGTTTTAAGCGATAGCCAATTTCGTTCAACTTAGCGAGGTGAATAAGGAAGGAGGAAGTTCTCAGTGAATATTTGTAGTTAAGTGTTCATCGCCCTCTAAGATTGGTGTGGCTGCATGAGTGAATTGTTCAGTGGTGCATCTGGTGATAATGCCATGATCAAACATATCACCTAAATGCAGCAACATACGACTTTTTTTTTTCTTTTTTTGCCCAAAAGTGACACGGAAAGAAATACTGAAATTAAATGAGAACACAGTAAACAGGGTGAACGCATAAGCATCAGCTGACTTCATTTACAAAAATCAGAAATATTAGATCCTCTAGGCGCATGCGTACCACCACTGTGTCACTAATGAAGCATCGAATGAATAATTCTATACTCGCTACTGCACAAATATACGAAAGTGTCGCTAATACAGTTCGCGCCCTTCTTCTTGATACAATAGTCTTCCAGCTACCCTCTTTGGTAGGTATCAGTGCTTTATGATTTATATGTGGGGTTTAATGTGACAAAACCACCATATGATTATGAGAGACGTCTTAGTGGAGGGCCCAGAAAATTTCATCATCCTGGGGTTCTGCAACCTGTACCCAAATCTGGGCACGTCGGCCTAGAGCATTTCCTACCTCCACTGAAAAAAACAACAACAGAGATACCAGCACTTTTATACCTAGAATCTTAGTCTCGCGCAGCCACGGTTCACATGTGCAGCCTGCTTAATGTACAGGTCACAGACAAAAAAGGCACCATATTTCTGTTATTCAAAGACAGCTCATGTTGTTACTCTTATTCCATCACATTTCTTTTCTCTGCATATTCAAGTGAAAAACATCTATGCGTTACAACACCAACTAACCCAACCAGAAGATTTATTTAATGCAGCAAATCAGAAAAAATAATTTAAAACACATCTTGGTTGTTAGTTAGGACGATGTCAAGAATATTTGCAGCAGTAGTGGAGCAATGTGTAGGACATACATTAGTTGCGGAAGTGCAAAATTCAAGCAGAGTGAAAGAAATGTATGCACTTGATGGTAAATTAGGATATATATGGAGAAATAGTAACCCGATCAATGCATGGTAAGTTTAAGTCGCCAAAGACGAGGAAGATAAGGTTAAGGAGTAATACAGAAGTCACAAAGTATGCTATGAATGAGAACTAGCAGACTTTAACTTACCGTTTCTTCAAGGTATTCTATGAGGTCCACAAGAAACTCCACCAGACATATTGGGAGGCTTGTAATAGCATCTGTAGCACCCGATTTGCACCTTATTCCCATGCATTCAAAGAAAGACGGAGCAGTGAAAATAAAAGCAGAATTTTGTTCATTTGTGGCCATAGAACGCCTACCTTGTTCCTATTTCTTTTCTCACAACGAAAGAAGCAAAACATTTCTGATTCGCTGAGAAGAATGCCACCTTGCGGGATAGAAGCATCCAGCCTGATTTCAATTAATACGAGAAGCGAAGTACATCTGTAGTCCGAGAGTGAAGGCAAGCACAATTATAAAGAAAGGGTGACAGTTTCGTATACGACACTTAGTGCGTTTCAAACAGAAATTGGTGAAATAATTACGCAAAGGCGGACGTTAAGTGAAAATTACACGGCTGGCGAAGATGTCTAATCGGTCAACACCAGTCAAGCTGTGGTGGCATCAATTGATGGTATAACGCATGATCCCCGCAACAACCTATAAATAAATATAATTATTGACATGCAGTTTGTCAAAGTTTAGACAGATACGGGCAGATTTTTTTAACTGATCGAGAAAACTTGAGAAGTTGTCGAAGCTTATTATCACGTCCAATGCGGAAACCAGTTTTTCTCAGCTTGCGGCCGTTACTTATCATAACCTCCATTTCTTTATTTTTTAAACAAATTGGCTGTGATGGGGTGCTTTTCGGCGGTTGAAAAGCGTCCCACGGGATGTGCTCTGGCAATGGAAGTCCCACTGGCACCATGCTTGTCAGAACAGAATCGATGCACAAACCGCTCTGAAGTTCTCCAGCTTTCAGTTTCAATTGCATCTACGACACCATCGAACAAAAATTGATATCCGCAACAAATTTTCTAGGTCATAACGTTTGATAACAATACTAATAAACCAACTTCAAGATGCTCCAAGACATCAACTAACGTAGATGATTCCCATTTGTTTTCTAAGCGCTGTACTTGTTTGGTAAGTCTTTTGAAATCAATTCTGAGCGTCGCGTGTATATTAATTAAAAACCCTCATTACTGATATCATGAGACAATTGTTGCTGGATTCCAGACGGTTAACAGCCTCAGCTACACCTCTAACTTCTCCTATTGCGCCTTTGACACAAGTCCGGGGATCTTAAAGACAATAGTATTTATTAGGATACTTGAATGCAGAAATTTCGGTCTGTCTGTCCTACTGTCTGTTTTGCCATGATTCAGCCTCCCGGCCAAAGTTTAAGCACTGGCTCAATGCCCTGCCATCTTGAACTGGAGATTGCGTTCATACTTGTGATAATTTTTGATCAAAAAGCAAATAATACTTATATATGACATGCAATATTAATATATAAGAATTAGGAGGTGGGTCCCTTTACTTAAAAATACATAAATACGTATTTTTTAAGGCCCCCGTGTTTCTTACACTGCGTTGAAAATACCACTACATGCCCCGAATTGCGCTCTACCTACGATAGGGTGCTGCCACCTGCCGGGTGGAAGGGCTACAAGAACCGTATCACGGATTGCTGCGGATGAGACCAGGACACATATGGTACAGCTGGCAGAAGACTATTGTCTTTCGACGACATTTGCAGCGAAGCACGAAGATATGCCACCATTTTTTTTCTCTGCATCACCACTCAGATACAACAGGCGCCAAACGTAAACACGAGCGATGCAAGGCTGTTTGAAAGAATAAAGAATTTTGAAGCAGCCGCCGAACCCCCTCAGGCAGGGGGTTCAGCGGCTGCTTCAGGCAGGTGAAGGCCTATGAAAAATCTGCGTACGTCAAGCACGCCACCTGCTGCGTCCCCCACTCCTCGTTGGCGCCTTCAGAACAGCAAAAAATACATAGTTGACTACTTTTTTTTTATGAAATGGTATAACACCAAAGGGAAACGTGTCTTCGTACAGGTAGTTGAGTGTTTATTGTTTGTTGTTTCGCCCCAAAGGCGAAGATATGAATGCTACAGAAAGAAATTGCCATGTGACGCGAACAACGGCAAGCTGCTCAAAACACGCGTATTTTTAGCAGAAAGCATGCGCGATATGAGCGGCCACAGGACGAGCGCGGACAAATGATGGTCTAAGCGCGAAGCTCAGAGCACGCTGCTCAAACAGGGAGAAAGACGTATGAAACGAACGCGCAAGTAAACAGAGTGCGAGCGCAAGCAACAGTCACAATTCTTACTTCGTCTGTGAGCAGCGTGCTCTTTTCGTGAATGCTGCCGTGGCAGTGAGTGAAGTGACCCTAGGGCTATCTTTCACCTCTGTAACTTCAAAGCAAACTTGTGGTGAAATGACAAGAGGTGCGAAGCGCGTGAATTCCGAGATGAGCGTGCGTGCTAGTAAGCGACCACGCAAGATAGCAATTATACGCACTTTGACCACGCACAATGTGGAGGCACGCGCGCATGGCAACGCGCGAGGTGGCGTGGGGCGGCGACCTTGAGAGCGTGTGCGCCCAATGCTCAGTTCTCACGCCATCTGGCGACTGATGACAAAAACATGTTGAAATTGCTTAGATCTGTGGACCGCCAGTGATCCATGGTGTGAATAAAGGTCTTGCCGTTGGCATCGTTGACAACGTGCGCTTTGTGGTCTATTGGTTTGCGTCACGCGCTACAAAGTGAGAGGTCGCTATTTCAACGCCTCATTATAGACATTCCTTGTTCTTTTTTCTTGTGCAGTCTGCTCATATATGTTTTACAACGTCATATCCATGACGGAAATACATCAGCAGACTCGTGGTGGAACCCGGCATGAAACGATTTCGTGTTAAAAACATGCCCCTGCTTGTTGACTCTTATAAAATACTACATTATACACACGGCTGAACTCATTTGCATGGACCTACACGCCATGCAATGCGGAAAGCAATGATATAGTCAATATACGTATTACAAAGCAGGCGTATACCGAATGAAGCAGTTAAGCGGGCAAGCAAGTTATCACTAGCTAGTACATGCACTAAAAACGTGCTTCCATGAGCAATGTCAATTAAATATTGACTTGTTGACAATGAACCATTAATTGTTCATGATTAGTCAGTCAGTCACTTAATCAGTAAACTTTATTTGGGTACTAAGGAACTACAGAAGCAGAGTCGTAGTTGCGGGCTGCGCCCACGTTTGCGACGTTAGACCATAGTCCTCCACCAATTCGCGAGCCTTATGTACAGCTTCTCGTTTATGGAGATCTGAGGACTTCCTCCCAGTGCTCTTGTTTATTAAAAGAGGCATCTTGTAATGCCGAGAATAGCCAGAGCATGTGAACTAACGAGCAATACTCTTCATGGCACTCGGAGCAGTGTGGATCGATGGACGGAGCAAAGCGATTGAACCTCACTCTCGAGGGGAAAGATCCAGTTTGTACCATTCTGAAGCTGAAAGATTAAGGTATAGTCAGCTTCCTGTGCGGGAGCGGGAATTCCCTGCGCCCAAGCTGATAGTGTTCGGCTATTTCGTGAAAAGAGAGTAATGAGTCGTAGTTATGCTCGAAACCCGGATGCTCTAGTGTGTCGGGACCATCGCGGAATATCAGACCTCGCGCTTGGTCATAAACTAGTTCATTCGGGCGGGATTTGCTCCAATGTACATTGATTCCCATGTGCGCTAAGAACCTTATCATAGTCTGAAAAGCAACAGGCGGTCTTGATCACGTTTAAACAATCTGCGGAGGTGGCACAGTTTTCATGAACAGAGAACATTTTTTTATTTCAATTTACAAGTAACACGTTGCACAAGGAACGATATAACTATATACAATTTATATGCAAGGTGCCATGCGCTGATAATTTTGCCGCACTACTGCTAACCTGAAGCTCGCGGCATAGAATATCGGCTATGGTGGCTGCATTTTCGATGAAGGCGAAAGTGTTTAAGGCCCCTGTAATTACTCTATATTCACGCTAAAGAACGCCAGGTGATCAGAATTTGCCGAATCCTCCGTTATAGCATCTTTCTGTCACAATACACTCGTGGTTATAGGATGTTAAACCCCAATATTATTATTGATTTGATTATTTGCAGTGTTTAGGAACATGCCTTTCAAGCATGTTTGCGGGCAGTATACTGTAGTCCGGGTTCAGTAAAACTAGTGTTTAGCAATCCATGAATTCAAATATTGTTAAAAAAATAATTGTGTTATGCTTATGCATGGCAGAGGAAAAACAAAACATGCGAACATGAGATCAGCTTTTGTTTCCACTTGCAAATTGATTGCCTCAAAGAGGCGGTGTATCCTGCGTATCGGCGTGCTAAAATTGTTTCGCGTGCCTATGTGGGCATGTGTTGAATATATAGCACTAAATATTTCATTTGGTGCTCGCTAAAAAGACCAAAATAAGTTAGCGTCATAATAAATAAAATAATTTACAGCCATCTGATAGAACTTGGGAAGAGGATTCGGGAAACACCATGTCAAATTGTCCGCTTTCTTTTGAACGTCCCAACAAGCCATTTCAGACAATATTCTATAGGCAGTGATTTTTTTCATTGTCTCACCTGAACAGGTAAGGGGAAGATCTATCATTCTTAATTGTCATACCTAAAAGGAATATCGCTTGTATTGTGCATTTCAACTTATTGTTTACGACTGCTTGAAAGAATGGCTCTCCATTTATTTGATTATTTTGTGCAACTAAGTTACCACGCACTCTTATTTATTATTATGACTGTTTAATTCTGTGTGATTGTGTCGCAGTCTCCAAAAATGTATGAATGCTCGGCGCAAGCTGCCCACAATGTTTCATAAACTTCGATATTGTCTCAGATTGTGCTGCTAATATTACGCGCCAATCCTGCTACAGTGACCGCTTGGGATGGAGATGAATTGCTATAGAGGTGCATGTACTTGGACTAGATTTCACATTAAGATAACTCCGCATGGTCGAAATCTCTGAAACCCCGCACATGTGTGGTCCTCACAATCATATTGTAGTTTCAGAACATAAAAAGTGAACAATTAATATTCGGTTTAAGCACAGTGCCAGTAATCTTTTGAATTCACGAGCTTACGCGTGCACAAGTGATAATGGGGTATAGGGTGCCATCACTGGTGTAAAAATACGAGACGCGTTCTGCCGATGAGCAGATTACCGAAGACCGACAACATTTATTGCCGCTATCAGAATAGAGCGCGCTTTGCTTGCAGACATTTCTGGGCACAAGTTACCTGATTAGTGAGCTTTATTTCTAGTAGAGTGACTGCCGGTTTCCTATAGTAACTAGCACGTGAGAATGCAATAGGTCTGAGTCGTTTCCGAGGTGCACATGTCCTTTAGCTTAAAAAAAATTTCTCGTTATTCTGTAGCTATATAGATAACTAATGATTTACGCTGGCAGATAAGATGAACAGGAAAGGTAATAGCATGCATTTTTATGTGTTCTAAGTAGGGCTGCAATATGCAGAACGTTCTACAAAAATGTCCCCACCTGGCTTGTTGCTGCTGTGCACCGGTGATTCGGTATTGCGAAGTGGTTGTTTGTGGACAAGCTAAAAACTGCGCAATGGTATATGCTCCATTATGTGAAGGGTTCTTATCGCAGCTTGTGTGATTAAATTACAGTCCGCTAGCTGGTCGTCTAGCTAAGCAGCAATCCCAATTACTTACAGAAATGACAAGCAAGAACGGCTATCAGCGAAGTGTCTACTGAGCTGTCCTGTCAAGCAGCTAAATCGAACGCTAAGACGTTTTTAAGTAAACTAAGTTACTTTGAGACAATATTTTTGTAGGAGCTAACAAACATTTCATTAGGATCAAACTGGGAGCATTTCAGGAAATTTCAAGCAGCGTTTTTATGCCCACGCGTTCTCCACTAAATTGTGGAGGTCTATAAAGATTTGCGAATGTATCGATTTACCTTAAGATACAATTGGTAAGTATTGTATTGGATACAATGTTCGCGCCAATATCTTGTATCTGTATCTACAATTCTTTTTGTCGGAGTATCTTGCATCGTACCACAATACAATTTGAAAGTATCTTTGCCCAGCTCTCATTGTGTACCTGCCTCGGAGTCAGTGAACATGCTCCATTTCATTGCTGTTGATGGTTAATTACTCCAAGTACCTACATGACACAGCAGGCATGATACATGACAATGCGGAAGGCTTGGTAAGTCGCTGCAGGTACATGAAGCAGCAGGCTTAATAAGTTGCGGCAAGTAGGCGGAGTGTCTATGCCACGCGGAGTGCTCATGCGTTGCTCAGCTAGATGTGTTCAGCCAGATGTTCAGCCAGATCAGCCAGATGTGCTGCAGGCAGTGAGTGACAGCATCCTCGCAAGGAGTAGTAGCAGCAGCATCTGTAAAAAAAGGTGGTGAACGAGGACCAAATGCGGCACTGTCGTTAATTGTCCACCAGTGCCACAGTGGACGATAAGCTGTGTAGGATCAAGATTTCTTTTATATAGAATAATGTAGAAACTCATCGGAACTAAATTCAAGGAATGATAGTGCAATAAAAATGCTGCAGCTTTTATTGAGGTAGTTTTATAACTTTGCAGCAGTTTTTATTAGTGATATTCAGCCTGGTTTGATACCAGGACTGTTTTCAGATTCACCTAAAATTTTGCATTACCATAACGGATGACTTACTCTCTGGTCATTTGGTGGCAAAAATTTATGCAAAATAGGATTAGCGACCCCCCCATCTCTGTCATAGTTAAGACGATATAAAGCTTAAGTCAGAGAAGTTGGTATCAAATTTTCAAATATATTTGCTGTATACGTGGACTGACAATGCAGAAGTTATTTTTCAGTATAAGGTGATAAACGACTGCGCATGCTTGTTTTTGTGGGGCACAGTAGGTGTGTGTCCGCAAAAACATGCCAGCGCGTTATCACAGTAAATGAACTGTTTTGAATGTTTTTTTTATATTGTACTGAAAAATAACCACTAAGTTGTCCATTCGGGCATGGAGCAATTATACAAGAAAATTTATTGTTGAGTTGTCTGGAGTAAGTGGCATAGTACTTTAGCTATGCCAGATATGCCAAGTGACGCTAACTATACATGGTCTACCTAATTTTATGCCACGAGGTGGCCACAAAGTAAGCAATACATGCATTCATTTTGATTAAGAATGATACAATATGAGAACGGACATGCTATCAGAGAGTGCTGAACACCTCGAACAAAAACATTTGCAAAGTCATGAAAAGCACTGTGGTCATGACTGCAGACAAAGTCATCAGAAGGAAGCTCCAAGCCTACTTCGACGCCAATGAAATCTAAAATCCGGTATATAAGGGCCTACATCACTTGCACACCACTTTTGTCAAGCGACATTTGCTCAACGCAGATTGTTATTGGCTCCTCTACAGGAGCGCTGTAGCTCTGACCTGCGACTGCTGACATATGGGCTGAAGCTCCATTAAGAAAGGTTTCCAATAAAGCACCACTTCTACAGAAAGTGCCCTTGTCGCGTGCAAGCTGAAATTTTATTCACGTCGCTCACGCTTTTTTCTATTTCGATACACAATTCCAAGAATAGATCCATGTCCTTCCTGTTTATATTACAAGCCTGCAATTCAATGCAACAACTACAAAAAAAAACAACTACAGTAAAAGCTCGTTGATTTGAATTTCACGGGAGCGGCAAAATGGCCGAATTAACCGAATACCGGTTTATTGCGAGTTTAAAAAAAACAATAGAATTTCTGTTGCATCAATACACTTTATTTTTTATGAATACGTAATTTAGTACATTTTCGCTTAAGTGCAGCGTAAAATCAGCAATTTTTATCATCCTGCCACTTTTTTTCAAAGCTTTCATAGCGTCTGTCTTCCGTGTTAAATGAACTTTTTTCGCGGGCGCCATCTGCGCTTGCGCAGGGGAAACGCTTCAACGGTGCCACCCCGAAACAATTTTGGTGGCTCATGGCCTCCGAAACCTGTCGGCACACCGTATCGGAGGCAATGGGTGCAAAGGAAAGCACAAGCTCCAACGCTGTCACGTTGACCGGAAAACCACCGAATTCGCTTTTGGCTCGCACCGCTAAGGACGTGGTACCTGTCGTGAAAAAGGTCAATTAGCCCTAAACGTGCTCTGAACCTTTGCCCCTTTACGCACTACGACCAGCACTGGCAGCACGTCACCATGGTTGGTTCATAGCGAAAATGGCTGGCAACTGATAATTCGTACATCACGAAGTAGCAAACCAGTTTTATGACAGCCTATTAACCATGACTGCAGAAAAAAATTATTCGTGCTCATGCACTCGGCAATGAGTGCCGAAAGCGGAGTCACCACCCTCTCGGCTGGTGACTGGTAACGTCTGTTCAGAGTGCGCGCTGATTGGGGCAGGCTCGTATACATTCGCCTTTGAGGAGGGAATGCCGCGGACATGTAAAGTTGTATCCGACTATAGTGTTGTTATATTTAGGTGCACTTTATTTGATGTTAGTGCCCTTTTTGTTTCTATTTCATTACCTAGCTAACTCTACATGAACGAAGTGAGCACGGAGCTCACATGCTTCGATTCACAAAGAGTCCGGTGGATCTGCTGCTTTTTTCCTCGACATGCCAGGTTTTAGTTCAAGGCTCTTTGATATGACATGACAGCATTTCTGGCAGCTTTCCGCCCAGATTTGGAGAGAAGACTTTCGCCTTTGAAAATTGCGCAGACAACATGCGCCGAGTATATCGGTACAAGCCAAGCTTTCATGTTCACTCCGTCTTAACACTTGATGCCCCCCCTTCCCCCGTAGATATATTTACGCAATGCTGCCACAACGTTTTCACGATAACGTTTACTCCTATTGGCCTGTTTCTTTCTCACCGCGTTTGGTTTTCCTAGATTTTTCTCTGCGCAGCAATTCATGCATCTTTTTTTATGTCTCTACCTTGCAGAAAGAGCAAGTATAACTTCGTATAATGCTCAGTAGTGTACATGCAGCACAGAGCTCTAAAATTAACAATATACAACTCTGGCATTGCGCTTGTTCCGCAACCATGGGAATGATGGGTATTACATAGGTTCACCTAGTCATCGTGCTGGCGTGTTTCGAACGCATAACAATCATTGTTTGGGTTTAACGTCCCAACACCCCACTACGAATAAATGACACGGCTTAGTGAAGAGCTCCGGGAATTTCGTCCCCGGGAATCTTCAGCGTGCAATTATACTAGCACATGGGCCTCAAGAATTTTCGCCTCCATGGAAAACGCGGCCGCCACGGCCTTCAATCGATTCCGGGATCAACGGCCGCGTGCCTTCGGACACATTCACAATTGAGAAAAGAAAAGTAAATGCCAGAGCAGCCGGGAAACAACAACCGCGCACGTCTAAGATGTTCACATTATGTTTTGCTCTATCCTGCCACCGCTGTAGTCGATACCTTGAGAATTATTTCATTTATCCTGCTTTCTGAGAATTAGTATCACACCAAATTTTAGTTATTCGTGGCTGGCTAGGACGCGTGATTTCATATAGTGCAGCCAAGGTTGTCAAATTTAAACCAGATCCAGCTTTGTGTGTCGGAAAAATGCTTTGGGACTGCTCTTTGCAAGCCGGCTGCGCGTCGTAGCTTCCCGGTAGCTTGGGCGGCGAAACAAGCCAGTTTCCGGTGACTTTCGCAGCTTTCGTTTACTTCAAGGCCAAGTGTGAACGCGCCCTTATCCACAAGACCACCACGACGGGTGGGTTTCGAGCTTACTTGTCACTTCGTTTATTGCAGTGTTTTGGTTTTGTTTCAAATAAGAGAAAGCAAATCATTTAGAAGTTCGTGAGCTGGTTTGAATTGGTGAGCCTAAAAGAATAAAGTGGTGAAGAGCAACTGCTAAAAATTTGCTGGTTTTCGTTTTGTGACTAAGCAGCTCAAAGCAAAGCGTAGCCAAGCCAAGCCACACGTAAAAAGATTGAGCAAATTCATGTACTACCCATCATTCCCATGCTCGCTGAAGCACCATGCGGATACGCTCCCTCATGGCGAGTTCCACTCATCGAGCGGGAGCAAGTTTTCTTGCTTCAAAGCTGACAATCCGCGTTTCGCTAGTAGATTCGGAGCAAGTTCGCATTTTCCACTGGTAGATTTGGGGCAATCCACTCCGTGACGGAGCGTTCCACGTGCTTCATTTTGAAGAGACGGATTTCGCCAGAACTCAGAGAATGTGTTGCCGCCATTTCTGGTACAGTCGGACAGCTAGGTTTCTTTCAGCGTTTTTTGAGATGGTCTAGTAATCGTGTTCTCTTGTTTACATTCCTAAAATTAGAAAGCGGCAGCTCTGTTTTCCGTGAGAGTGCATGGTTGTAATGCGTGCTTTGAAGTGGCGACACAGTTGTCATTGAAACATCGAGAGCAGAAAAGAAAGTTTCCGATACCGGTTTAGTGACTTATGCGTAAAATACTTCCGGGGAGACCTCACGCGGGGAATTCACGTGTTCCCCTCAAAGATCTCGTCTGGCACACTCCGAGTGCTCGCTCCAAGATTTCGGTGACCACTCCCGATCTACCAGTGGAATTCACCATTAGACACTAGCGCGGGAGTTTCCTCCAGTGTATTCATAAGAAGCTCTATGCCTTGCACATGGCCTCCGAGATGTCGGGCGCGTGGAGCGTTTCTCTCCGGCCGTCGCAATCGCCGCGCTCCCCAGTGAAATCAACGAGTATCGCCACGTCCGCCCAGCTACCGCGAGAGGACGCGAATTTCGGCGGCGGGGTAGACCACGGCAGACAGCAGTGCGCATGGGATTACAGTGTCCGCATGGTTTTAAGTGCGAAGCATTTCTTAGCAAACTTCGGCGACTTTGGCAGTATCTATCTATCTATCTATCTATCTATCTATCTATCTATCTATCTATCTATCTATCTATCTATCTATCTATCTATCTATCTATCTATCTCTCTCTATCTATCTATCTGCCTGTGACTTTTAGCTCTCCCGGCCGTTTCGATAACGGTCGGTGTATTTACCAAAATTGGTATGGCATAACACGACTGTATGACGAGCATAATTTACTGGTCTTAACATGAAAATGGTGACACGTATGTCATGAATGCCATGATTTACATAGATGATCTTGCTGCTCTTGTGGCGGTTTCGTTCCTTTGACATTATGCAAAACTGGTATGTATGACATCAGTGCATGGTGAACATAAATGACAGACCCCATAACGTGGAAATCATGACATGAGTGTAATAAAAGTCATGTCTACATGCCACGCTCGTGGTCCTTTCGCTAGCATCATATGTTCCGAATTCCGTATTATGTGACGTCAATGAATGGCGAATGTGTATAACTGGTGCAAACATGATGATCATGACATGAATGTCATGTAAGAACATGACACATACCACACTCATGAAGCACTTATGGCCGTTTCGCTAGCTTCACATATACCAAATTTATATTACGTGACGTGAATGGACGACGAAGGCAAATAACACGCCCAAACGTGATAATCTTGACATGCGTGTCATGTAAAACATGACTACATGCTATGCTCACAGCGTGCTCGCGGCCGTTTCGCTAGCTCCGCATACCGCGCCACGTGTACTAGATTAGTTATCACGTGACGTGAATAGATGCCGAAGGTAAACTACACGTAGAAAATTGATAATCATGGCATGGAAGACATGTACGCCATAATTAACGTGCGCCTCATAACGTTGTGCTCCTCTCAAAGTGACATATCAACCTTTATCATTCGTCCTTCGCATATTATCGATTCCCACAGTACGTGGTATCTGCCAATTTTTTTTTTCATATGAAAATGCTTCTCATCTTTTCACCTGTATGCTGGAACTGCATCTGGGCTCAAGCAAGCTTGGGAGTCTGCATGAATGCAGGGACTCAACGTGATGTGTGCTCCGATCGACTTGAGTTTCTATTCTTTTTTCTACACTGTGACTTCTTAAAGCTATATTAGTACGCACTCTCATATGTTTTTACCTTGCGTGCTATTTATTATTATTATTATTATTATTATTATTATTCAAGCTTCTGTGATTGCGCTTCACGGCTACTTACGGAAAGTAGTGGCCATCCTTATTTTGCTCTGACTTTCACCTTTTTGGAGTACTTATTTCATCATTTGAGCTTAAATGAAGATACCTTCAACAAAAATGTGCAAACTTTGTCATTTTCAAAGACACTGACGGCCCACATGTGCATTAGAAGTAAGTGTTTACGAAAAAATTTTTCTAGAAAAAAGATTGTTTTTAGTTGTTTCTTCTGCCGGTTGGTGACGGAGCATGCGACCGAGCCTTCTGACTACGACAAACGATTGTACATGCATGAAAAACGGAATATTACTTATTTCACTAATTGCTTGAAGTTACAAAAACAAAAAAATGCTTTGATATGGCCGCGTTAATGATCTCCCAAGACCAGAGTCATCATATATACTCGCTACATTGTTTCTGTCACATTGGCACCACCATGAAATGAAACAGTAGGTAGAAACCTGAGCATTGCTTGCGCGCTCTAGCCTGCGCAACGGCCAGCGGCGAGTTGGCTCGGAGTGTCCCCGCGAGATTGCCGCAATAGGTAGAAACAGGCCCCTATGCGCAGGCCGTAAAGGAAGCAAGTGCGCCCCTCCGGACCGGCCGTAGCCCAACGTATCCACTGAACACCGTAAAATTCACAGTGCAAATGGGTGAGCATATGTGACTAAAACGTGTCTGTAACCAGCCCGTGGTCGTAACAGAACCGGCGACGATCAGTATAGACATAGCCTAGATGCATGACGACCGTCTACACCCTCGTCATCCTGCTTCTGTGGTTGATTGATTGATTTGTGGGGTTTAACGTCCCAAAACCACCATATGATTATGAGAGACGCCGTAGTGGAGGGCTCCGGAAATTTCTACCACCTGGGGTTCTTTAACGTGCACCCAAGTCTGAGCACAAGGGCCTACAACATTTCCGCCTCCATCGGAAATGCAGCCGCCGCAGCCGGGATGCGAACCCGCGACCTGCGGGTCAGCAGCCGAGTACCTTAGCCACTAGACCACCACGGCGGGGGGCTTCTGTGGTTCGACGGAAAAATTCTTCAGACGACGCTACAACGAAAAGCAGTGCTAGTTCCGTGAAAGGGAAGAAAAATCCACCCTTTTAAATTGAGTGTAACGCGTGAACGTAGAAGGCTGCACACTTCTGACTTCACTTGTTGATCGGGCTGCCATTTCTTTTTCTTCGCCAGTACTTGTTGATCGGGCTGCCATTTCTTTTTCTTCGCCAGTACCCTTTACACTACAAAGCCGGCAAATTTCGAATTTTGAAGTACAGTAGGTTTCCAGCACAACCGGACATCCTACAAAGGAATCGCAATTATAGGTGCTCTAGCATAGCCGGTGCCAATTCAAAGCAAAATAAACCATTGTAGAATATAGATGGCGAAGCATTGGCTTTACACCTCGTGCGCCTTGTCTCGACGTTCCCAAATGAGCGTGGAGTTACATAAAAGCACGAAATAATATTTTTCCCACCACATGCAAGCTTAGCCAACAGCGTGACAAGCCTTTTCGACCATACCTAGGGCCGCCGCGGTATGAAGAAGAGAGCGGGTCACGCCCGCCTATGGAAACACGACCTCTCCGTGCGATCGGCATGGCTGCAAACAAACCCGCCGCACGCCCACCATCTCGGAGGCCATGACCTGCAGGACACAAACTCAGAAAAGGCAACCTTCCTTTTCTAGTGTTGGCTACACTGGCCGAGCCGATACGGTTTCGCGTGCACGTAAAACAGCCGTGCTGGGCACGCACGAGGAGCAGTGACTGCGCTCGCCTTGGTGGTGTGCTCATTCCACAGGAATTACGTCATAGCCGTGGCAGACGCATTCTGTTCGTGCCTTGTTGCTCCTGCACCTTGAGCCACGTTGCTCTCTTTGGTCACGTGTGCCGCGGCGCTACATAAACATACCAGGACGTTTGCCAGTATGGTAGAAGAAAGAGCACAAAATTGCTCTTCTGGGGCGCCGTAGAGTAGAGAAGCTTAACTCATCGAATCTCAAATAGTTGCCTGGCAACCAGCAGCTGAGCGTAGGAAGAACCAACATAAGATGGCTCAACGTGCCGCGGAGACACCGGAACAAAGCGAAGCACGTCTAGCAATGCGGCGTCACCAGGAGGCCGATTGGCTGACTATACGGTGAAACTTAGCGGAAGTGCCAGTGCGGCTCGAACTATGCAGACAGACTTCGTAAACAATCCGGTGACAAATTGTTTACGAAGTCCATTTGTGTGAAAGAGTGTGCCACATGAAAGACTTGACGCTGGTAATTAGTGTCATACGTGAAACGATCTGTTAAGCAGCGCTCATTAGCTCACGAATATCGCGGCAAAGCCAACATAGGCCACTGCTAGATTTTTTAACACTGATCCTGGACATGCTTCTTTTTCCTGGCAGAAAAGTCGCGACACGTTTCCTAATCTGAGAGGCTTTCCTTGTAGAAATTTCTTTTACGAAACCCGTGTTTTTTTTAATGTATACGGAGCAGATGAGCGAGTGTATAGTAACCGTTAAATGCGGCGTCTCCGAGTTCAGTGGTTATTGATGTGCACTGCAATACACCCCGGTTTTCGGGAGGCAATCAAGTTTCTTAGGTGTTTTTTTTTCTCTTCATGTAACGAAGTAACCCGAGAGTTTACGACTAAGAAAAGGTACATTGTAAACGTAAGACGTGGGGCGCCTACGTATATAGCGGCTCAATTATCTGTATTTCAATTAGGAGCTCTCACTTTTTCCGTCTCACCAATGAACTAGAGTACCTTCACCCAGCTGCTTTCCAAGAAATGCCGTTTAGACGCTACGTTGGTCGTCTTGTTATCTTACCTATCGCTGTCACGTAATGGGGGTATTCCAAAAGTCATAAACTGAGCCGTTGCTATACGTAAGCGAATGAATAGAGTACATAGCTAGAAATATCCGCATGCTGAATTGTAATGCTTGAACAGGTCGCCTGTTCTGGGCACAATATTGGCTGCAGTTTATGAGTACGTGGCACAATATATATATATATATATATATATATATATATATATATATATATATATATATATATATATATATATATATATATATATACTTTTTTGCCTCCCCTTCCTACGTTTTCCTTATCTTGGAAACCATTCTGTCAGTCTCAGTGCGGTAAGGCTACCCTACTTTTACTATTCTTCATTTAGGTTTAGAATAAGAAGTCCTAAACACCCATTTGTTGTGTGATCTGCTTTATTTTTTTAGGTTATCGTTCTGTAGTGCCCGTGAGCTGGCAGTGCAGCTTGTCACCAACAAAAAGAAACCACTCCTACATGAACTCGCATGCATCGCGAGAACCGTCTTTTTTCTGCGACATACATTTAGGACGCGAAAGGTTTGACGCCTCGTAGTGAATAAAAATTCAAGCCATTTCTAACCTCCTCTCATGTGAAAGTGTTAAGAAACACACCAGCTGGTGCCAGAAACAGAAAGGTTTTTGGTGAGGAAGTATTCTGGTGTTTGGCAGAAACTGGGAACTTCGCACGCAGTACGCGAAAATTACAGAATGCAACTTAAAGTACACCTTTGTGGTTTCATAGATATGTGGGAAAGGTTTGTTTTTTACCACTCAAAAAAGTTTGATTTAGCACTTAATCCGGACTCAAGTTTCTGTAGTACATGGTTGAAGCTAAACTTATACAGAATGTTTGAATTCTACGCGATGAAATCATGATCAATTTATATTAGTTGTGGTAGTTGGAACGTAAGCTTTATTGCCACTGACTACCAGCGATGGAAGAAAGACGACTATATATGTAGGTGTGGTGGGGCACACACAAAATAGAAAGTAAAGTTTAGTTTAGTGAGATGCTACAGAAGAAACAATGAATGAAAACGTCTGACAATACAGTTAGCAAAATCTCTTTGTTTTCGCAAGTGTGCTTTTTATTTTTGTATTCCAGTTCTTTAGGTTTTCTCTTAGCGACCCTCAGAAGTGTGTTCTTCAGACACAAGGTATAGTGAAAATAAGCTAGCTGGTGCACAGTTTATTCATCGCGCGGAAGTTATCACTCACTTAAGGGCAGTATTTTAATCACACGCTTGTGAATTCTTTGCGTTTGTGTCTTCGTCGGGTCGGTTGATAAGTTGGTTTATTGCGTTGAACGTCTCGAAGTGACTCTTGAATCGAGAAAGGCCGCAGTGGATGGCTGTGAATGATTTCCACCGTCTAGGGTTCTTTAACGTGCACTGATATAGCACAGTACACAGGGACTCTTTCATTTCACTTTCACCTAAATTCAGCAGCCACTGGACGAAATCGAAGCCACGCCCTTGCGAATGCTAGTGGTGTAGCATGGCAAGCTGCCTACGTGATAGCTAACGAAAAAAAATTGAAAAACTTCTTGCGTCCAGCTCGGGACACGTACTTTTATTCAGTAGCACACACTCCAGGAGGAAATCAATGAGGAGACCAACCACCCATACGAGATGGCCCCTCGCAAAATCCTTGATCTCAGGGACAGCGAGGCACGCTGCGAAAATACACGTCCCCCACAAATCACTATAGAAGGGGGTAGGGCCCCGATTGACCCAGGGTTGAAACGAGGGTTTTTAAAAGCCTACAAAGAATAAATAAAAAAATTTCAACACTGTTGACACGCCTGTTCGTGAAGCGGTGGCCCACCATCGCTCTATCACATTTCTTGGAGATGCCTAAAACGAACACCACAATTGTGTACGTTATTTGTTCAATATACTCGTCGTGATACTTTAGAGCAATAGGAAACGCAGCTCGCCGTGAGGTACAGCTTGCCCACTGGGGTCACGTCAGGCAGGCAGCAGCAGCCAGAGGGGCCCTGGACTTGGGACTCTAGCCAACGAGCTCATGACCATTTGTTGTTGTTGTTGTTGTTGTTGTTGTCGTCGTCGTCGTCGTCGTCATCGTCGTCGCCTTTTTCTTCTTCTTCTGAACCTGGCTCGGGGCCAATGAAGGAGATTGACCGAATATAAGATAAGATATAAGTATATATATGTAAGATATATATATAATATATATATATAGTATAAGATATAAGTTTTCCGATACTTTCTGCATTGCTTCAATCCTAGGAACACTAGTTGGTCAATTATGATTTGAAGTGCTAATTGCGATTTTGAAAATATGTAGTGAACATACAATTTCTCAAGAAAATTGTTTGGTCGCAGTGATCCATTTTCGTATGGCGAATAAAACATGCCTGTGACTGTACCCCAGTGTAGAGGTTCCAAAAGAAGAAGAACAGGCTCTGATAACTCCAGGCCTAGATATTGAAGAGGTAGTTCTAATATGCTTTTCCTGAATAAATGGAATCGGAACAACACAATAAAAAGGACTAATTGTTTTCTTTTGATTACAGTAAATGCACATAGGGAAATTCAGTAGATCCGATCTATGCAAGTAAAAATGGAGGAATGTAACGCAGCAACAAAGTTTTATTATGGTAACTTCCATCATCCTTGAACTAGACAGGTGACTGCGCTAGGGAAATAGGTGATTTTACTGTGGAGAGGCCGTCAGTGCAGGGTCTGATGAACTTTGCCTTATTTTAAGCGTGTAAAATCACACCACCGTAATGTGTACTGTAGGGGACAAAATAGGAATGATCAGTGCCGGGAGCGGCACTTTCGCAAGACAATCAGCCATGTAATTTCACAACAAACCTTTGTGTTCTGGTGCCTAGAATAAATACGTGCTTTTGAGATAACAGGGAACCAGTGAATTAAAAAGTTTCAGTATGGGTGAGCAACCGGATGTGAACAAGGAAGAGCACACAGATATTGAGTCAGTTATTGCTACGACTGCAATCGAAATATTTAACCTGTGCAAAGCTAACATTATTGGCAAAAACTCAGCCAAAAAAACAGGAAGAAAATCTGGTAAATTCAGAGAAAACCACCAGTAAAGTACACGACAATATATTATGACGCCTACCTTTTCATCTGATTGTGATGCATCTGTTGCAATAATGACATTCGTTGAAGAGTACTTGAATGTTCCTGCAATAAACCATTTAAAATGCCGGTATGTAATAGCTTAGCATTAGTTGGGAAGATATCATAGTGAATAATTTCTTGAGAATTCTATTGTGCAGTTGAAGAAAGTGGATGACTAACTTGTAAATTTATAGGCTCAAATAACGATCGAACAAATACTATTCGTGGTTTTTTTATCAGGGCCATTATGCGGAGAAAAACATGTCGGGAATAAAACTACAAGTTATTTGATCAGAGTTAAAGGTTTCCTCATATACACGTAAAAGAGCCTGCACAGTAAGAACGTTGAAGCTCTGAAGATATCGCAATCAGCACTTGCAATGGCTGAGCAATCAAAAAGTATATGAATAGTGGTGACCGAGCTAACATCTTGTTCAAGTCCAATTTGCTTTGAGGAATGATTTTAACCGAAAAAGATGAAGTGCTCTTGAAAAAATATCTACTGAGAGCAATCAAAATGCATTACGGGCTTACGAGGATGTAGGTCACTGATTGACATTTATTACACGGGTAGAGTCGATAGCAATGACAATATCGACGTTAGTGTTGAGTTCCTGCGCAAGAAAGAAGAGAGCTCCAGTTTTTACTTTCCTTCTCAGAAGGATGCAGGGACCATACCAATAGCATTTATCATGATGAAGCTGCCTGTACCAAAGCCTATTGGGGGTACAACGCGTCTAAAATTCTGCTTCAAGATTGATGTTGATCTTTCGACCTATATTGTTCACTGAAGTCATTTGGACAAACGTGTACGGACCTTCCATTCCTCCCAAGTGATGTCCCACTCCACCCACAGAGGGACGTGCAATGGACTGATTTTGGCTGTTATATTATTGTTTTACAGCTACGCCAGAAGTTACAGAAACCAGTGCTTCTGAGAATATGTGTGGTGTTCCTCGACCTGTATTATAATCTGCCAAACTTTGTTCTGTGTTCGAAATAAATAAAACTAAAATACATTTGAGAAAAGTGTCCTAATCTCAAATTTTCTTTTTCCATAGTCTCGTGTGCACTCATTATTTCACCATCTGCTAGGCAGGGCACCTTTGGTTGACGCCAAAGCGATTACAAATTCTGAAGTGTTCTTGAAGATTTCTAAATCGGAACAGGCGCTTTTGCCGAGGTCCTTTATTTCGACCACTAAACACTGCCTCGATCTTGGAACGCAAGCAGATTATATATGTTTTGTATTTGACCAATGTTTTCCTCTTTCTTGCAAGACATTTTATAGCACATACAATTTCAAAGCGCACAAGAAGATGGTCACTATATTAACAAAAATCAAATGTTTACAAAGATTTAAAAAAGCACTTAAGCTGCAAATCGTAATATGTAATGCTGATCGTGTCTGACCAAGAATAAATGTAGGCTGCCCACTAATTAGGCAGGTAAGGTTTTCACGAATCATTGAATCTTACAGAATAGTCCCGGAAGAGTCTGTTCTGAATCTCCACGAAACATGATGTAAATTGAAATCACCGGACAGAAGAAATTCAATCTTGCAACTGGCTAAGGCGGTATAATGTTGTTGAGTATTATGCACACCCGTGGTAAAATATGTGTTTTTAAAATAAAGGTCGGTGCCCAGGCATACTCAGATCTATTGCCAAAATTTTACCGTCTGAGGATATAAGCTGAAAAGCTATGCGTGCTTTGTCGTAAAATTTGTTTAATACTATAGTATCATTAAACTACCTCCTAGTGATAGGCGGTCTAACCGCAATGCTCGAACATTTTGGGGATTATAATTCTTAGCAGGTTAAGCTGAATTTCATGCAATCATGTAATATCGCGAAATTACTGATTACTCAAGCAAAGTAAGTCAGTTGAAGCAGAAATCAAAGACGGACTTATTAACTGTACTACTTTCAAGGTATCTATGTTGATGGAACAATCACTTCAGCAACTGACGTTTTTACATTACTCTTTTTGATAAGCGATCTGGCACTAGAGTTGCCCTTTTTGGTTTTTGCACTTGTGCAAGGAGATTTTACTGAAGACCCCGTTCACTTCTGACGCCTGAAATCTGGACATACGTGCACTATGAGCTTGTGCTTACACTCTGAGCTTGTGCTCGAGTTGAGGTAGAAGGTCAGATAGAATTGACGTTCCTTATGTTCGGGGTATCCACTGTGGAGCTTAATAAGACATATTTTGCACTGCATTAGATGTCCACTTGGCTATCGGTATTGCTGCTGTTCAAACCAGCTGCGTCATTTGTGAGCAAAACACTTGAAAAAGGCACTCACGCTCGTAACTATATGTCCTAGTGCTTTTTACATTGCCTTTTACACTGCTATCTCAATACAATTCAAATGTTTCATCTCATTTAGTGGGTCGCGCCTTGAAGTGACCCTGGCATACTTAAAGGCCCTATCCTTCACATCTGTTGCCCCTTCTCGCTGCGAGCAACGTCGTCTGTCCATTATTTCGAGCAGTTGGGTTTTATTGGCTTTTGCGGTGCAGTTCGAGTATCATCCGCATGATTTCCAGCCTAGAGGCAGCACTTTTTGATTTCAGCAAAGCACTCATTTCATGTATGGTCATTGCCACAGACGCGGAAGCGTGATTTTGATTTACAGCCCCCTACACTGTGGCCTAAACGCCAATAGTTTTGGCACTGGAGAGAACGAGTACCGAAATGTTTGACTCTGAAAATGAGTGGCCACATTTTAAACCCTGAGTGGGCAAGAAGCGCCAGCAAAAGTAGCAATAACTGACTCAATGGGGACTCTCGCACCGTTAACTACGCGGCTGCACCGGTGCACAGCTATGACCCCCGCATCAGACAGCTCTACCAGTCTCAGTTGGTGTTAGTCTAGAGTCGACTCCTCGAGCCATTTCTTTAGTGCACGCTAAATGAGACGGGATAAACGCGCTCCCCGAGACCGATGCAAATGTCTTGCAATTTAGGTTGTCTATAACGCATGAGGGATATGACGATCTGCACACTAAACCACCTCTTCCGAACTGACGAACATCACTTATTAGTTGAAAGGGTGGCGTCACGGCCTGAAGCTCCACCTGGATCGCCTTTGGGTTGTTGAGGCTAATAAATCCATCACTCGAGGGCACCAGCACGACAGGGATGCTAGCTACACTACTGTGGAAAAAACATCTTTAGGCAAGTAATCATTAGACAATGAGGCTGACCAAGGGCCGTGCCCTTGGCCAGGAGGCAAATAGATATTGCCACTGATGCAATCGCCTAAACAAGTAATATGCAGCGTCAGTTATTTGGAACAAGAGAAATTCACCCAAGAGACAGCTAAACTACCGTTCGAAGGAGACCTGATTGATTGATATGTGGAGTTAAACGTCCCGAAATCACTATATGATTATGAGAGACGCCGTAGTGGAGGGCTCCGGAAATTTAGACCACCTGGGGTTCTTTAACGTGCACCCAAATCTGAGCACATGGGCGTACAACATTTCCGCGTCCATCGGAAATGCAGCCGCCGCAGCCGGGATTCAAACCCGCGCCCTGCGAGTCAGCAGCCGAGTACCTTAGCCACTAGACCACCGTGGCGGGGCCCGAAGGAGACCTGAGACTGCTTGTTCTTCACACCGAACTCCTATCAATGAAGTTCTTCTTTACTATTGTCATTAAATATAGATCAAACGTGACACAACATCATAACATAGCGGATGCTGCTGCCATAACGAGATGCATCACACAAAATTTCTTTATTATTCAGCGCTGTTCTTGTCATGTATATAGTTCCAGAGGCGCATAAGTGATTCCAATTGCAAGCGATTAAAGACAATAAGACGATGGCGAAAGCCAATGTGATAGCAGTGCGGCAAGTGTTGTGGCAAACGAGCATCTTAGCACAGACTTTCAAGCCTAGTTTGACCGGCGCAATTATTTTTTAACCATGTAAGGAAAGAACAAACGTCAGTGCGAATTCTCGGAGAAAGTTCAGATGCGTTCGGCGTAGAAAGGTATGTGTGGATGTACAATAGTCAGGTGGTTTGCTTACATACTACCACACTGGAGACTGGTGCATGGACCGAATTACGGTGCGTATGCATGTCCTGCGGATATAATCTTGTATTGTAGCTTTGCTCACGCATTTGAAGCGCGCGTGCTTGTTACGATGCTGTTGGTGCAGCTAAGTGGCTTTACCACTCTGGAGATGGTCGCGGAGTCATTATTATTGAGTAGGCTCACTTTCAGCTTTATAAATCGGCTTTGCTGACATCCCTGCTGTCTTCGATAAAGTGTTTTTCCCTCTCAAAAACTAAGTGAAAATTATAGTTTGATTAGGTGTACGTGGTGCACATCCACAACTAAATCAAACTGCGCATAACATTTCAGGCACACGATAACAGAAGCAACGTTGAAACGACAAAGCTCTTTGGCCAATTAACGCGGTTCTGCTCGATGGCCCGTACTCAGTGGTCGATGGCCCCTACGCAACGGCTGCTAAAGATACCGCCCTCAAGCCGCAATCTCTTCGTTTTCTGCAGGTAGTTCTTCTGGCCCACTAACATCACCTGCCTCGTTCACATCATGAAAGAGAAAAAAAAGGAGGTGGATATGGAAGGCAAAACATGCAGTAGAAACCGGTTTTCCTGAGTCGGTCAGATAACAGTAATCATTTGCTAGAAGCTTACCCCATCACAGTGCTATGTCTTTCTGTGTTCCGCTTCTTTTCGGTTTTTCGACAAGTCACACTGGCTGCCCTGTTCCTTGTTATGGCACAGGCAGTCTTGCAGCGTTTGTTTAACAGCTCTAAGTCAACGTCGGGGGATCGGTGGGCCACCAGGCGCTGTGGTGTCTGCTTGAAAAAAAAGGAAAACCACCGCTTTTGCTAGATGGCTTATCGTGCACGAAAGCTGTAGGAACGGCGCATAATGAGGGCTGAGAAGAGTCGCGAAGGCGACCATTGTCGGTCAAATCACGCGCCAGCTCATTCTTTACCGCGAGCACGAGTCCACTGCTCAATAAAGAAACCAACAGAACGTGAGAGACGCCGTGGCATTCGTCGGGCCCATTGTCCTCAGGATGCGTGGCACGCGGTCAGTCGGTATTTAGAAGCCCACGAGAAAGTGAGAGCTGCGCAACATGGGCCGAACATTGTCGATGTCGTACAAAAGACTCAACGCTACGTGGAGGAGACTACCGCGGTTTCGCACTTCGAGGACTTGTGTGGCTCAACATCCGTGGTGCACAACACTATAGAGGCACTCGACAACAGAAATAATGAGCGTATAAGAATTTCAGCTTGTTTTGAACTTGCAAGGTAAACTAGGAAAAAATATTTGTAATAAAAAGTAAAATATTTGCATAGGAGTCGAGATTATCGAACGTGCTGTAGGCTACAGAAAAAGATTTATTAATAATTACCATAGGTATAGTTATTTTATAGGCCACAGTGTTCTTCAACAGTGTCCTGATGCAAGTTTCATTAAAATAGTATAATCATAGTATTTCCTAAACCATACCAAAGTGTTATTGGCTTCTTATAGACTAAGCTTCTTATAAACTACTCTCTTTTTCTATTTATGATTATGACGAACAATCTGTATAGCACGGAAACCCCGTTTCTATAGTCAAGCTGGTTTAGTTACATGGGACAAGTAGAGTGGGGTAGGTTCTCGTCTAGAATAAGCAATCTGCACACCAAACTCCCCCCACCCGTAATTTCACTCTCTCGCTGACACCGCTACTCCATTGTTGTCCGCTCCGGTGTCGACACTGGCCACAGTAATCGGCAGACGGTCGACGCAGGAAGACGCTGCCAACTGTTCAGCGAACCTGTGAGACATGACGCATGCCGGTGGTTCCGCCTTTCCGAGGCACTGAACCACCCTTTCCCAAAGATCGTTATCGAAGCTGAAAAGGAGCGCTCCCACTGTCTCCGCTTCTGACAGTCAGGGCTTTCGATGCGGTCCAAGTTATGTGCCATGGATAGCTCCGGGGCGTTCGGACGAATCTTTGACAGCCTGCAGCAAATGACGAGCGCAAGCGCAGTCTCCTGGGACACTCGCCCTTTCGTTGCGGCTGCCGTTGCTCCACTCGTAGTTGCCATCGTGTGTTATTTGCTCCAGAAGAAGCGGACATTCAACGACTCCCGGAAGGTTCGTAACTTTTTCCACTCAAGCGATCAAAACGGCTTTTATTTTCTCGTCAAGGGCCTGTACGTATACGCGCTTTCAAGCACAGGGGCGGACAGCAATGTTGTGGGCTCAAATATTTTCAATGTCTTTGCGCGCATGCGACCTCGGCCACTTAGGGAACAGCTCGAATGAGGGCCGTTTAAACGGGACGGCCACTTTGTGTGATGAGACGATTTAGGGAAATATAAAAAAATAATTTAGAGAGCCCCTTGAAGGAAGAGAGCTGACTTTTTCTCAATACTGAGATTTCATTTTTCGTAGACACCCACTACAGTTTTGCCTAGCCTGTACCTCGTACAGGTTAGGCGAAAAGAAAACAAAGGAGCTCGCTTACACTCGCTGAAGAACTTTATTTTGCGCGTAGGGCACTCTCTGATTCAGACCCATTAAATGTATCTTCAGCGGCATCACTCAGGCCCATACATTTGGCTCAATCTGAGTCTAGGTAAGCGTGAGTCAATCAGCTCATGAGTGTGTTAACGAGCGATTATCTTTTTTGATCATGGCGTGAATGTTGTTCAACGCCAATATCGCACATATTTTGTGCTAGAAGTCGAGCCTTTGATTTTGTCACTTCAAAAACAAATCATGAGAGGTTCTGATCTAATAATTTTTTTTAAACGCGACAAGCATGAGATACGTTTATGAAAAAGGGGCAGCTCCCACGTACAGTGGGAATCGATGGTATGCGAGAAAGGAATGAGAAAGGTTTATTTGTCACTTTAAAATTAGCACAACGTTACGAGGTGGATGGTCATAGCACACAGTAAACAGAAGTACAATTATTATACGCACTCAGGTATCTAGATTGGATGCAAGTATGTTGCTTATAGCCACGTAAATACGGTACAACTATGGTTTCCAATACCAGCAAAAGCAGTGATAGACGTGTAATTTATGCCATACATGACTTGTCATAATTTTCATGTTTGCGCCTGGAATTTGTGTTCATTTTCTATTCTCGTCATATAATATCAAATTCGGTATGTGTGAAGATAGCGAAACAGCCTCAAGCGCATCATGAGTGTGGTAAGTAGTCATATTCTCACATGACACGCATGACCAGAATATTATGTTTGCACCAGTCATATACCTTCGCAATTCACTCACGTCACTCACGTAATACCAAATACGGCATAAATGAGGCTAGCGAGACATACGCGAGCACACTATGAGCGTAGCATGTAGTCGTGTTTTACATGGCACGCATGTTATGATTATCATGTTGGTATGAGTCCTTTACCATCGTCATCCATTTCCATCACGTAATACCGAATTCGGTATAAGTGAAGCTGGCGAAATGCCCGCAAACACATCATCAGGGTGGTATGCGTTCATGCTTTCACATGACACGAATGTCATGATTATCATGTTTGCACCAGTCGTATATCTTCGCCGTTCATTAACGTCTCGTAATACACAATATGGTATATGGGAAGCTAGCGAAATGACCACAAGCGCACAATCAGTGTAGCGTGTAGTCATGTTCTTACGTGACACGCATATCATAACTATAATGTTTGCACAAGTCATACACAATTGCCATCCATTCACGTGACGTAATACGAAGTTTCGTGCAAGCGGAGCTTGTGAAACGGCCACGAGCGCATCATGACCACGGCATGTAGTCATGATCTTAGATGACAATCACGTCATGATTTCCACGTTAGGACCTGTCACCTATGTTCACCATGCAATCATGTTATACCACACCAGTTTTGTAATATGTCTTGTGAACGAAAACACCACTAGAGCAGCAAGACCACGACATGTTTATCAGGACAATCATGGCATGCATATCACGATTTACATGTTGTGACTATTCATTTATGCTTGACATATAGTCATGTTAAGCCAAGACTATTTCGGTACAGACTTCATTAACGAAACGGCCTGGAGAGCTAAAAGTCGTGGATAGATAGATAGATAGATAGATAGATAGATAGATAGATAGATAGATAGATAGAAGCTGCTGTACAAACGCTTGTGCATCGAAATACTTGTTTGTAGACGTGAGTGTAAACGTGAGACGCATAGCACTAATATTAATTCTGAAGATGAGTAAATAGGGGTAAGGTGGGTAGAGACCTGGATACATGAAACTGCCTTAATCGCCTTATATAGGATTCGATTCGTGATCAAATAGACACGAATGCACGATAGGCGATTTCCTTTACAAATCTTTTAAATACAAAGCGTTCCTTAGCAAAATTTTGCAAGTTTGACCACCTCTATCCATCTATCTATCTATCTATCTATCTATCTATCTATCTATCTATCTATCTATCTATCTATCTATCTATCTATCTATTTAGCCGCCTGCGACATTTAGCTCTCTTGGCCGTTAAGATAACTATACCTATACCAAAAGTGGTATGGCATAACATGACTGTATATCGAGCATAAGTTACTAGTCATAACATAAAAATCAAGATACACATGTCAAGAATGTCATGATTTACATGTCATGGTCTTGCTGCACAAGAGGTGGTTTCGTTCACATGACATATCGCAAAACTGGTAAGGTAAGACATGGTTACATGGCGAACATAAGTGATAGGCACTCACGTCAAATTCATGACATGCGTGTCATGTAAGAACCTGACTACATGCCACGCTCATGATGTGCTCGCGGTCGTTTCGCTGGCTTGACATGTACCAAATTCAGTATGCGTGACGAGAATGAAAGATGAAGTTATATGACTGGTGCAAACATGATAATCATAGCATGTGTGTCATGTGACAACATGACTACATGCCACGCTCATGATGAGCTTGTGGTTGTTTCGCTAGCTTCACATATACGAAATTTGGTATTGCCTGACGTGAATAGAGGACGAAGGTATATGACTGGTGCAAACAGGGTAATCATGACCTGCAGGTCATGTAAGAACATGGCTATATGCCATAATCTTGGTGCTCTCGTGGTCGTTTCGCTAGCTTCACATATACCAAATTTAGTATTGGGTGACATGAATGGATGACAAAGTTATGCAAACGTAAAAATCATTACATGCGTGTCATGTAAAACATAACTACATGCTACGCTGATACTGCGCTCGCGGCCATTTCGCTAGCATCACATGCACCAAATTTGGTGTTACGTGGCGTGGATGGTGACGAAGGTATATGAGTGGCACAGACATGATAATATTGATATGAGTGTCATATAGTGACTAGGCTACATGCCATGCTCAAAATGCAATGGCGGTGTCGATGATTGGATCTTTACCAAAATTCCATGGCATACCATGACTGTATGACGAGCATGAGTGAATAGTCATAACATAAAAATCATGACATGTGTCATGTATGCTATGATTTACATGCCCAGTGTTGCTGCTCTTGTGGTGGTTTCGTTAACATCACATATTGCAAAAGTTCTTTGGTATGACATGACTGCATGGCGAACATAAGTGGCAAGCCCTAACGTGGAAATCATGGCACGCATGCCTTGTAAGTCATCACTACACGCCATACGCTCATTGTGCGCTCGGGGTCGTTTCGCTAGCTTCACCTATACCATATTTGGTACTACGTGACGTGAATGGATAAAGAAGGTATATGACTGGTAAAAACGCGATGATCATAACATACGTGTCATGTAAGAACATCACTTCACGCCGCGCTCATGATGCGCTTGCGGCTGTTTTGCTTGCTTCACATATACCAAATTTGGTATTACCTGACGCCAACGTACGAAGAAGGTATATGACACATCCAAACATGATAGTCTATAACATACATGTTTTGTAGAACATGAATGCTCAAGATGCCGTCGTGGACGTTTCGCTATCTTGATATATACCAAATTTTCTATTATGGGACATGAATGGACTACGAAGGTAAATAACACGTCCAAACATGATAATCATAATATGCTTCTCATGTAAAACATTTACCTGAGCTACCTCTTTCAAAAATCGTCCTGTTAGAAGCAAAAATGAGATTTTGTAAAAGTAAAAGTAAAAAAATATAAATACCGCACGTTAAAAATTACTAGATTCTTCTATATGAACATTCTACAAGCATCATTTGGAGGCCGGCATTCCTACAGGGCGTCTTTGTTGACTGAAGTGAAGGCAAAGAGACGAAAACCATAAGTATCTAAGCTTTGGTATTTGTTATATGCTTTACAAATGTCTTCGTAATCACTGTTTTTGAATGTGTTATTAGAAAAAATAACAGCGAAAGCCAGCATAAAGATTGAAAATGTGAGTAAAACCTTTTAAACATCAATATAAGTGCCTTCTCATATATTTACGGCTAATATGTATATGACAATAATTTTGTATGCTATCGCGAAGCATACTACGCGAAGCACAATGTGATTATTTGCCTTCATTTATTCCTGCATATAACATGTATAGCTCTCGATAATCATGATGAGGAATAACCAGAGATAAAACGTAAGAAGAATCGTGCATATAAAGGTCGTGATACGATCCAACAGTTAACAAGACAAACAGTAGATGCATTCAATAGTTCGATAAAAGTTCGTCTGGTCAGGCATCATGAAGATTACGAAGTGGTCACTGCCCAAGCTAAAAAGAAAACACGGAGACGCTTCGCGACCCGCACGGGTTCTTTGATCACTCCAAGCAGGCAAGTGCAGTAAGTCACCTGATTCTGAAATGCAACGAAGGGAACGCGTAAAGCTTGCCGGTAGATTACAATCTGTCCGGTTGATAGTATCCATGGTCGTATAGGAATTAACACGTATTCGAAAAGTAGTCTCATGGTAGAGCTACTTTCCTCAGCTATTGTAGTGGCGTTATCCCAATAGATATAATGACCACAATTACGGCGACAGTGATCATCGGCACGCTCGGCGTAGGCGTTGAACGCTCTCTTGTTATCGCCCAAGTCCCTTTCTCGTTCTTTTCATCTCCTGATGAAGCAGCCAATTTCGCCAATGTAACTTGAGCTACAGCCGGCACATGATATCTAGTAGGCATATAATGCGGTCAAAGCAACCTTTCTTGTTCGTAAGCTGATTCCTAATCTCATTACACCGCATGTGTGCAACACAAAGGTAATTCCTTCAAATTATACGGCGTAGAGCTTCACTGACTCCAAGATTACGTGGGATGCAAGTGCACATTTGAAACTACTTGCCCAAGGATTATGCGGGATTGATCTTAAATACTCTTAGTGAACTTTCTGTTGTACCCGTTCATCAATGGGACCTAATTACTGTATTTTTTGAAATTCTTTCCTCTATTCGTTGTCCTTTGAGTAACTTCATTTTGCTCGCGCCGAAATAAAAGAAACGATGGATTGATTGTGGTATGTTGGGTGGTACGAATCGAAATTAAAGTAATATGTGGTATGCGTCGCTTTCCTGTGCTGTGCAGAAAGAGGCGACGCATACTAGTCATTATACGTAAATTTTAACAACAACAATAATAGTAATAGTAATAATATTAGTAAAAATAAGAATACTTTTATGATAATAATAATAATAATAATAATAATAATAATAATAATAATAATAATAATAATAATAATAATACCTGGGTTTACACGCCCCGAAACCACAATACGATTTTGAGACTCCGTATATTGGAAAGACCCAGGAATTTTGTCCATCTGGTGTTCTTTGACGTGCACTGACATCACACAATAGACGGGCCTCTATCATTTCGCCACCTTCGAAATGCGGCCACCATGGCCCCGATCTAACCCATGACATTCGTATCAGCAGTGGTGCACCCTAACCTGACTGAACTTTTATTCGTACCAACAAGCCTGTCCCAAGCAATCTGTCATTGCTCCTCTGTTGGTGCGAGCGACATGCATTCGCTCATGTAACGGCAAATTCAGAAAATAACTTCAAGGAATATTGAATAACGGGTTCGAGAAAGAGCTTGCTAACTAATTTGCGGATCGGGTACTCTATTTGAAGTCATCCCATGGATATTTTGAAAGCACACCGGCGTCTCAAATGCTCCTTGAGTCAGCGAAACTCTAAGCAATATCTTGTCAAGGTATGACAATCGTGTTGCGCACATGCCGACCAACAAGTTGAGTACTAAGCTTGCGAACATCGAAGATCCCTTGGGCAGCAAGAAATAACCCCTGAACTCTCTACAAGTTAGCATCCGAAGACAGTAGCTGCAGTTACATCGTCGGAACTGGCCACCTTATCAAAAAGCGGAAAGAATATCCAAGATACGCGGGCAGCAACGACAAAGCTTCAAACACACTTGGCTGAGCATGCCTATAGTCATGGTCATAACATCGATTGGAATAAAGCCTAAATTATCATTACAATGTCGCCTTTTTGTGGCTATTAGAGAAGAGAAAAATACCCAAAAATTTTTGGGAAACAAAGCTCTTTTTGTGAGAATAAAAGAAAAACTTGCCGCTCTCAAAGTTTCGCAAAACAAGAAGTTCTCACATGGTAGCCGAGTACAAAATGTACCGTAATGTGTTAAACGCCGACCTAAAAATGCAAGGTCGTCGTTTTACAAAAAAAAAAAGAAAACGTTTTCGAGTGTAGGTAAGAACCTTCTGCAAATCTTAGAACTAATAACGATATAATCGGGAATAAGGTTACACAACAACTCTCGAAATATTTATTCATGTCATTCTATATAATAAAGTTGTGTTAGCCAACAAATAAACGAAAATTTTTTTTAGAAGTGGGTAATTATGTAGACTCTATGCCCCTCCCAAATAATACCCCCCATCTCCTTACGCCTTTCATCGATATATTACGCTACTGCTTCATAGTCTTGATGCCACCGACTGAAGCAGATATTACAGTCATTACTGATTTCCTTAAGGACAAATGTGCTCATTACATCTCGCCATTGATTACATCTCGCCATTGCCAACCAAGCTTTGCATTGGTTGTCTTATAGAACCATTGACTTACATATACATTCTATCGTTGGCTACCGGTATGTTCCCTGGTTGAATAAAGATAGTCCAAGTCGATGTTATCTTTGAAGGTGGAAAAAACAATTCAGCAATTACCAGTGTCATTCAGTACAACCCCTTTTTTCTAAGGTTGCTTAAAGAATTATTCGCAAATGTTTATTTAGTTACCATTCTGCAAATATTGTGATAAGTGATTGTCAATACGGTTTTCAACCCAGGAAATCGACTGAGAACGTGCATGCCAATTCGCGCAGTACCATCGAGGCCATGAGAACAATGTTTGCTTAGTTTTGTATACCACGTACTATGGTGTCAGATAATGGAACATTTTTCACGGGCTTTGACTTCCATCAGTTCAAGAATCGCAATGGCAGTGTTCATCATAAAACATCTCCACATCATACACAGAGCAATGGGCTGGCTGAGCGTGCTGTGCGGACTGTTAAGAACTGAATAACCAAGTTTGGAAACGCCGAGTTGGCGACCTCTCTGGCCCGAGTGCTCTGAAAGTCTACAAATACCCCTCAGCAATCTGGCCTTTCACCTTCGAAAATACTTTTGGGCTACCGGTTGCGCACAAATCTGGACTTGTCTTTTCCGCCCAGGAACCTTTGCAGCGTTTCGGCCAAGCCGACGGAACACACTGACTAAATTTTCGCACCCGGGCAATCCATCTATATGCGCAACTACGAAACGGGTCACGAATCGATGCCGGGAAGGGTCAGGGGCCACAACCGGTGCTCGACTTTTGGAAGTGGATACTGAGGCAGAGATTACTTGTCGCACGAAAGTGCGAAAAGTAATTGTTCTTGGAGAGCAAGGACACTCGAGAATCGGTGCCACTTGATAACGACATTACGACCGAAGACGCCAAGAACGCGTCTGCAGTAGCACAACCACTACGACGGTTCACAAGAACAAAAAAAAACCGGTGCACCGTTATAGGTACTAAGGCGGAAGAAGTGTTGCAACGCCAGCGGTTGCCGAAGTGGACGCAGGACAGAACGTGCATGTGTTTTCTCTCTGTATTTTTTCCCTCTCTGCCCCCTTTCTTTTCTTTCAAGATGTAAGTTTCAAGTGGTCAATAAACGCTGTCTTCTGCTTGGTGACACTGAGTAGTTCATGTTTCTGGTGGCGTCTCTACTGCCAATGTTACATAAACATTCCTTCATCTTCGAACGTTTTTTATATGGCGAAGACACCAATATCTTTTTTCTGGCCCCAACCTAGAACTCTAACAGAAAGCGAATAGCTGGCTTGGAAAGTTACAAGCATCGTTGACCATAATTCAATCGAGATTGAAAATTAAACAAATTCATTTCGTTTTGTTACGTGGTAAGAACAAAGCAATAAATCACAACCCAACACTCTGCTTTAAAATTCCGAAATCACATGTAAAGACAACAATTGCAAGTTTCTTGGCATACTCTTCCGCAGTGACTTGAGCTGGTTCGATAATGTCACTATTGTCAAAATGAATATGGCTTGATACATTGGTGTTCTTATCCACGTCGACCATCTTGTTCCCATTTTGTGACAAAGCAGCTCTACCTTTCTTTTGTTCTCTTGCATCTAACATACTGCAGTTTAGTTTAGAACGACAAGATTGATTTCCTAAAAAATGGTCACTATGAAAATAAACGATTTGAGGCGATTAACAACTGGCTAGATAGCCATAGGAATTCATTGTTGGTTTTGATGTCATGCGCTTTTCTGAACGCTACAAACTCGAACTTCTGGTCCTTTTCTATAACCGTAAACAAGAAAAATTTTCTAAATTCAGCTACATGTATCTCGCTCGAGATATTCAATGCAACTTACGAAAGACTTTCTTTGTTTCATTAATTATGACACACAATATGTTGATTTTACTAATCATGGCACACAGTCCGTTCATCATCAAATTGTACGTTTATGTTACAGTTTTCCTTTTTTTAAGAATTAGCTCGGCTAAGCGGATCTATTCATTACATTAACAAGATGATAAGATTACTTTTCGACCTAGGATGAATTGTTTCCTTGCGAGTGTTTGTTTATTTTATGCGATTCTATCTCGCAAAATCTTCTCCTTCATGTAGTTGTACTTCATATGATTTCAATCGTTAGTTATGCGCATTTTTAGCTACATTTGAACTTTTACCTCTTCGTTTCTGCAATGCATCAATAAGTTATTGTTTGAATCGTTTGTACGATGCCACAGAAGTTCTCTTATATTTGGTGTATCTGTTACATGATTTTTTTTAGAATATGTGCTTGGACTGCTGTGTACCCCGAAGGTTTCTTACTGACAACGCTACTGCTTCGTGTTTATTTTTTTCCTCGAGCCGTATTCTTAGGCCCAGTCAGGCAACAGTCATGTAAGATGTAAGTGTAATGTGTACATTTCAGAATAAAGCTGCTATATTATTATTATTATTATTATTATTATTATTATTATTATGCTTGTTCTTGCGTATACAATCCTACGATATGGCATCACTTTATTTGCTTTCTGTTCTTCGCGATGGCAGCATCGGGTTGACAATATTTTGAAAAGTATGTTGAAATCCATTGTGTACAATCGTTTCCTCAACATACAATGTAAATTTATTTTCTCTACTTCGCCTGCCGTCTTTCAAAGCGTCCTTTAACCAAACTGTTGTATTACGGCATTTCCAGGGCTCTCAGTTCAAAAATGAATGCATTGCCCCTCGTATATTTAGAAAAACTTCCCGCTTTTCTGTACCATTCGTCAAAACACGATATGGCAAAGCTACTAGAAAGGTATATGTCCCTACTGCTTTTAATGACATCCCCGACAGTGTTTTTTCGGCAACGACTAAACGCAGTCTACGAATGAGCCTAAGGTCTCTTTGATGCTGCATCAGTTATCGCATTATGGGTAAAATCTGTTTAAACTTTTTCAATACATATCTTCACACTTCTGCTGTTTAGGTAGTATTGCTTCCGCTAATTTGATTCTTGATTGCTATTGTGTTTAAATGTAGTGTAAATGAGTTACATGTATTCTGTCTCTGATTGTTTACATGAAAAGCTTTTCAATATGTATGTCGTCTCTAGTTTGCCGATGTGCCGGGCGAATTCCTTCAAGCCACCGTCTGGCTTCGACAGGCCTGTTATTTGTTTTGTACAACTCAAGATGACAATAAAGATCATCATCATCATCATCAACATCATCATCATTATTATTATTATTATTATTATTATTATTATTATTATTATTATTATTATTATTATTATTGTTATTAAGAAATTCTACCACAAAACCACTCTTGGATTCATCCATGGTTATTCAGACGACCGAAGACCATATCGATAGAACCGATGACGATCTGCCCGCAAGCTTCACATGTTCTTTACATTATATTTTATAAAAAAAGCGATTTACGGGTCTTGCTGACTAAGTGTACTCAAGGAACCCATACAGATCCCGAAGTGTCTCTGTATTTTCACTTTCGCTTAATGACTATTACCTGTCCTACATTTTAAAAAAATTTCTATCCCGGAGAAGAAGGTGCCAGTGTAATACACCTTACCACGGCAAAAAAAAGAAGAAAGTCGCGTGACTCGAGGTACGCGAGCCAGATTTCTCACTGTGCTCACTCGATCAATTACTACTAGCAAGACCAATGACGCTCAACCTAGCACCGGGCACCTTATAGCCATGGTCTGAAAAGACTATCCGCTTCTACGCTCATAACCATTGCTGCACCTTCACTGAATAGAGATAACCATCCAGCTATCATTTGAGTACCATATTTTCGTGACACTGTGTTACATCTTCACATTGTTCTTCAGACACGTCAAGTGCAAAATTCGTGTTTTGTTCAGGCCCATATATGTGACTATTATTAAAAACATTGGCATAGGCAATGTTTTCGAGGTTTCTAGGCGAACTGAACTTCACTAGTCCTCATCTGTAAAATAGACAAAAGCCATGCGCAAGCAGGTAGGTCGCCACGTCCGAGTCGTTATAATGTGTACTTCTATAGTAGAGACTGTTTAAGGGCGATCAGCTCAAGTAACAACAAAATAAATCCCATACTGGTCTACAAGTCCGTCTCTGGTTGGTAGCTTAGTTAAAGCTTCCCCTTTACCAAAGAGACGACACGAAATACAGAAATTTATTTTTGTCTTTATTTGAATGCTCGAAGAAGGCTTGAAATGAGCAACATTCGTTTTGACACATTAAAATAATTTTTTTTTGTGCTCGAGAACTGCAAACCACTCACTGGTTAATACATCTTATTCAGAATGAAACAAAGCACCCCCTGGTTGGTAATTTATGCACTTTCACGAGAGGGAGTGGCTGCTGGCATTTGGCTTCGTATCAGAAATCACTGGAACTGTAGAATAGATTTAACGCATTACGCATGTTACGTGCGTTCCAAGGTTTCTTTTCACCCATAGTATCAATTACTGCTTATTAGTAGGAAAGGCTTCATTATATCAGAACTTGTTGTTGAGGAATGGCCTCAACGCAGGCGTTGTCTACTTTTCAATTTAGTACTTGGTTAGATGTGAACCATCATCACCCCCTAAAAAAAACACTTTTCCAGCAATAGAATAAACATTTGTGGAGTTGGAACAATACAATGAAGCAAGCAAGAGTTACTAAGAGAACACTAAAGTGAAACAATAATTTTTTAGAGTCATACTATAACTTCAAGAACATTAGTATCACTCCTTACGTCATGTGCTATAGCTTCATTATAGACAAGAAAATCAATGTCAAATGTCCCGCAATTAACTTTCCCGCCACAACCTTTGACGATGCCGCTACAGATTTTGGAGTGCCTTTTTGTGAATTTGGCTACATTACCTGAACGAAATTTCCAGAAGCTTGATATGTTGTGCTTCTGGCTTGCTTGGAAGGCAATATCTTTCATTTTTTTATTACGAGCTACATAGACCTCATAGTATAGGTGCTGTGAAACTCTATGAAGTAACGGTAATATATGCGGCAGCTTCAATTTGATTTGTCCAGCCACATTTAATTTTTTACGTCTTTTCGCGCTTACCAAGGCGTCATTTAAACGTAATCCTGCACAATGTTTGTGGCGTTGCAAAAATATTTTGCTGATAGGTATAAAAATAAAATAGTTTCTCTTTAATTTTCTTTCAAGGGCGGTTTTATCCACTAGTTTATTCAAAAAAACATTTTATAAATCTGGTAGTAAAGAACACCAGGTATCAAAAAAAATAGATGGTATTGCTTTGATTGTGTCCTCTGTAAAACTTCATGATTACATTGTGATTGAAATGTGGACTCTACTGGCCTTCTGAGTGCTGAATGTTTTTACGTTGTTCTGAACTGGCATAGTGTCCACAGTGGAAACATCTGTTCTCCTACTTAATCACGAATCTTATTTTTGTAGTTTCCTGCGTTACGATAAAAACAGCGAGTCTGTTCAGTGTAACTAATATTTTGAGTGCGGTGGTCGTTTGGAAATTGGGCTGTGTTTCCATTCACAGGAATGTTTCATTCTCAAAGTTTTCTTTCAGAAGAAAAAAACTTAAGAATTAATGGTTAAACTTGATCATTCTGACAGATATTTTTTTTGTTTTTTGGGCTATAAAACTTCTACCTTGTTAGACCAACAAACGCAGAAACTAACTAAAGCACTGCTTCTTGAGACAGTATGAAAATATGCACACGAATGCTTCTGTTTAGGTCCCTGGTGCATGTGGCACTCTTTGCACCTTCATTTTTTTATCACTTTCTGGTACTTTGAATATTTGTTGAAGCGGCTGTTATCAAACAGTAATTGATACAAAATATATACTATGAATGCAAGTGCTACGATGCTAATGTAAGATCCTATGTGTGCCGTGTGCGGTAGGAAATGTGAATTGTACGTTAAGTTTACGTAATATACTGCTCGTACGCTATTGAAGCAATCGGTACATGCCAACGGGTGTAAATGGTTTCACCTGTGTTACGGTGTTAGCAGTGTTAGAGGCACTGCGGCCTTAATAGCAGATAGCTGGGGACGGCACCGTTATTGTTGATAAATGAGCATGGCCTCATCTTGTGTTTCGGGATTATTAACGTGGAGAAATACCATAGTTTTTAAAGTAGTTGCTCAATGTACGGCATCAGTAGTGTTTGAAAGCAACTACGACTTCATTAGTGCCCTATGCTGTAACGGGGTACAGCCTGGCAACAAGAGTTAACCTTGTTTTACCGTAGGGTATAGGACATTTTTTCAACAGTGATGTGTTAAAGTTGGCCTAACTGATGGTGGCTACAGTTTTTGAAACGGCGTAATAAAGTGCCGTTTGCTTGTGCTGCGACACGGAAAATGTAGGAGATCTGTTGATATAAACACAATAATGTACAAGCACTAACACGTGGAATCGACACCTCCTTTTCAGTTGAAGCACCACTGTTTGTCAGGTGAATGTGCAGCACAGTGAACGGCACTTGAGGATTTTGAAAAGGGTCGAATAGAAAAAAACACGCACCAAGCTGAGTGCAAATGTTGCATTACACAATGCATAATGTGTCATTTTTTATTGAACTGAGTGAATAGGACTTAGTGGTAAGCTGGCAGGCGCAAAATATCACGCTCATATTTTTGCAGCCCGTGCGCCCACGTTCAGCGCGAGCCATGAAAAACGCGCCACCCGTTTTCCCGAACGGATGGATTCCTGTTGTGGAGTCTGCGCAGCTTCAGACGGGTGAAGTGAAGGCTCTCAACGTCATTGGTGAGTCATTCCAACCAATGCATACATTATTAGCTGCGTTAAGAACACACACACCATGTAACACGGTTACAGATTTTAGGCCAGTGTTCGGATATACATAGACATTTCTCACGTGCATAGAGAAGACATGTGGCTCAAGTGGTAAGTTTATGAATGTTTCAGATGTGAAGCAGCTTACAGCGGAGATCACTCTGGTGAGCAGCGAGACCACCCTTAGTGAGCATGAGGAACAGCTGCCCAAGCACTGCCAGAACGCGCGCACGCGCTAGCGCATTCCGGTCTGCGTAAGAGACTGCGTAAGACACAATGGCCGCTCCACATGATTCAGATTAACGCGATAGCGTGAGATAGCTCATGTCGAAGAAATTACCGCCGGTGGTGTCGGCCCCGTTGGTTGTGAGCGAAAAATAGTCTGGGCGTCTGCGATCAAAAAATCAAGTTACTGAGATTTCTGCCGGAGGCCGCTACTTGTCCACGCGTGCGCGGGCGGTCACACTGAAAAAGCCCCGCATTCGAGGCTGAAAAAAAGTGCTCAAAGTCGCGAGGCGCGGTAGATTCTCTGCCCCTTCCACCCCCCCCCCCCCTGCGTAGCTTTCAGCGCTTTCGTTGGGACGAGAGAAGAGATATGGCAATTGCGATGCGACAAACTTTTGTAATTCCACCCGCACTGGACGGATTCTTAAATTTTTTGCAGCGTTGAATTCGTGAGGCAAGGAGCTCATCTAGGGAATTCATTTCATGGTTACTTGAATAAGTGTTTCAGGACCCTTTCAACGCATCTCGTTTGACAGGTGTCACAACGAAAACAAGCCCAATTGGCGATTTGTGGGCGCATTTTGGAAGCCTCAAACTACGTCACAAAAGGCCGGGGCAGAGCAGCCTTTGCCGATAAAAACACACAGGAACTTTAAAACAGCTCTAAAAGTGAACAAGTATGTCCATCTAGTGGGAAACATATCATGCATTCCCAGAGGTGTTCATCAAGCAAACAACAAACGCTAGATAATGTGCTGCTATTTTTGAGGCAATGTGAGACTCTTTATAGCCTCCGAGATGGCGAGCACGCGGTGTGTATCTTGGAAGCCATGCGACTCTTGAGTTAGATAAAAATCCTGTATGTACCTTCACGCTAACACAAAATACTAATAAGTATGCACTTAGCGGTCAAAGGGCGCACTAGAGGCCGTATTTCGCGATCGCGTTCAACTCTTAAAGGCGAAGCATAAGGGCCCCTCAATTTTTTGCTCATCAAGGCCTCGTTACAGCAAACGATCGACCAAAACAACTGATCTGGAGAGGAATCACTCAGCGTGGTAAACTGCTCACTCCCGGTGCTTTGAAGCATCGAATATGCATGTATCTTAGATACTTTTTTGAGTATTAAATATGGATGTATATTAGATACTCTTTAAGTATCTTGTGTTGGTATCACGATACTTTTCGGAAGACGTGCATCAGTATCTGTTTTTTGTGGTAAATAAATAATGTATTGTGTATCTTAAGATATAGGTTACTGTGATCACAACATCATCGTGCGAAACGTTAGCTGGAGTCCGAGTATGAAGCTTATATCGTGCCTTAAAGCAACCTGGCTACGGCAGAGACAATCTTTCGTCATCCTGCTAGTCCGCTCCAGCGAGAGATGGCTTAAAAGTTTGCGTGCTCCTATTTCTAGACCTGTGTCACATCGTGGTGCTACGCCACGTTGACAAAAACAAGCGCGATCATCTACACTTAATCAACTGTTACTTTTATTGATATTTAGGGGCGAGGCTCCTTATGGCGTGGGTCTGTGGCTCCTCCTCCGTATGTATGTATGTATGTATGTATGTATGTATGTATGTATGTATGTATGTATGTATGTATGTATGTATGTATGTATGTATGTATGTATGTATGCACGTACGTACGCAGCCACCGGAGGCACATACCCACTCTAGAACGGGTATGTGCCACAGGGGTTGCGAGATGGGAGATGGCGGTACTTGGAGTGTTCACTAGATGGACGCAAGGACGGACGTACAGACGGACGTACAGAGAGAGTGGCAGATGGACGGGTGGATGGATGAATATGGGGATGTACGGACGGAGAAACGCACGAACGGACAGACAGGCGGATGGATCTACTCACGAGCGGACGCATAGACAGGCGAACGTGTGCATGGATTAACGCGCGGATGATCACGCGGATAGCACGGACGGGCTGACGGACGCTTCGCCCCACTCATCATCATTCACTCCGTGGATATGCTGTGAATATTTTAGTTGTCGAAGTCTGGCACCATAGCTGCTCGCCATTCTGCTGTGGCACGTAAGCCAATGCCTGTGGCCCCTATCGCGCAGATTCAAAAGCAGCTACTGCGTCTTCATCAGAGTGTCTCTTATGTGGTGCTTTGTTACAAAATCTGAACAATGCAAGAATGTGGTTGCTTTGCGTCTCATGCATTCCACACATTAGCGATTTGATTGATCTGGTTTATGTAATGTAGCACCAACGGTATACGCTAGATTTAGTTCAACAAGCAGTTGCTGAACAGAATATATTTTGGTGTATTGAGCGTTTTTGTTGGTGCGATCTTTATTCAAACAGTTTTCACAACTATATTTTCATTTTTTATTGTCCCTGTTTTTAGAACGTGTTCTTAATCTAACTGTCTGATTAATTTTTATTTTAACTGCGATTCTGTTATACCTGGCCGTAGGTTTTTCTGAGTTACAAGAAAACTCCTGAAGTTAGTATGCGCCACAGAAGTTGGAAAAGCGCCACCACAGTGTACAGCTGATGTGAGTCCAAAACTAGAACTAACACGAGGGGAATAACTAGAAATAAAGAGAAAATAACGAGAAACAAAGAGAGAAAAGAACAGATAGTGAAATTGAGATTATATTATGAGGGGTTTAACGCCCCGAAACCACCATATGAATATGAGAGACACCGTAGTGGTGGGCTCCGGAAATTTTGGCTACATGGTGCTTTTCAACATGCACCCGAATCTGACCTCACAGGCTTACTGTATTTTACCTCCACCGAAAAGGCAGTCACCGCATTCGGGACTTGTGGGTGAGCAGCTGGCTGAGTGTCTTAAGGGCGAACCACTGACACACCCGTACGCTTCAAAAGCGTCTAGTTGAATAAGTGGAGGAAAAAGATGCGCCACCATTGGCACGCGTTGACCACGTCGACACTCACGTGGCCAAGGCTGACGCCAAGTGTTGATTGCTCTTTTGGTTGGAGACTGTTCCAGTTTAGCGCAGAACAGCGCGCTCTCAACTAGAGCGTCTTCGTACGTTTTTGAAGATATTAGAGCAAGTTAAAATATTGATTGTGCTTGGCCAGCCACAGCCTTTGACTATAATAGAAGGAATCCATATTGCAGTGACCAGAGTAACTACAGCGGTATGCACGAGAAATCGGCATCAGTGCATGTGCCGCTCCCGCGAACAAAAATTAGCGTCAAGGATACTTTACGTCTACCATTGGCATGCGCAGGGTTTTAAGCGGATGGGGCGAAGCTTCGTCGTAGTGTCTCTCTTCCTAATATGTCTATGTAGGGGCTCACTTATGGCCCCCCTCAGTATTACAATAACCTATGGATTTGACATGCCCCCTCCCATTTCAGTTACTAATGGGGGTGACAGCCCCTCCCCCTAGTCCTCTTAATAAATCACCAAAGTTTATACTTCACCAGGTTCCTATACTTAGACTACAAAATTAATCAGTAATATTGTGAGTATTCTGGTACATTCAGTATGCTTACACTCCAGGTTTTACAGCGCTCATTACCTTAATAATCATGCCTGAAACTTCATGATGTGAGATATTTAGGCCTTAAGGCTACGATTGAGCTCTCTGCAGAAGGCTTTCGGATGATGTTGGAGGTAGAAGTATCCTCTAACGCAGCAACGCTTTATGATTATAAGAGACGCTGTAATGGAGGGCTCCGGAAATTTTGACCACCTGAGGTTCTTTAACGTGCACTCAAATCTGAGTACACGGACCGACAACATTTACACCTACATCAGAAATGCAGCCGCCACAGCCGGGATTTGATCCCACGACCTGCGGGTCAGCAGCCGAGTACCTTAACCACTAGACCACCGTGGTGGGTCTAATGCAGCAAAGCAAACCTGGGTCTTAATGATACAACAGATATTGGTCATAAGGTAGGACCCGAGCACTGCGTAAAACGTTTTTTGGAAATTTTCTGTAGTCGAAACACGCGATGCCTCACACATCATGATGTGACAGATATTGGTCGTAAAACTGTAACTGATTCCTGTATAGAAGACATCTGGACGTTGTATGTAGTCAAAATATTCTATAACAAACAAATCGCACCCAAATCTTCATGAAGTCAAAGTGATGGGTAATGCGATTGCAACTTAACCCTCCATAGAAAGCTTTTGAACATAGTCTGCAGCCTGATTGTTCTTTAATTCATGCAACAAATCGAACCTGACACTTCATGATGTGACAGATTTGGGCATAAGACTGGAATTGAGTGCTGTGTAGAAGTCTTTCGGTGTATGTGCGTGTTAGAAATATCCTCTAATGCAACAAACCACCCCTGGTTTTAATGATGCAACAGACATAGTTCATAACAGAGGAAACAAGCACTGTATACAATTCTTTGAGCATTGTTTGTTGTCGAAACATGCTTTAAAGCAACTAACTGTGCCATGATGTAACAAACATTGCTCACAAGAGGTCAACTCAATTCTATATGGAAGACTTCTGGACGTTGTTTGTAGTAAAAGTATTCTCTGAAGCCACAAACCACACTCTACACTTCATGAAGTCACAGTTATCGGTCATGAGATCGCAAATGAACCTTTTGAGGAAGGTTTTTAGACGTTGTCTGCAGCCAAAAAGTTTTCCAATGCATGAAACCACACCCGACACTTCATGATGCAACAGATATTGGTCATACAATTTTAACCGAGCACCGCGTGGAAGTCTTTCGAATGTTATTTTTATTTGTTTTCAAATACTAAAGCCCTGTGTAGGGCTACTGCAGAAGCAGTGTACATAAGTACAAAATGAAAACATACAAACAGTAATATTATTAGAAGTGCGCCAACCAAAACAAATATTGCTGCCTCCTGAAATAATCACACAAATTATGAGTGTTATAAAACATTAATATGATACACGTGCCTCCAAAAAGTCGTACACACTCATTTCACAAACCAAACCAGGTAGATCATTCAAGTGCTTGATACCTTTATCAAAAAAACACACGTTGGAGAGCAAAAAAATGGCTCTATGTTAGAATATGATGGCAGGTCAGTGGTGTGTTGAAGGACCTTGCACATTGTTGGGTAGTTACTTTATTCTTTATCATCTACAAAATGCATCTAAAACTTCTTGATGTGACAGATATTGGTTTTAATATTGCAGCCAAGCACACCGTAGAATGCTTTCACATCTTGTCAGTAGTCAAAATAACCTGTAACACATTAAAGCATACCCTAAATTTTATGATGCGACAGCAACGGTCATAGGTTTCCACCCGAGAACGGTATAGAAGACTTTGGCAAGTTTTCTAAGATAGCTAAACTGAATATCTTGATATTTCAAATATGCCTAACTGCACGCATAGCGAAAGTTTGTGCATATATAAAAAATGAACAGAATTGAAACAGTCCTTGCAAACACACAGATTCATTATTCAAAACTATCTAATGATTTATTCAGCTCATATATGTCTCGAGAAAGGCATAAATTTATGCACAGTTCTGAATGGCCTCTTTAAACAGATGAGGCACTGTATGCATTTCTTTTAAACAAAGTACAGGACATGTGCACTTTCATTCATTCTGTACGTGCATATGGTGACACGCTTTTGTCTTCCCACTATTGTGACATCGTGCAGCTGATTTCAAATCAGGTGTTTCTCAATTGCTAGGTATTCAGCTAATTATTTGTGAGGCTCTCAACAAATTGCTTCTTGTAATATAGTAAGTGGTAAAACTGTGGAGAAGCGTCACTATTTGCTTAGGTAAGAGTATATTAGAATGGACTACAAGTAAGTGTGTGTTGGAATGCTGCCAAACAACGTATGGACCATCGAGCGTGGCAGAGAAGCAGAAGAAGAACCAAGAAGGTAAATAGAACGCAACAAGTGCAGCACTTAATCAAGCAACTTTCTTCTTCGATAACGACAGCAACGTACATTCAAGTTTCTGTCTTATACATCAATAGAAATGAGACGGCTAACAGTTGAATGTATCAGCGTAACCAGTACAAAGCACGAAACCACATCACACTGCTACCAACCAGCACACACTTGTTATTTGAGAAACACACGCAAATGATCTGCACCGAATCCAACAAATGTTTAAGCGCCATAAAATCCGCAAATACACTTCTGTAAGTACGTACGTTTTCACATAACGAAACGGGTTGGCAATTGCGAGGTTAGCTTTCAGCGATTACGAATACCGATGTTGAAAACAAACACACTGCAGATAAAAACTCCTTCGTAGACACTACGCGATCTTTCGGGTGTCGTATATGGTGCCTACATTGCGACGGAAACTTCCATAGATTTATTTCAACTATTTTTTCGCACATGAGCTCGTTCATACGAACTCGGCGGTAGAGGCCTACGCTGAATACAGACGACACTTCTCTGAATTGACTTCGCGGTAGGCAAGGGCTCACGCTCAAAGCTTCAAACCTCTGAAGCCTGTTTACACTGGTTTTAAAGACACCGGTTCTGACGCAAAAATTTTGGTCTGTCTTTCTGTCTGCCTGTCTGTCTGTCTGTCTGTCTGTTTGTCTGTCTGTCTGTACATTTGTCTGTTTGTCCTTCCTTAACGCTACCCTAAACAATACCAAAGTGACCAAACGATACTCCAAACAGCCCTCCCCATCCGCAGCGCCCACCATAATTGCTTAATGTTTAGCGTTCTTACTTGTGCGATCGTTAATTGAAAAACAATTATTGCGCATATCTGAGGCACCATAACAACACGTCATATAATTTGTATGTGTGCCTTTTACTAGAAAGGGCATACATAAGTAATTCTGAGGACAGTAGCGCTTACCACGCTGCGCTGACCATGCAACGCTTCCACAAAAAGGCAAGTGTTTCTAACGCTTTGCTAAGACGACACGGTTGTGGCCCTTACCCATCGCCTTGCGTTCTACACCTTATCATCTACACCTTTTCACAAGCACCTAAGTTTTTTGTTGTTTTAATTTAACACACAAGTTCGCAAAACTTCATGCTTAATTTTTACAAAAACTGCGTAAAAACAAGCCGAAAATTATGTCTCTTACACGAAACTGGTGTCTTTTTTTTAGCTCACGTTTTCGTAGTAAAATTCTTCATCCTCAAGAAATCGTATCTCTATATAATGCTAAACTGTGATAGCTATATTACGTGCTACGCCTGTATCCTGTCTCTAGACTACTTCACTCTGGCTGTCTTGAAGAACTGCCTTATTTATTTTGATTATGTTTTATATTCTTTTATTAGGCCAACCTTTACCTTTCTTTTTTATTTTTACTTTCACTAATCTACAGGTAAATTGAGCTGTAAGTGGTAATAGTGTATATTGCCGCAGTGGGCTTTAACGCTTCGCGAAAGTATACAATACATATAGACATTCCTAAGCTACATGAGCTCCATCATGGCAAAAAAAAGTTTAGAATGCTTCATGATTGTGGCTATCCGGCTAACGGAACCTTCACGCCAATAGATAATCATACTACTAAAATTCATAGCAGTTCGAACCACTACATATATACTATGTATTACAAAAGATGTTACTACAACCATGGTCACTGTTATAGACCTGTTCCTAATACGGATACGGCGTAAACGGTAATACGCTTACGAAAAAAGTAAAACAATACATAGCTATTTGCACCATAATGTGGAAGATCTTTATTAGGGTAATTTGAGTCAGCCAGCCAGATCCTCGAAAAATAGAGCAGCGAGTGTCATCTATTACAAAGGTGACTAGCAAAAGCCGCTCAGACAATTAGTGTATAAGGAACAGTCATGTTCATCAGCTAAAGCTAAACCAAAAAGTCATTTTGGAGTTGAAGTAATTTACTTTCAGTAGGACATAAAGAGCTCTTGAGGCAGATGACAGATACGAAGCTGTTTTCATTTTGTTTGAAGTTAAGAAATTTTCAATAAAATTTGTGTGGATAGCTGTTTGCCGCAACACAAACACGCACACACACACGTATATATATATATATATATATATATATATATATATATATATATTATGCAAAAGTATTCAAATAGCTCAAGATATAATTGGCAAATATTGTCCTGGATACACTGATTCCGGTAGGATCTTTGATCTGTACCAAAAATAGTTATTGCCCGAGTACATTGTATCATATCACGATAGCATTTTAAACTATATTTGCCCAGCAATAGTTTCTACAGATGGTTATTTAACTCTGTTTTCGTTCCAAGCTTATAACCATCTTACGGAAGAATAAAGTTTGGGCTTGAATATTTAGCCAACCATGGTACCATAATTCGTTCATTCCTCTAACTCATTTGCTTACTCTATCGGGACGATGTGCGTCAGTCATATAGAAGTCTAAACTTAATGCTTATGCTTCTAGAGTGATCGCCTGATAACGCAACATTTGTAATCGAAATCTCAGCCAGTATGTCCATCCCCAGCTTTTTTGCTACACCACCCGCGAAGAATACCAACACTCATGAATATGCATAAGTAACCGCTGACAATGTCAGTTAGGATTGCTGGATTTAGTGCCAACCAGTTGTGTCCCAGCGATCTCCGACGACAGTGCAGCTCTGCCCAACCAACTCACCCGCCTCCATCTCCTGACGCCGTGAAGCTTTCGCAGAGTGGTGCCCCGTCCTCGGAATCCTGCGAACGTTTGCACATTTCCCATCTTCTCCTTATTTCTTTATGTGGGTCTCTCTGTCCCGGCCTCTATCTCTATTTCCATGACATTTAATCCTCCTTATCTCTTTTAATCCCTCCTTACCCCCATCCCTCGTGAGCCATTGTTGAGGTGTCGCATTATGATGTAAACAGTTACGAGGCTCACTTTTATGTTCTTTTTTCTCTTTTAGGAATCACTTCAGCGTTGCCGTACGGAGGGTGGAATATTGTGTGTCATTCTTACTAGCGTACGTGAGAAGGCCAACATGCCTGTAGGACCGAACAACGTTGAACATGAGTTATAGTGCCACTGATTGCACTTTCCTATCCACTGTATTGAGTGACGCTTCGACATTCTTTTCAAATGAATGCTTAGGCCCAACCTCATTTTGATTTTTCTCGAGGTTGGTATCAGGCAGCTGCTCAATTTGCTGCTCACAGGAAGTGGGCATTCATTTGTGAGCTTGCATCGAAAAATATAGCATCCTGAGGCATAAATCCAGATAAATTAGCAACGTCATAAAAGGGTGTACTTGAGGCATGCTGTTACTGGCAAAGCTTGGGAACCTAAGTGCCCAATTCATGAAACACTTCCTAACAAAAAGCATTTGCTATACATTTATAACTTTGCTTTCGCTATGAAGTTCTGACAATAAATGTTTACGTCCAATTTGTGCTCCTGCAACTTTTTTTCTATTTTTCTATTACTTTTATTTTTTATCCGTCTATTTTTCTTCCATTTTCCTATTATTTTTGATTTATTTCTTTTATTTCCTCCTCAAAGGTCTGGAGCTGGTCGCATTCCGCACTGAGGACGGCATTGCACATGTTATGGACGCTTACTGTCCACATCTGGGAGCCCACTTGGGGGTGATGGGCCGCGTGGTGGGAGACTGCATAGAGTGCCCGTTCCATGGGTGGAGATTCCAGGGAGAGACTGGAGTTTGTACACACGTCCCATACGCTGTAAAAGGTAAGCCATGTGTCCTTTTCTTGTGTATAATGGCTAAATTATTACTGTTCCAAAATAATGCGCGGGAAACATACTTTACCTTGATATTTGCTGCGGTACTACTTGCCAGGGCACCTGTAGCAATTTCAACATTTCGCTTGTACCGCATGGTTAGTAGAAAGGTGACGCCATAATATTCATTTTTAGTGTACGACAGAAGTTCCTTTTCAAGTGAGTTCAGAAGAAGTGCTGTCCCAGAACCTAATGATGCTACATGATAGTGATGCCTCTGAAGTCAATTTACAGGTTGCCATGTGATGTGAAAAAAAAAACTATTCAAAATACAAGTAATAGTGAATACAATACCGATTTGACTTGCTGTGTAAATTTTCTAATACAAACTACAGAGGCTTCACAACAATGCAAAATATTCAGTGTTAGGTGGCAGTCGAGGCCAGGAATCGAAAGCGTCGTCTAATTAGCCACATCTGCGCAGGCTGCACAATCGTTTCGTCCCATCCACGTTTACAATAGCACAGTCAATCAAGAGGTACTGAAAAAGTGGTACTTCAGAAATTAGACTAAGAGTAAGGCCACGGTACACTGCTCCAGACGCCAGGTGAGTGTGAGCAAGACGCACATGAGGAAATTTGTGTCCTACTTCAAGCCTAACGCAGTCACGCGCTCTCGTTCATATAAAAGTATTGACTCATTGATATTGATGAACGTCTATAGATATAGCCATTCAACTAATTAGTTATGTATAGTAATGCCAATAATACATATAATTTGGTTGTATAGTACTGAGAGAAGTGTTTAATAAGTTTCTGTGAATTAAATATGAGCCAGATACACCTAACGAACGTGCGTCCTCTACGAACACCTTGGGGTCAGAACAACCAAACTGGTCTCTTCCACTCCGCCTCGCCGCGGTGGTCTAGTCGTTAAGGTACTCGGCTGCTGACCCGAAGGCCACGGGTTCGAATCTCGGCTGCGGCGGCTGCATTTCCGATAGAGGCGGAAATGTTGTAGGCCCGTGTGCTTAGATTTGGGTTCACGCTAAAGAACCCCAGGTGGTCAAAATTTCTGGAGCCCTCCACTACGGCGTCTCTCATAATCATATGGTGGTTTTGGGATGTTAAACCCCACATATTAATCAATCAATCTCCTCCACTCCTTTCAAATGCAGCACACCTTTCAATAATTGACCTGGCATAAATTAATGGGTTGATCTTTGTTTTGAAGCCTCAAAAATGGGTTACAACCCCAGGCGTGTTTGCTACGCGACCCATGATTATCTTGCAAAGTCCTGCTGATTTATCTCAAACCCGAAGAATTACTTGCTGACTAATTATGTTCTTTTACATATTACGCCAGCACACACATTTTCGTAGCAACAGCGCGTGCTATACCATAGCGATCTAAACTAGGTTTTTATATTATCTTGGAATAATCAACTGATTTCTTGTCCGATCAGCACAGTGCACGTGGTTATGAGCTATGTGTTTTTTATGGTTTTCAGCTAGCGATATAAACAACTATCAAAGAAAGTCAGACCTGCCAACTGCACACAAAATTAGAAAAACATGTCTCATACATCATTGAGAATGTGCAATCAGGGCTGATTCTGCGCATATAGCTCAGCCGGATCTCAATAAAATGCTCAAACTACAAAGAGCCTAATATTTAATTTGCAATCTGCAACATTTTCACCTCGCCCATTTATTATTCTTAACTAGAACATTTACATATCTTGGTAAACGGGTAACGCAAAAATGCCTGAAACATTATCATTTGCGAATCAACTGGCAATATAGGTCCCTTTAATGTTGCAGAAATTAAGCGTCATGAAGCCTCAGTGATCCTCGAAAATTATTGTTATAAACTGTTATTCTACGTGTTTTAGAGGAAAGTAAAGCGTGTATTTTTCATTCTAGTGAGATTCTTGCTCCGCTAGAGCCTTACCTTGACCTATCAGAATTCACAGAATACCGTTGCTGCTTTGCCAATAGCGCGTCAAAGTTGCAGTGGCAATGAACCTTGGTAGCGCCTGAAACCTATGGCACAGAATAAATGGTTATTGACAAAACGAACAGGATGTAGCTCCTTCTCTAACTCAATTCACCAAAGTAAATATTAAAACAAACGACACGTCATAATGGGGATGTTAAGTCAAACTCGTAAATCTTTGACTTGATGCAAATTGGAGAATTCTAGCATGCGCAACATTTTTTACGTCTATTTGCTATTCTCACTCAATCATGATAATGGCCATAACATGCAAAGAAAGGGCCACCATATCTCACGCTAATAATTGCGTATCTAAACAGATTTCATTAATATTAACTTCCTTTATCTATAGCTTGTTTGGCCTATGGCCCATACACATGTTGTCAAACGATCTCTTAAGTTTGGACAACAAACTCCTGTTTTATGCTTTGAATCATCTTCCCAAGTGTTTTTTCACTCTTAAAAACCTTTGTGGTCCATGCTGTAGCAATTCAATTTGAAAGCTCTGTTTCTTTCTTGTTTGTTTTTCTTTTTAGGATTTTAATGTCTCAAAACCACCATGTGGTTATCACTCATGCGAAATGCTGTAATGACGGGCTCTCGAAATTTCGGTCACCTGGGATTCTTTAACATGCACCCAAATCTGAGCACACGCGCCTACAGCACTTTCGCCTCCATCAAAAATGCAGCCGTTGCAGCCGGGATTCGATCATGCAAGCTGCTGGTCAGCAGCCAAGTACCTTAGCCACTGGACCACCACGGCAGGGCTTCAGTGCAAAAGTTCAACCCTTAAATAGGCCCTGCCACAACTTTTCGAATCAACATTGAATGACCCTAATAAAGAACTCATTTCTTTAGGGATCAACTATAGAAAAAATTTCAGAATTCATCAAGTATGAGTTGAGTTCCAGGAATTCTTCGCACACTTTAGGTAATTATTCTCTCCGGCCGTACTTACGAGCAGGCTGAAAGCTATGCAGGGAGGGGGATGACATGCACGCGTTATGACCTTGACCACTTTAATTTCTCCGCAGGCACGGATAGCTTTAGGATTTATAAACTAATATATAGGGTTCAACGTACCAAAACCACCATATTATTATGAGGGGCGCCATACGGGAGGGCTCCGGAACCTTCGACCACCTGGGGTTCTTTAACGTGCACCCAAATTGGAGCACACGGGCCTAGATCATTTTCGCCTCCATCAAAAATGCAGCCACCGCAGCCGGTATTCGATCCCACGTCCTGCGAGTCAGCAGTCGAGTACCTTAGCCACTAGACCACCATGGCGGGGTGACTAGGGTTAAGTGTGATCACGAGCGAGCGAGCGCTGCAATGTCATGCCATCTTATGGCTACCATGCTAATTGTGCAGGTAACAATGCTCAAATAAACCGATTGTGGAAAAATTTGCCTTTAATACGGTGTCATTTGGGTTTAGAGCGAGATTTCTTGTAAAAAAGTGGCAATTTTAGGCCGATTTTGTTAATTCATTTCAAATGCCAGGCTGTGTCTTGAGCTGTATATTTTAGCTCACATGTTAACAGGAACCACAACTGCTTTTCGGCAGAGTTTTCTAACCATGATAAACAAATGTTGCAGAGCCGTTTACTAGACGTGGTAATTTCTATCTAATAAATCCGGTTTCAATTCTGCGTGAGTTCTGCCTAATCTGTGGATTTATCAATAGTGCTTTCATGTTCATTGGCATAACTGTTAGATATGCTTAACGTAATGTTTCTTCTTGTGCACGTGCGTGCCAATTAAGGCCGTTACTTTTAATAAATATAGCACTATATTTATTTATTGTTCCTCATGACTCAAACACTAATGTTGGAGCTTTAGCCGCTTCTGTAAAGCTGCATAGTTGCTAATATTAGAGCACTTTTTTCTCACTGCGGGGTCTCCACGCAGGCCTGCAAAACCTGCTTGATTTTCGAAATACTATCACTTCACCCTGTCACTTTTCGATCCTCTAATAACCTTTCATACGTGGCAAAAGCGTTACACCATTCTTGCCAACGCTTTAAATTTAGTCCGCACAAAATCATTACCACGAGCTCTCTGTACCAATAGGGCTCTGTGCTCTCTACAGTTCCAGACTTCGTCAAGGCAACTAAGTGGGAGTCTCGCGAAACTCTCGGCCTGGTGTTCGTGTGGTACCACGCGGACGGTGCGGCTCCTTCGTGGCAGCTGCCGCACGTACCCGAAGTCGAGAAGGGACTCTGGACGCAAGAGGGCCGCTTCGAGCACATCGTGGAGGCGCACATTCAAGACATCGCTGAGAATGGCGCTGACATTGGGCATTTCAACCAAATTCATCGCGCTTCGTGCTTCATGACCAGCGAACAGTTCCAGCAAACACTTGGGGATACCTGGTGGGGTCGCTTGGTCAACCACTCCTGGCAGGCAAGCCCTCTGGTGGTGCTACGCACCAATCCACTTTGTGCACCCATTTGCAGACAGTTACAAATATTGCACGTATTACGAGCAAAGAGTTGAATGGCGTAGAACCACGACTAGAAATGCCTATCTGTGTCATCGCAGTTTCTGCAGTTCAACATTACGACTCGATCACCCTGTTTTCCAACAGTATAGGCCCATTTTTTTTTGTGCAACTACAGTTGGGAAGGCAGACCTTCATCAATGCTATTACGTCTTTGTTAAGCCTAATGTGAGTTATTTTCATGACGCTAAACTATGATGAATATTTTCTGCCCTATTTTGAGTGGTTACTTACAAAAAATATTCAAAGTTCTTCCTGTAGAGGGTCCCTAAGGCGCTTTTTATGTAATCGTTGAATGATATACCATTTACAGACTACATCGTCTCACAAGTGTACTCCCGCAAATGCTTCAAATTTTGACGCTTAGAGAAATCGAACACAATACTCGTGATATGTTTAGGAAGATGCCGGACAATTAAATCGTATGGTAAGCCAAATAATGATCAAAGCTGCTCACATGAGGTTAAAAAAACTCACAGCATATCCACGTAGTAAATATTGATTAGTGGGGCGAAGCGTCCGCCAGCCCGTCCGTGCTTCCGTCCTCCCACTCGTTCTTGCTTTAGTCCGTCCGCCCGACCAACCGTGCGTCTGTGCGTCTGTCCGTCTGTCCATGCATCCGTCCATGAGTCCGTCCCTCTGTCTGTCCTGCCGTTCGTGCGTCCATCCGTTCGTACGTCCGCGCATCCGTCCATCCAGCCGTCCGTATTCGGGTCTTTCTGTCCGTCCGTTCATGCGCCCATCTAGTGAACACTCCAAGTACCGCCATCTCGCATTTCGCATCCCCGGTGCCTCGAAAAGCAGCCAATCATGACATCAGAAATTGTTCAGTCCACGTGTAGCTTAGGAAAGACCTTTGCACTATTTGAATGTTTTCGCTAATTTAAATTGGTGTAAAAGAAACCCTGCGTGAAAGTCGTGTACATTTATCGAAAATTCTCATGTTAGTGCTGCCTTTCAGAAAGCTGCTCTAAATCTTGCACTTGTTAGTTATAATGCCACTCTAGTTGAGTTGGCCTTACTGGATAAACTGTTCGGAAATTTGTGTCAGTGCCAATATATGACATAATCGGTGCGGTATGTGGCACCATTTAATCTCGCACTTTCAAATAATTGTTATCAGAGTATTTATAACAGTTAGGATGTTTTATGGATAGACATGGCTGACGACTCCTATTCACTCATCCGCAGCAGTAGTATTTGCCTTACCTAGACAAAGGTTGACACTCGTGCCTACTCACAAGTATTCCAAAACAGAATTGTTCATTCACCATTTCAATATTTATTGGTGAGAGGCGTGAATTTCATAGAAAAAGGGGTGCCTTGACCCGCCTACTCATCCAGAGACGTTCTTGATAAATGTATTTGATGTAGTAGTCTCTTTCAAAAAATATGTCTTTATTAGTAAAATAACAACTTATAGCCCCCTTTCGAAGATATCATACCAAAGGGCGCCAACAAGTGCACCAAATACATGAAATACTACTCTTTATGGGCATTAAGATTATGCTAGAAAGTGCTAATTATAAGCTAGAGGATTCGTGTGAAGACTAATTCAGACTCACTCACACACTGAACCATGAGCGTGAATGAGGGCTGGTGGGTAATATTTTTGTGATTTTTAGTCCGAGTGAGTTCGACTGAAGAAAATTTTTGTGAGTGGTAGGCTGAGTGAGTCCCACTTAAAAAGCGTTTGCGCAATGTGAGTCCACGTGAGTCCTAAGAGCAAAATATATTTTAAGAGTGAGTCTGGGTGAGCTGCACAATTTTTTCCGACCTATATATGCTGGAATGGGATATTTTTGTCAAGCATTTCCGATGAAAGAGACTGCGGAGGAGGGGGAAGTTTGGGCGCATCCCCCCCCGACACTCCGTAGCTCAAGAATATGATCAGTCTATATTAAGCTGGCGTATGAACGACACCCGGATACATGAACGTGGAAGAGCTCACGTGCTCCTGTTGCCTATTTATTTAGCATTTTATGAAAGAAATATTATGAATACACTGGGTTGGTTTAGTGAAACCACATTTTATTTTGAAATTTCGCTTTTTTAGTATTTTAGCTCTGGTTCAGCATGTTTTAACGAAATAGAAATTTTGACAGCCCGAAGGCGATATCTTTATTACCTAATTGTTCGTTACTACTTTATCTTTATTACTTTGTTGTTCATGCACTACTTCCTGTGCACTACTGCTGGCATCAAGAAACTCTGTCGGAGCATTTCCCGTTTGGTAATTCCTTGTTTTCACAGCCTCAGCTTGTTAAACGCGAGACACTCGCTAGGTTAGTAGTTTTAGGGCGAGATCACGCCGGCACCAAGTATTGCATATACCCATAAATTCAGAATGCTGTTTTGCAACTAAGGTGCCCTAAGGCGCAAACGTGACTACGGTATACTTAGCGCAGGGAAGTTGTGAAACGACTGGAAGTTGCGTGAAATGGTGGTTTGACTTAATGCCGATGATATTATTCATGCTATAGGTGGCAATTGTATAGGCGCCAACTTGAACCATTCCTTTGCACATTTTCTAGATACGTTCTGAGGATGGTGCAATCCGCATCGCACATTGCGTGTGACCTCCATGCAAAACGTAAAACTAATTCTGCGCAGGCTACCTGGACTCCTCATGACCACACGGCTTCGGTGGACGTGGCAGCGTGTGTGTCAGTGCTTGGCACCTGTCCCGAGTTCCTCAAGCATCGTGTTGAGGTGCTCCAAGTGGGGCCCGCTCTGGTGCTGGTGCGCTTGCATAGCCGTCACGGTGGTTGCCTCATCGTCCAGTCCTTGACGCCTTTGGCACCCTTCCGAGTGCACCTTGTCCATCGATTCTACCCTGAGCCCAAACTGCCTTGGATTATCCGGCGTCTGAACGTCCTGGGCTTCAGACATATGGTGGGGCCCCGTAGTGTTCTATTGCCTGTTTGATAAGCCTCTTTCACACGTATGTGAGTCATAATTCGGTAGGGAAGTACAAAGGGATCCTAATGAAATAAACACGCGAGCACGCTTTGGAAGAGGACGAAAGCAGACGCGTGCTATCAGCTTTGCAGGATTATTTTATACACGAGTGCATGACGCAAGAGGTGGACGACACTTCTCTTGCGGCGTCTTGCTTGGCTTAAGTGATAGAGGTACCCAATATTACACTAGAGAACTTTGCCACTAGTGTCTATGGCAGCTGCAACGCATTCAACCAGCATGAAAATGATGGGTATTTAATAGATTAGGCTAACCTTCACTCTTTCGGCTCCGTGTGGCACCGCGTGGCCTTGAGCCCATTTGTTGCAACAATAATTTTTGCAAATGTTCTGCAGTTCAACTTCTCAACTTCAACCTTTCAGGCTTACTGATTAAAATGCGGTCACTAAGTTCTGCACAATACATTATTTTATCCAAGCCAAATGTAAAAATACATCAGTAATGAAAGCCAAAAGCGCGTTTAAAGCCGCAAGCATGAAGTTTAGATCAATTCATATTCTACGTATCACTCCAACGGTCGCCGAACAATCGCAGCGCCAGAGTTCCCACTAGATAATAATATGTTTATTTGCCATCTTTTTCAGGTACAAAAATTGGTATTGTAAAAAAAAGGCTGCCTTCGGACACCTTGACTAGCCTACAGCCTTATAGCCCTTTGTTTTTGGCAGTGATGTGTGTGTGTGTTTGGGAGAGGGGGACGCTATGATGACTGGGAGACGTGGCCTGGCTCATAAGTCATGTTTTTTGTTTTGTTTTGTTTTGTTTCCCTGGGAGGTTGGCTCATACCCACTCAGGGGGATTGGCCAAGAAAGTGTAGTGCAGTTTTTCTGTAATCATTTTAACAATGTTTAATAAATTGGTATTATAATGAGATTAATGTAAAAATAAAAACAACATAAAAAGAGCAAACGAAAAAAAAATCAAGTTGAGCAATTTTGAGATTTGAGGTGTTATGATTAGCACTCAGCTGCGTTTACTTCACTCTGCCCTGGGGAGTAATAAATAATTTTTTTTTGATTGAAGATCACAATGGTATACGCTTGGTTGCCTGAATATAATTGCAAACGGCATTGAAAGCATCCCTGTGGCAATGTCCCAAAGCTGAGGCGCCAAAGCTTAGCGCCGTTTCCGCCGTTAATCTAAGGCTTATTTTCCGAAATGGCATAACTAGTAACCTTTTTCTAAGTATCTCGTAGCGGCGACAAGACAAAAAATAATGATCTAGTGATTCCATTTCTCCGCAGAATGCGCAGAGGGGTGATGTTGTCTGACCAGCTCTGTGTAGATACAGGTTTAGAGGGGGGACACGACATCGAAATTTAGTAATTAAGACTTCGAGCTTTCTGGACTGACTCCAGTGGTGTTGCCATGGAAACATGAGGTGGTTATAGTCTGTCCGTGTAATTACTTTTTCTATCGTATCAGTTGAGATTTCTGATTTTCGATATCTTATTGCCGTGATATATTCAACATCTGGCAGTATGGACAAAACTGGCCCATCAGGTGCGGCTCGTGCTAAGGAATCGGCCAATTCATTTAATCTTAATCCACAGTGTCCCGGAACCCATAGTAATCTCAGGAGTCTCAACTGCGGGGGTACTAATGTTTTGAATGTGCTTAGGATTCGAGAGTTCTCTGAAGCCGTCAGAGCTGCACAAACTGAAAGAGAATCCGTCATTATTACTGCGTTGTTTTGATTTGATGGAAGTTTTCGAAGAGCTAAAATAATCGCCAAGAGCTCCGCTTCAAAAACTGGAGTAAAATCAGGCAGTCTCACTGAAAAGGACCAGTCAAGCAAATCAGACGCAATGCCTACATCTGCCTTTTGATTATTTACGGAAGCATCTGTGGCTATTATATTTTTAGTTTTTGCATGCTCCAAGTAATCTAATAATATGTTATTTAAAAATTTGAGGGATTGTAATTTGGCGTTTTGGGAGAATATATCATCATACTCAATAATAACATGACAATTCGAGTCATTAGTCTCAATTACATTTCTAATGTTCACATTTATACTTTGTAGATTTTTTTGTACAAACATTATCTGAGGTGTGTGAAACCGTGGCCAATGAGCAAGAAAGAAGGCGTCTGGGTTTGCGATAAAAGCATATTGATATCTTCTTGCCGGTAAGCTAAAAAATTTTAAAAATGCTTGTACGGTCAAAATTCGAAATCGACAAAGTAGTGTAGGCAGGCGCGCTTCCAGGTACAGTACGTTGATAGCCACAAATCTAGGGAGTCCCAGACACATTCGCAGTGCTTCTCGCTCCAAGACAACTAGAGGTTTCGTTTTATAAGCATGGCCACCCGAGAATAATATGCAGCCAAATTCCATGATGGGGCGCATGTACATCTTGTACAACGTTATCAAGGTGTGCCTCCGTAATCCATATTTCCGGTTACTTAGCTTGTGTAGTAAGCCTGAAGCCCGCTGTGCTTTGGTAGTTATATACTCTATGTGTGGACTCCAGTTAAGTTTGTCATTATAAATGATTCCCAAATATTTTATAGAGTCTACTTGCTGGATGGGTTCCTGTTTATATAGAATTGAAATTGGAATTGGTTCTGCAAGCGGGAATGCCATGAGCGCGCTTTTGTTGACATTTAACGATAACGAAATCGACTGCAACCACATTTCTAACATGTTAATATATCTTTGTATTTTAAGTTGTAGTGAGTAAATATTACAGTCAGCAGCAAAGAGTGCGATGTCATCAGCATAAATGTAGACAGTAACTTCTTGATATGTTGGAATTGTGCTCATTAAAGCATTAAATAATATTGGAGATAAGACTGCTCCTTGGGGAACACTCCGCGCGTTTGTTTAAATCTAGATGAGGAACATCCATCCTTGACGCAGTAGAATTCTCTTGATTTTAAGAATTCTGCCACCCACTCAATAAAATATTGTGGGAAGTTCAATCTCTCTAGCGTATTTAACAATATGAAGTGCTCCACACTGTCATACGCCTTGGCTATGTCAAGCGTTACTAAAGCAGCGTATTGCCTTCTTTTACGCGCGAGCTGTATTCGGCTCTCTAAATCAGCATGGGTACACCAAATTGAGAAATCACTACGAAAGCCGATTTGGTTCGGTTTTATTACTAAATTGTCTGTCATCCAGATACTTACTCGGCTATGAAGGACCCTCTCTACTAGTTTGACCATGTTAGATGTGAGAGAGATTGGTCTGATATTATCGACTGTTAATCCTCCACCCGGATTTTTTAGTATAGGAATCACCTTTGCTATCCTCCAATCCTGCGGCACCCATGAGTTTTTTAAGGAGTAGTTAATAACGTTGGCGACGTCTCGAGGCGATAAATTGAACAGAATTTTAATCATGGCTACTGTGATCCCATCTGGGCCAGGAGATGCACAGGGTAAATGTTTAATCACGTTGGATACTTCAGTCTGTGTCACTTCTTCAAAGTCAGACCTTGTCGTAGACTTGTGCCAGTTGTTTGGCACTACTGAAGTGAATCTGCTTTCCAGACCTTTACCTATTGCCTCTAAGGTAGTGGTCATTTCTTGTGCCGACAGATTATCACAAGCTACATTAACTGGTGATGGCAAGATTTTCCGAGCTCTCATATATCGGAACAGTGCTTTCATATGTTTAGGCTTCGACAGGTATTCATAATGTCTTTTGTCATAATCTTGTTTAGCTTGAGCTACCGTTCTTTTAAAGCCCGCAGCAATGAATTTATAATCGGCCCAGTTTTGTGGGGATTGATTATGTAAGAGCTGCTTCCAAGCCGCCTTACGTCGTCGGTGCTCTCTTGTACATTCATCATTCCACCAACGGCTATATACTCTTTTTGTGGATTCAACAGTAAATTCGGCTCTTTTGTAGGATCTTTTAATGACTGCGTTTATTTTCAGTGCTTTTTTATCATCGCTCTCTTCCGAGTGAGTAGCCAGTGCTGACTTCAGGTCATTCCTAAACTTAGTGTAATTTACAAATACTCTTACATTTGAACAAGATGGAATTATCGGACAAGAAATTTCAAAACTTATCGGTAAGTGGTCACTGTTGGTGCCACAGTCCAGCGCTTTCCAAGAAGTAGTAATGGCTGAACTGACAAAACTTAAATCTAAGGCCGACCTGTAGTGAGTACGAATAAATGTGGGGGTTCTCACGTTGAGGCACGTCAGGTCATTAGCCATTGTCCACTCCCACAAGCGTTTCCCACTAAGATCAGTTCTAAAACCCCAACTCGTGTGGTGAGAATTAAAGTCTCCAACTAAAACTTTGTCTTTGCACCATGATTTTGTAGCTAGATCCAAACTTCGTGTGTCTTGAACTCCATCCGGAAAATACATATTAACTAAAGTGAAAGGAGTGCAGTTGGGCAGTGTAATGTCTACTGCCAAAATTTCGCATTCTGGCGACATATGTTTGTAAGCCATGTGTTTATGCCATTCTCACCTCTTCCTTTTCGGCCTCTACTAACCATCGATACCTTCTTACGTCACATAATTCCCCCTCCCCCCCAAAAAAAAATGCGCGAGTTACAATCAACAAAAAAACAAAAAGCAGAGTATTAAAGCTAAAAATAATATAATGTGCAGTAATTTCATTTCCGAAGGCAGTTGCTCAACTCGTACCGTAAATTTACATCAGAGAAAAGCAGTCTGGTGATATCTTTGGGAGCTCAGGTGGGCGAGGCTCATTGTGGCGTTCTGGACATAATAACCGCGTCCTGCACAACTGCACTGACCATGACACGGCTTGAGCAGCTGCGAGGAATGAACAAGGTTGGATGTCCTGGTATCATTTGAAGGTTGAATGTCATAGGCGCTGAATCCTCTGTCGTAGGTGCTGTATGCTGTGTTGTGGCCGAGAGAGAAGCAGTGCTTCCAGCCTGCGGGTGCGAGAACCGAAGTTGATAGGATGTTTGTATTCCTGCGCTGTACAAATGGTAGAGTTCAGTCTGTTTCTTAGTTTTCTCTGGTGTTTTCTTTGTTGGTGGGATCGTATAGGTGATTTGTGCATATGGGGTGCAGAATACTTTCTTGGTGTTTTTTCTGCGAAGATGGCTCAGATGTTGACCTTTTCTAACTTTTAGTTGGTGTCGTTGCTGACGACGATCCTTAAGCCACAAATGTGCTTGCGATCTCACTTAGTTCATCGTTGTGCTTGTTGACGTAACTGTCGTAGTTTCTGGAGTTCTTGATAACACTGCTGACTTTATGAATTCTGACAAAATGGTATTCCTTTAGTAACACGAGCCTGTTTTTATTTGTAAGTTGATGTTACTAGTAACTAGTCCGTAGTGGTTGGGTTGTCGTGATTCTCGTGAGACAATAAAGGTTGTGAATCAGAATCGACAGGAAGATCGTCGGAACCACTTGTGATGCCATTCTTAATGGATGCTTCTGGCTCGCGGCAAAGAGAGTGAGAATAGATGATTTCAAACCTCCTGCGTTGTTTGGACTCTCAGGTGGCTAGTTACTGAAAGGTGATACCGCGACAGGCGTGGTTTGGTGGGTTTTTATTTGGGAATGTCGGTCCGTCTGCAAAACTAAGGAGCTGATCTCTCGTAACGCGTGAAACTGTATTGAAGAGTCATGGGGTCGGTCGGGTACCTTGTGAATTGCTCTGCCCTGATCCGACCTTAGTGAGCGTGTGAAACGTAAGGTGGGCGTTGTGAGTGACCGAAGATTCAGTTCGCAAACATGAGTCGTATGGTGTGGTGACGGCGTAAATATTGGTTTACGTGCAGTAGCAAGGCGCGGTTGAAGATAAACTTTTCGTTGCAACAGATCAAGTTGCGCTTCAGTGATCGAATTCTTTTTATTGGTTTTGTTACAAAGGCCTATTTATTCTTAGTATTCCAGTGCATGAAGACTGCTTTTGAGTCGGACGACCGAGTGTGATTGTCTCCAGATGGTTGGCAATAAGTAAGTCATGATCAAAGTCGTTGAAATGGGGGTTCATTTCTTCTTTGATCTGTTGCCATGACTCAAAGATGTGGGTGAGGTAAAATTTAAATGCCTCACCGGAGATGTAGTAAGTGAAGTTTTCGATCATCACCCATTCTGACCATGATGTAGCAGTAGCACGGAGCTCCAACTGGTCGAATCAGTCTTGTACCGGTCCATCGTCCACTGCTCCAGTATACTTGAGAATGAGAAGGTCAATCGATGGTGCTGTCATGATGCTAGTCACGGAGTGGAAGCGCCTCTATGGTCCACGCTCGGTCACTGCATCTTGCTGTGTTGTTCAAAGATGATGCCTGGTTGATGAAGTGGCTGGCAGGTCTTCATCTTGTCGACTTTTGACGCTATGATGACTGAGAGACGTGGCCTGGCTCATACACCATGTGTTTACTCCATTTTCACTTCTTCCTCATTGGCCTCTATACCAACCACCGATGCCTTCTTACGTAACATATATATATATATATATATATATATATATATATATATATATATATATAATCAGCACTTTTACATATATTATATTCGTTATTATTAGGAAACTTTACGGCTTTAGTAACGGCTTGCTCTACACTCTCTGTAACTTCGGCAAAATATGTCTGACATCACTTCCTTCTCTTCGCTGCCGCTAATGGGGCGACTTTCATCAAGAAAGATATCACACGCTTTTGGATTGTTATGTTCTGGGTTTCCTGGATCAGGCGCCTGTAAAATTCTTCTTTCCGCTCACCACACACAGTAAAAAATTTTACACTTTTAAGGCTGTAATATGGGTGTTTGTGTTAAACCCACCTTTGCAAACACTGCTATTTTAAAGATTAGGTTGTTCCTACTTAACACACTCTTGCAACACCCCATTTATATCTTCACCTCAAGGGTGTTATGAACAAAGCTACAAATGCACGACTTTTTAGAGCAGTTTTGATTAAACTTTAACTATATATTAACCATCCTGATGCAAGCAAAGCTCCTATAATAGCTACTTTCGAGACTAGTAATGAATCGAAGCAATAAGTAAAGTAATGCAACCGAAACGCAGGCTTCATCAATAAAGCGCGCAATCTACAAAGACGGAAGACGCAATGGGAGCACCCCTTAGCCAATATAGTAAAAGGGCCGCTACTCTTGCATCTGTTCCTCTCATCTCTGTCGTTTGCGGGATCAGTGAACACTCACAAAGACCACTAATTTGCCTGAATCAAGTGGTGTTTACAATGGTGTATTCATGAGACAACCGCAGGCAGGCTTGATGTCGGGAAAGCAATCGCGTCAATACGACTTATAAAGCGTTTTAAAGCGGCCAAAGAACAACGTGTCGTCGCACAATGCGATTAGCATAACGAGTGGATCGTCCAATGCTTCAACCCATTAAAAGCTTGTTCTTGATCACCTATTGAATGTGGCGCATACCCACTACAGCCAAAATTCTTCATCGTCAGCCACTGCATGTACAATTGACTCAAAATTCCTTGCAAGCGTTTAGCGGATACCACGCTTCTCAGAATAATGATGAAAAATAGCATAGCGAATGCCAGCCTACTGCCTAGAAGTTTATTGTTAATGCCCTAGTGAGCACCAAGCAAGTGTGCTTGCAGTAGTTACCCAATGAGTGTTTTGAAAAGGCTCCGAAAGGTTGTTGTTGTTGTTAAAGGCCACTCTTCTAGCTTTCGCTGAGACTGTGCTGCGTCTACCGCACAGGCCTGGCGTTTTTATTTAATTAGTGTCGCGAGTATTCTTCTTGTTGTGTCCTGCAAAGTGCGCCGTTAAAATAAAAAAAGGGAACACCAATCATAATGCAAAATGCCAAAAACAGCTTTTTGGTGACCTTGACGAAGCCTTTCTAACAACGACGGCAGCTGTGATGACTAAACTGGGAACAAAGCTTTCCTCAGGGGATTCAAAGCGCCTCTTTTTGTTCTTTATTCCTTTTTTGCGGATTCATTTCTTTTATTTTATGTTACTTCTCGAGCAGACATGCTTTGGTTCAAACATCAAATATTTAGACAGCGGGAATTCTACATTACTTAAATACTTTAGGCCGTAGTCCTATTCGACGGACGGCAAGACAAGTACAAATAGATGTTCTCGTCGAATGGTGTGACGGCCGATGCAGGCAATGTTGCGTGAAGTGATTTATTTCCCGAAATGAAGGTTCTGATAAAATATCGCCTGCGTGGTCATGAATGCGGAGTCTTTAAAGACCCATGAAGCTAAGCAAAAGCCATCTGCTTCGCTGCTTCACTCGTCTTCACGACGTTAGGTCGGTTAAGTGCGCTAAATTTTGCTCTTGAATATTACTTTCGCGCACTCTCACTAGCAGCTTGTGCTGGTCTCACTGCATCGTCGCAATGCTGACTGCGATTGGAATACACGGTAAAACAAAGAGTATAACGCTACAGATCACTGTAGGGAGTTTTAGAATATTGTTTGCAAGCGCTGCGGGCGTTGCGGGCGTAGCGGGCGCCATATGAGCTTTAGAATAGCGTTCGCGCTGCTGCGCGAACGCTATTCTAAAGCACGATTGCAGCGACACCATAGCCTCGAAACCAGCGCTTGCGTGCCACATGCGGGCCGCCATCACCGCCCGTAGCCTCAAAACCAGCGCTTGCGGGCCACATGCGGACCGCGATCGCCGCACGCAATTTCGGATTTTCTGCGTGCGGTCCGCGAACGCGAACGCGGACTCACGTTACGACGCATGCGCAGTGGCAGCGACCGCACCGCAAGGGCTCGCGGTGCGCTATTCTAAAACTCCTTATTAGCCAGAGTGCAAACGCCGTGAAACCTCACTGCCTAGGCCACCTGGGCTGCCTGGTCCGCCGCGCGTGCGAAGCGGACGCGGAGCGCGAGAAATCACATGACTTCGTGTTGCATGTCACTTCGTGCGCTGGAGATGTATCTGAAATGCTCACCTGTTTGTTTGCGTGTGGTGCACGTTGCTTCTCGATCGGTCGATTTTTTGTCGGTGTTTTGTTGTTAGCAATGTTCCGCCACTCCGGGCTCGTCCTGTGTGTTCTGTCAGTGCTGCTTATTACGAGGATGCACCGTATTGAAGGGAAGACCAGCGGATTATCACTGTGGGGCTTTCGAAGTGAAACTGTATCACTCTCACGTTGCTGTGGTCAGCGCTTTGTTACCTGCTTGAGCACGAGAATGACGCCTCTAAACATTTTTTTTGGTCTCAACTAAGTGACAACAAGTGAGCATTTGTTTACCTAGTGAGCATATTTCCGTAAATTGTTTCACCGGGATGATGGAAAAGTTGTGTGAGTGCGCGAAAGTTTTAGGTTGCTTGGAGTAGAAAGAAGAGTGCGCACGCCCGGATGTGGTTCTGCGAGTAATTTGAACAGAAGTATAGTGGTGCTCTCGTATGTTGGCAATGGTGCTTGGAACTCCGTTCACTGTGAAGATCTATTTTGCTTTAATACTACTTGCGTCGGTATGGAGCCTGTTAGCTGTAAGCGTCGACCGTGTATAAGACGGTCGACGCTTACTTACAAACAAATGAATTACCACCATGCTTGGGCATGGTGGTTATTCATTTGCGCTTTTTTTATCGTATAAAAAGACTCAAGATTGCAAACACGAGCGTGGTGTCCACATTCTTCTATTTGGTCCTTCTTATTTTTGTGCACGAAAGATACCGCGATACTTTAGTTGACGTATGCGGTGACAACACAGCAGAATTCTTTGTGTTAGGTGTGCCTTGCGAAGCTCGATACATTTCATTCCGCCATTGGGGTGCCCACTAAAGGACCCCAGGTGGTCGAAATTTCCGGAGCGATCCACTACTGCGTCTCTCATAATCAAATGGTGGTTTTCGGACGTGAAACCCCACATATCAATTATTCAATCAATCAATCAATCATTCAATTTCGTCAAATTCGTTCTTACCGACGTTTTTGTTCACCTGCAACGTAGGTTACGTGACCCTACCGGCAGCCGCGAATGTGTAGCCGATTGTTGAGTCGTACTTATGGTCGAAGGGGTCTTTTATCAGTGTGCGTGTGGCCGAATAGCCATAATTGAACTGTGAAAACGCTGGCGCTGAAGTTCGAGCACAGTTTATTTTATTCCTCTTGTTTCCGTCATGCCTAACTTTCATCATATTCTTGTTATTCGTATTAATATTAATGTCACCCTGCTTCGGCATTTAACCTCCCTAAATACTTAACTTCGCAAAGTACTAGAGATGTTAGAAAAATTTTCGCTATTTAAAGCACGTCAATACTTTCTTTGTTTCACAATAAACACTGTAATGGTATACATATTGCACGGTATCCATGCATGTGTTGCCACTGAAATGTTAGATTAGGCAGTATATCATACTGAGAAGACAACAAATATAGAATGCTTTTTCTCAGTATCCTGGTGTTACAAGCTGCCACTCTAGCGTCGCCAGCGCGAAGTCGGCGACGGGAATGACAGCAGGTTGGTTCGTTCCGTACGCAAGCAGAGACAGTGAAGAGATCAGAGACGTGGGAAAACAAAACAAACTTTACTCTAGTGATATTGCAGCAACACGGGATCTAATACAACACTTCTATACAACTAACAAATACAACGACACTTGATACAATTAAAGAAATATATAACAGAAACAATAAATCAGCTTACGAGAGAGAACTATTATAAACTACACAAACTAACAAGAATAAAACGATGGAGGAGAAAGTTCGAAGATATAAACAGGTGAAGGCATACGTGTGATGACCGGCAGCGTTGTGTCCCCGACGATCGGATGCGAGAAGTCGAAGAGAGTTCTGGCACGACTGCGATGTCGGCGGTGTTGCAACGCTGGTGGCTCCGGGAGGCTAGTGCTTGCAGGTGACTTCGAGCAGGTTGAGCTAACTCGAGGCGAAATCCTGATGTCTACGTTGCAGACGTTAATATCGCGTCACAGCTAGACGAACGGCTAAGTTTAGGTGGCCAGCCGATACAGATCCACACTAAAAACTTCTAGAAGAGATGCTTGTTGATCTGTTTCTACACCATGTTGGTCAGCGACTAGTCTGCCTAGCAGGGCAAACTCCTGCGCTTAAATCCCCCTCGTGTCTCCTCGCTCTCTTCCTTGGGGACAAGAGACCTCTACCTGGGTCCAATCATGCGCGTTTAATTGATGAAAACTCCGCCCCCAAAAATATTTTTACCCCGCCCCTTTTTAATTGGGAGAGGGCCCGCAACTAGCGAGAGTGACAACCTGTCGGGTTGTTGTCATACGGCTTGGCCACCAGAGCGTTTCCCACGCTTTTCCCCGTGGGAACGGTCAACCACTTAGCTCTCAGCGGGTGCGTCTCGTAGTCTAATCCTTGGTCAAGGTATACCGTGGCCTTCTACGACCTTGCAGACGCCGCCACAGTTACAAAAGGATTAACCGTCGGCGGCGACGTTCTAAGAAGAGCACCCCAATTTGCACTTCTCGGCTCCCTTTCATGCGCCGCCGTTTCTCACGGTCAGTCGGAGAGTACGGCGCCCGTTAATTGCCGTGACGCGGTGTCGCCAAAAATAGCCGTCCGTGACATTGCCCCCCACGTTCAGAATGTTATTCATAACATTTGTTCACACGGAGGGGAAATTTTTCGACAACAAGGAACAAAACACCACCAACAAGGGAGGCATGAGGACTGTCCTTCTCATACACAACATACATAGGTAGAGTGCATCAAAGTAACAACAAAAGGAAAACCAAACAATTGTTAGAGTACCAGCTTCATTTACACGCAACAATATCAATGCGCCATACAAACAAGAAGAGGAAATAGCCGTGTACGGCAGCCATCAATACAGAATACACTGCACGAATGTATACTACGAAACAAAACGGAACAGGTGCGCTCCTTTGCTGCAGGGCAATCTTTCAATGTGCATTACAACACGTAAAACAACCAATGCACCAAGTAAAAAGAAAATAACTCAAAATACACTTCTTATACAATGAAATACGCACATACAAACAGAAAACAACTGACGATAAGGAAAGAAATAACATGCCCATATACCTTAAGAACTATATCCGGCTCAAGTAATCGGCTCCCACGTTTTCGCTACCCTTAACATGTGTAATGGTGAACTGGTACTCTTGGAGTAGTAAACTCCATCGAAGTACTCGAGCGTTCAGCTGTTTCGCCTGTTGGATATAACTCAGAGGCTGGTGGTCTGTCTGGACACAAAAATGTACTCTATATAAGTACATGGAGAATTTCTGAATTCCCCATACCAACGCGAGACATTCGCGTTCGATGGTACTATAGGAAGCCTCCCGTGGAAGCAGCTTTCGGCTGGCATAAGCTGTGGGGTGGAGCTTGCCTTCGTGGGCCTGCATGAGCACGGCTCCGAGACTTGTGTCCGATGCGTCCGTTCGAAGTACGAATGGTTGGTGCAAATCTGGTAGCCGTAGTATCGGCTCCGTCGAGACATGTTGTTTGAGACTTCGAAAAGCCTCCTCGTGGGCTGCTGTCCATTTCACCGAGTTAGCTTCGCCCTTCCGAGTTAAATTTGTAAGTGGAGCGCTGATTCCTGCGTAATTCGGGATAAATTCCCGATAGTACCCGGTCAAACCGAGGAAGGCGCGCACTTGTCGCTTGGTTGAAGGACGTGGTGCAGCTTCGATCTTGTCGAGTGTTTTCCCCAGTGGTTGCAATCTGCCCCTGCCAACTCGGTGTCCCAAGAAGTCGATTTCTTCTACCCCAAGTTCGCATTTACTGGGGCGCATTGTAAGCCCAGCCCTCTGTATGCGCTCAAAAAGCAGTCCCAGGGACCTCAGGTGCTCTTCCCATGTCTCGGTGGCTACCAGTACATCATCGTAGTAGTGGTCCACACCGGGTATACCTTCTGCAACCTTCCGCATCAACTTAGCAAATACAGCAGGCGCTGTCTTGATGCCGAATGGCATGAAGCGGAACTGATATAGTCCCGATGTCGTCGAGAAGGCCGTCTTCGCTTTGGACTCTTCGGTCAGCGGGATCTGCCAATAGCCCTTCACGAAGTCGAGCTTCGAGAAATACTTCTTCTTTCCCACTGTAGCAAACACCGCGTCAGTTCTTGTCATAGGTTCGGAGTCGGCCACCAGAATGTTGTTCAGGCGTCGAAAATCTATACACAGTCGATTTGTCCTGTCTGGTTTCTTTACCAAAATGACTGGCGAATTATAAGGGGACTCTGATTTCTCAATGATGCCGAGCTTCTCCATCTCCCGCACTTCTTTCTCTACACCTTCCCGCGTTGCAAATGGAAGAGAGTATTGTTTCACGTGGACGGGGTTTCTCGTGGTGAGTTCGAGGTTGCAGTGGACCCAGTCAGTTTTGCCCGGGACATCCGAGAAAATACGAGCGTGTTCCCTGACAATTCTTTGCAGCTGTCCGATCTGCTGAGCGTCCAGTTTGTCGGAGAGCTTCACGTCTTCTTCCCCTTCTACTTTCAGCCAGTCAGGGGTTGGAATATTCTCGTCCTCGCTTGATTCCACAACACCAAATGTCACGTTGCACACCTTGGTGGAGGGGCTGTTCCTCTCCTCGTATCTTTTTAGTAAGTTGGCGTGGAAGACTTTTCTGCCGCCAGCCGTGTCTACGGCGTAGTCAGCTTCACCTTTCTTTTCCCGGACTTCAAGAGGGCCCTTCCATTACATCAGCAGCTTATTCGTGTCGGTTGGAAGTAAAATTAGTACCTTGTCTCCGGGGTTAAAACTCCGCTCCTTCGCCTTTCGATTGTACAGCTTCGTGTATCGTGCTCCGGCTTTTTCCAACTCCTCGTGTGCCAGGCGGCACGTTTCCTCCAAACGGTTCCGAAGATCGAAGACATGCTGGTACGTCGTCTTAGCTTCTTCAGTCAAGTCGGCGTTCATCCACAGCTCCTTCAGTATCGCCAAGGGTCCCCTCACATGGCGGCCGTAGAGAAGCTCGAAGGGTGAAAACCCCATACTGGCCTGCGGAACCTCCCTATAGGCAAAGAGGAGAGGTGCCAGGTAGCGGTCCCAATCTCTCTGTTTTTCGGCGCACATGCGCTTCAACATTAATTTTAAGGTGCCGTTGAATTTATCCACCAAGCCATTCGCCATGGGGTGTTATGGGGTGGTGTGGAGCTGGCGCACGGAAAGGAGCCGCGCTACTTCCTTCATCAGGTCCGATGTAAAGTTCGTGCCACGGTCGCTCAGTACCTCGCGGGGGACGCCATATCGGGAGAACATCTCGACCAGGGCTTCGGCCACTCGCTCAGTTTCGATACTCGGGAGCGCCACCGCGTCTGGATACCGGGTGGCATAATCCATCAAAGTCAAAATGTATCGGTTCCCATGTTTGGAGGGCGGGTGAATCGGTCCCACTATATCGACCGCCACTCGCTTGAATGGCGTGTCGATTATGGGTGCCCTCCCCAGTGAAACATGTGGTACACGGCCCTTTGGTACGGTGCGCTGACAAATGTCACATGAGGCGACGAACCTTTTCACGTCAGCTGTGATGCCTGGCCAACAGAACTCCTCCGAGATCCGGTCCTTGGTTTTCTGCGTGCCCAAGTGTCCTGCCATTATACCATCGTGTGCCGTTTTAAGCACAGCTTCTCGGTGGCAGCGCGGAACGACTAATTGGCGTACAAGCCGTCCGTTGGCCTCTGTGTACTGTCGGTACAGCAGTCCCTGTTCTTGTTTCTACTCTATGATTCCCTTCTCATTTCGGCATGTTTGCTTCCTGCCGACCTTCTCAAAACACTGTTTGAGTGACGCATCTCCCCTCTGCTCGCAGCCATAGTTATCTCCCGGCAATCCCGCCGTGGTCCCAGGTGTACGAAGCTTGGCAAATTTTTCCGGCTGTGCGTGCGCTTGGGAACGGCTTATAGCTGCTGCCACAGTCTCTTCTCTTAACTCCTTTGTCGCGACTGGGTTTTCAGTCTGCTTTCTGGGATCATTAGGAGGTCTTACGCCCTCGATATTGCCCAGAATGAGGTCATACAGTGGATCTTGCAGACATAGTGCTGTCAGATTGCCAGTAAAGTAGGGGGTGTCCACCTCAATCCGTGCTTCGGGCAGCATCCTCGCTGTTCCGTCAACCAAGTAGACGACGATAGTTATTGCGCGAGAACAAAATGACGACACAGAGACAAAAAGGACACGAAAGACACGAGCGCAAACTTCCAACTGAGTTTATTGCGCAGAGCACGAAAATATATAGAGGAGACAGTGACCATGGCACAAAAGCAGAACATGAGTAGGAAAACCAAAAACAAACAACACAAATACAAAGGCACTGAAAAACAGCAAAGAAAAATCTAGAAGAAACCGAACCAGAAAGGTAAAGCTACCTGCCCGCACCGAATCCTTCGAGGAACCTGCGTTCCTTCTCGGACTAAGCCACGGAGGGCTTGCTAATCCAAAGCACCTGTTCGCGTTACCTGCCCGCACCGAATCCTTCGAGGAACCTGCGCTCCTTCTCGGACAAGGCCACGGAGGGCTTGCTAACACAAGGCACCTGTTCGCGTGCCATTTGCGCAGCCTCGACAATGACCCGGGCGCCCACATCTCTGTGTTTGTACAACGTCGCTGTTTCCTCGAAGAGGGGAACACACTTGCACTCAGTGCAGTGCTGGGCAAGAAAACCATCTTTCCCGTTTTTAACATTGTTCGCGTGCTCTCTCAGCCGATCGTTCAGGCACCTTCCGGTCGTTCCGACATAACAAGCACCACATGAAAGGGGGGTCCTATAGACGACTTCCCGGGAGCAGGCCGCATACCTGTGTCGATGTTGAACTCTGCAATCTGTTGATGATTTCGTTTTCAGGGGGTTGGTAGATTTGGTGAGGCTGATTAATTTGAACGGTGCTGAGAACATGACACGAACTCCAACACGTTTTCCGATTTTTTTGAGCCTATGTGATATCTGGTGTATGTATGGAATCACGGCTACCCTTTCACGTTCTGTATCCGTGTTGATCAGATTCTGTCGCGTTTTCTGCTCCGCCTTATTAGTCCGCAGGATCGTCTCCGCAACAGACGCGATAAACGCCTCGGGGAAACCTGAAGCCTTAAGGCGGGAAACTTGAGCTTTGAAGCTCGCAGAGATATTGTGGGCGCAAGACCTATTTAAAGCATTCTCAAGGCAGGTTCGTGCTATGCCTCACTTAACTATCTTACTATGAGCAGAAGAAAAGGGAAGCAGAGGTTTCTGCGCACGTGGTTCATAACACCAACAGATGTGCTGTGAGCTAAAAACCAGATTTAAATCCAAAAAGCGTAATTTGTCATTATCGGGCATTTCATGTGTCACCACAAGAGGCTGCAAACAATTTTTGAACACGCCTATAGTTTGAGTGGCCAACGAGTGAAACATAGAAGACTCACAATTTAGAATAACCAAAAAATCATCCACGTATCTAAATATTTTGACGACATGTGAGCCTTCTAACTTTTCCTGTAGTTTTTTGCCCATTTTTGCCAATAGAAGATCACTGAGTAGAGGTAGGTGACCTCTACTCAGTGATCTTCTATTGGCAAAAATGGGCAAAAAACTACAGGAAAAGTTAGAAGGCTCGCATGTCGTCAAAATATTTAGATACGTGGATGATTTTTTGGTTATTCTAAATTGTGAGTCTGCTATGTTTCACTCGTTGGCCACTCAAACTATAGGCGTGTTCAAAAATTGTTTGCAGCCTCTTGTGGTGACACATGAAATGCCCGATAATGACAAATTACGCTTTTTGGATTTAAATCTGGTTTTTAGCTCACAGCACATCTGTTGGTGTTATGAACCACGTGCGCAGAAACCTCTGCTTCTCTTTTCTTCTGCTCATAGTAAGATAGTTAAGCGAGGAATAGCACGAACCTGCCTTGAGAATGCTTTAAATAGGTCTTGCGCCCACAATATCTCTGCGAGCTTCAAAGCTCAAGTTTCCCGCCTTAAGGCTTCAGGTTTCCCTGAGGCGTTTATTGCGTCTGTTGCGGAGACGATCCTGCGGACTAATAAGGCGGAGCAGAAAACGCGACAGAATCTGATCAACACGGATACAGAACGTGAAAGGGTAGCCGTGATTCCATACATACACCAGATATCACATAGACTCAAAAAAATCGGAAAACGTGTTGGAGTTCGTGTCATGTTCTCAGCACCGTTCAAATTAATCAGCCTCACCAAATCTACCAACCCCCTGAAAACGAAATCATCAACAGATTGCAGAGCTCAACATCGACACAGGTATGCGGCCTGCTCCCGGGAAGTCGTCTATAGGACCCCCCTTTCATGTGGTGCTTGTTATGTCGGAACGACCGGAAGGTGCCTGAACGATCGGCTGAGAGAGCACGCGAACAATGTTAAAAACGGGAAAGATAATTTTCTTGCCCAGCACTGCACTGAGTGCAAGTGTGTTCCCCTCTTCGAGGAAACAGCGACGTTGTACAAACACAGAGATGTGGGCGCCCGGGTCATTGTCGAGGCTGCGCAAATGGCACGCGAACAGGTGCCTTGTGTTAGCAAGCCCTCCGTGGCCTTGTCCGAGAAGGAGCGCAGGTTCCTCGAAGGATTCGGTGCGGGCAGGTAACGCGAACAGGTGCTTTGGATTAGCAAGCCCTCCGTGGCTTAGTCCGAGAAGGAACGCAGGTTCCTCGAAGGATTCGGTGCGGGCAGGTAGCTTTACCTTTCTGGTTCGGTTTCTTCTAGATTTTTCTTTGCTGTTTTTCAGTGCCTTTGTATTTGTGTTGTTTGTTTTTGGTTTTCTTACTCATGTTCTGCTTTTGTGCCATGGTCACTGTCTCCTCTATATATTTTCGTGCTCTGCGCAATAAACTCAGTTGGAAGTTTGCGCTCGTGTCTTTCGTGTCCTTCTTGTCTCTGTGTCGTCGTTTTGTTCTCACGCAATAACTATCGTCATGCCATACCAACTAGCCCAAGCTGCCACACTTCCAAGTAGACGAGTCTGCTTGTACCTGTCAGCTCGTCTTCCTTCACCAACTTCCTCCACACGATTACTGTGTTGCACCCCGTATCCCGCAACACTGATATGCCTGTGCCTCGGAGGGTCCCTGTGGCTACTGGTAGGTTCTCGGCCAGATTTTTCGGTGGTGTCACCCTTACGGCGTTGACGACGGGGACTTTTTCACCATTCCTAAGCTCGACATACCCGTCGCATATGGGATCCTCACGCGTTTCCCTTGGTGCGTAGAGGCAGGACGCCTGGAGCGAGTTATTTGCTCCTGACCGGCAGTCGTTTGCCCTATGTCCTTTTTTCCCACACTTGAAGCAGACGATGGCTACATTAGCGGCAGGTCTGTTGCGACACAAGTGCGGTGGGTGATTCCCACGATTGCAAATATAGCACCGTGGTAGTGGTGAGTGGCTGTTGCTTCCTTTTTCGTATTTCCCCTTTTCGTCCGTTATGGGACCATCTTTCTTTGTTTTCGCTAGGCTTGCTCCACCCTGAGCTTCCAAAAACTGGTCTGCCAGCTCAAGCATGTCTTCCAGAGATTCCGCTCTCCTTTCTTTCAAATATTATGCCAGGTTCGAACCACATTCATGCAAAAACCTCTCTCTAATCAACAATGCTCGGAGGGACTCGAATTCTGTCTCTGTTTTGGACAGCTCAACCAATCTATCGAAGTAGTGTCTTAAGCGAGCCGCGTACTGTGTTGCTGTTTCACCCCCTACTGGCCTCTCCTTATTAAACTTGTCTCGGAACCCATCCGCCGTGAAGCGAAAGCGCTTCAGGAGGGCGGTTTTAACCTTGGTGTAGTCCGCTGCATCTGCAGGCGGTAGCCTGCCATGAACACTTAGCGCCTCTCCTGTAAGACATGTCGAAAGCGCCGTCACCGATTGGCTTTCAGGCCACTTTTGCCCTCTGGCGGTGCTCTCAAATCGGCGTATAAACGCATCTAAGTCGTCCCTTCCTTCGTCAAAGGTGACGAGCAGTCTATCTGCGTGTATTCTCAAACTCGGCTCCTCCCCGGCATCGCCGTGCTCACTGCTGGATCTGCTCACACTGCTACTCACATTGAGGCAAATCTTTAAACGCATTAACTGCACTTCCCGTTCTCCGGCTTCCCTAGCCGCTTCCCTTGCCGCTTCTCGTTCTCTCTCCCTTTCAACGCGTTCTCTTTTCTTTTCTTAGCGCTCTCTCTCCTTTTCTTCGCGTTCTCTTCCCTTTTCTTCGCGTTCTCTCTCCCTTTCTTTTTCCTTTTCCTCCCGGGCCAGTGCCCGCTCTTCTCTGGCTAACGCCTGCGCCTGTTCCTGCTGCTCCTTAACCCATAGTCTCAGTTCGGCGCCCTCGAGGCTTAACTGTTTACCGTGCGCGATTCACTTATCCAAATTCATACACTCCATACTGCAAACTGTCACTATAACGCCACTATAAAACCAGCGCAATCTTATGCAGGCTACAACCGCTTCAACTGTGCGACTCTATCACCACGCTGTCCGCACGGTTTTCATTCACCCCTCACTGTCTTACTCTTGTACGGAACGTCCGGTCTCGCGGACGCCAGTTTTGTTACAAGCTGCCACTCTAGCGTCGCCAGCGCGAAGTCGGCGACGGGAATGACAGCACGTTGGTTCGTTCCGTACGCAAGCAGAGACAGTGAAGAGATCAGAGACGTGGGAAAACAAAACAAGCTTTACTCTAGTGATATTGCAGCAACACGGTATCTAATACAACACTTCTATACAACTAACAAATACAACGACACTTGATACAAATAAAGAAATATATAACAGAAACAATAAATCAGCTTACGAGAGAGAACTATTACAAACTACACAAACTAACAAGAATAGAACGACGGAGGAGAAAGTTCGAAGATATAAACAGGTGAAGGCATACGTGTGATGACCGGCAGCGTTGTGTCCCCGACGATCGGATGCGAGAAGTCGAAGAGAGTTCTGGCACGACTGCGATGTCGGCGGTGTTGCAACGCTGGTGGCTCCGGGAGGCTAGTGCTTGCAGGTGACTTCGAGCAGGTTGAGCTAACTCGAGGCGAAGTCCCGATGTCTACGTTGCAGACGTTAATATCGCGTCACAGCTAGACGAACGGCTAAGTTTAGGTGGCCAGCCGATACAGATCCACACTAAAAACTTCTAGAAGAGATGCTTGTTGATCTGTTTCTACATCATGTTGGTCAGCGACTAGTCTGCCTAGCAGGGCAAACTCCTGCGCTTAAATCCCCCTCGTGTCTCCTCGCTCTCTTCCTTGGGGACAAGAGACCTCTGCCTGGGTCCAATCTTGCGCGTTTAATTGATGGAAACTCCGCCCCCAAAAATATTTTACCCCACCCCTTTTTAATTGGGAGAGGGCCCGCAACTAGCGAGAGTGACAACCTGTCGGGTTGTTGTCACACGGCTTGGCCACCAGAGCGTTTCCCACGCTTTTCCCCGTGGGAACGGTCAACCACTTAGCTCTCAGCGGGTGCGTCTCGCAGTCTAATCCTTGGTCAAGGTATACCGTGGCCTTCTACGACCTTGCAGACGCCGCCACAGTTACAAAAGGATTAACCGTCGGCGGCGACGTTCTAAGAAGAGCACCCCAGTTTGCACTTCTCGGCTCCCTTTCATGCTCCGCCGTTTCTCACGGTCAGTCGGGGAGTACGGCGCCCGTTAATTGCCGTGACGCGGTGTCGCCAAAAATAGCCGTCCGTGACACCTGGCAATAAAACCAATAAACAACTTGAGGAATCAGTTTGACCGAATGATAACTATGGATTACAAAATTGCTGTCGAAAGCTTTGATGATTTCGGTACGTTTCTGTATATATTGTCGCAGAAGCGCACATATTTTTCATAATGGCACGGGGTTGAAGAACGGTGATTTTAAGTCAGGGCATTTACGCTTTTATTACCGCACAGCCACTAAACAGCCTATGCTGCATCAGGAAGGTGTTGTGTCTTTTTAGCTCACCAGCATCATTGAAGCATATGGCCTTAATTTAACTGCATGTAATGGTCATTGAGTGACAGCTAGAATGATTTCTTACATTATATGATCGTGATCACGTGATCCACCTGAGGAACACCAGTTTTATTCGTAAGTGAACACGTAACGGCGCGCTGCTGCGCTGAATACTTTACGAATGTGCCTGGTGTCATGTAGGCTCAGTGGAATTGTGCTTTTTTGAAATATAAATAAAATGTTCGTATGTTGCACATCCCATTGCCTTTCTTTCAAGAAACAAATTGTATGAGTACCACGGTAGATCTGCAGAAATAAACACGTGCCTTTGTGTATGCACACTTACGCATAAAACTTCACACTCACTTAGACATGTGTGATGCAGACAGATAATGAAGCAGTATCGCCTTGGAGCTGCATCTTTGTATTAGCCAGTGTGAGCAAGCTAAAAAGGCACATTAGGGTTTATATATGCGGCATAAATGATATAAATTTAGGGTAATACGCACTTTTTATGGCGTTTATTTTGCGACATACTCTTTCTCTAATTCGTCACTGCGGTGAAACCCTATGCCATCAATTATGCTGGCTATGCACTGCATTTTACTACCACATAACTAAGAGAGATTCATGCAAGGTGTATATTGTATGTTGCATTTTTGTGAAACTTTTGGTCATTGCTTCTTTTGTATTTAGTTTAGGTTTCTTGGGTTTAATTTACTGTACAGAAAGAACAGCTTAGTCCCATTTCTTTCGAAGGAATTAGTGCAGGTATTCAGTGCAGGCCACATGTAAAATAAGTAATGCGTAATTATGTGTTCAATTGCGAATAAATCTACCGTTCCTCAGGTGGCTCACATGAGCACTATTGTGTGAGCGCTATTGTTTTACTCAATGACCATCGTATACTGCTAAATTAGGGACATTAGTATCAGTGATGATGGTCAGCAAACTCCTTACTAATGTACCATAAAGCAGAACGGCCTAATGCAGCATAAGCTGTTCAGTGGCTTTGCGTCGAAAAAAAAAGTGTGAAAGCCAAGACCTAAAACTCGCCGCTCATGAATGCCCTGCCATCACAATCAATACGTGAGCTTCTTTTTGACAATACATACGGCAACCAGAATCTTGAAAGCTTTTGACCGCAATTTTGTAATCCACAGTAATTTTTCAAAGACACTAATTCCTCAGGTTTTTTATTTGTTTCAATGCCAAGGTACGGAGGAAATCATGCCATATTTGTTTTGTTCACAAATTATTACACTGCCTAATTTGAAATTTGGTGGCAACACATGCTTGGATACCGTGAATGATCAGTACTATTACAGTGTTGGTTTATGAAGTAAAGACATTTCTGATAATCTTCACTGAGTGAAAATACCCTTCAACACATATAACACGTTGCGAAGTTAAGTACTTAGGGAAGTTAAACGCCGAATTGGGGCGAGGCGTATATAACTCTGAATAACAAGAACACCATGAAACTTGGACATTGTGTAAACAAGAGAAATAAAATAAACTACGCTTGAACTTGAGCACTTCTGTTCACACTAACGTTTGCACAGTTCAGATATGGCAATTCAGCCACAATCACAGAATAAGGGTCCGTTTAAGCACAAGTCTAGCCTAACTTTTGACTACACATGTAAGACTGCCGGCAGTGTCACGGAACCAATGATTCGGGTGAATGAAGACATCTGTAAGAACGAATTTGACAAAATTGATTGTATTAGCACGAAAGCGAGCCTCGCGAGGCACGCCAAACATGGAGCAACATGCTGTGTTGTCACCCCATGCATCAACCCTGGCATCACAGAATATTTAGTCCACAAAACAAAGAAGAACCGAAACGAACAACGCGAATACCACTCTCTTGTTTTCTGTCCTCTTTCCTCAGCCATCGGCGATACCATGCTGTGTTTTAGGACGGAAAACCCCACATATCAATTTGTTCTTTCTTTTGTGCGATAAAAAAGCCCAAATATTTACCAACATACCCAAGCATGTGCGTCTTAGACACGGTTGACGCTTATAGAGCTCACAGGCGCTATCACCACGCAAGTAATAATAAACTAAAATAGATGTTCATCGCGAGTGGGGCGCCGAGAACGCAGCCAACAAACAGGGGTGTAACTACAATTCTGTTCGAATTATCCGCTGAACCACCGGCGCGCATGCGCACTCTGCTTTCTACTCTAAGCAATTTAAACAAAGAACAACTTACCTGCCCTCACACAACTTTTCCATCATCCCGGATAAACAGTTCCTACAAATATTCTCGCTAGGTAAACAAATTCTCACTTTTCTTCATCTATTTAAGAAAAACATTGTTTAAAGCGCTATTTTTGGGCTCACGCAATTAACAAAGTGCTTACCACAGCAACGTGAGAGCGCTATTTATTGTTTCACTTCGAGTGCTCCACGATATGAATCCGCAGGTGTCCCCTTCAGTATAGTGCGTCTTCGCAATAAGCAGCACTGGAAACACATAGGACTAGTACAGAGCACACGCACAGTACAAAAAAAAAATCGCAGACTACAAACTCCCACGACCGAGAAGCGAAGCGCACCAAACGCTCACAAACAGGAGGGTACTTCCAGTATATGGCCAGCGCACGTAGTGACATGCACCATGAAGACGTTGGCTCTCGTGTGCTCTGTGCCTGCTGCGCACGCGTTGCCAACCAGGTAGCCAATTTTGCAAGGCAACAACACTTTGCGGCACTTACAGCCCGGCTAGATCCGGTTCAACGCTTGCTCCAGCTGTTGACGGGTGGCGCGCCCCTGGGTTTTTTTCTGCGACAAAGATCTGTTATAATATAATGTTTCTTTAACAGTGCAATCCAATCGTAGTGAGCATTGCGACAATGCAGTGAGGCCAGCACAATCATTCGGTCAGAGCACGCAAAATAATGTTCAAAAACAAAATTTTGCACACCTTCACTTAACTAACGTTGTAAAGACTCGTGAAAAAGCGAAGCTGAAGGCATTTGCTTAGATCTACGGGTCTTTAGAAACTGCGCATAAATGGTCACGCAGGGGATTTAAGTTTCTTAGCAAGTTCATTTCGGGAAATACATCACTCCACGCAACATGGCCTTCATCAGCCGTCACACTATTCGATGAAAACATCTATTTGTACAAATCTTGCAGTTCTTCGAACAAGACCGTGGCTGATATTTTTAGTAATGTTATTTCTCGCTGTCGAAGAAGTCAAAGCTTGATTGAAGCACGTCTGCTCGGGAAGTAACATAAAATAAAAGAAGGACATCCACAAAAAAGCAAAAAGAACAAAAAAGATGTATCGGCTCCCTTTAGGGGAGCCTTCTTCACAATTTAGTCAACAAGGCTGGCTTCATTGTTAGCAAAGCTCTGTCAAGGTCACCAAAACGTATTTTTTCTGCATTCTTCAGTATGATCGGTGTCCCCTTTATAATTTTCATGACGCACTTTTCAGGATGCTTAAAGAGGAATATTCGCGACACTAATCAAATAAAACGTGCCTGCTCAAAGTACGTCGCATCAATGTCCACTTTTGTAAGGGACCTTATGGTTCGTTGACGTGAGGTTATGGCTAGTCAACTGTGCAGATAGTTCTTTGCATATGACGGACATTTTCTATATAATGGGGTGGACTGGTAGTCTCATTGCTACGCTTTTGTACGCAGCATTAACTTGATTCGGCCAAGTTAGTAGACTTTGTGAGTGTTCACTAATTACGCTAACGACGCAGATGAGTGGAGTAGATTCAAGACGATTGGTCCTTACTCTATTGCATAAGCGGCGCTCATGTTGTGCCCTCCGTTTTGGTAGTTTGCGTGCTTTATCGACGAACACTGCGTTTCTGTTGCATTATTTTACTTTATTCTTCGATTCTTCACTAGACCCGCAAACAGATGGTAGTAAAAATCTTGCTGGTATAAACATGGTTAATTTATACCTAAAATGTAAAGACAACTGGCCCAAAACGTGCATTTGTACCCTTGTTCATAACACACCTAAGATAAATGTGTAAATGAAGTGTTCCAAGGGTATTTCATTTGCATACACCATAATTGTTAAAAGAATGGTGAAATAAGGGTGTTCATAAGGATTTTTTACACAAACATTCGTATTACTCTCTTGAAGGTGTAAATGTTTTTAGTAATTGGTGAGCCGGTATCACTGTACCTCGCTCGTAGTCTCTGTGTACTTACCTAGTCGCTGTGTATTCGGATTTCAAACAGTGGAAGTGAATGGTAAAAGCCCTTCGCTATCCCACTCGGTAAGAAAAAAGAAGCTCGTCACAAAGTCTGCCTTCACGCAATAGGTTGAGTGTGATTTTATCATGTGAAATTGACACCACTTTTGATGAACCATCGTTTTGAGCGATAGGCGCAACGTGTCGAAGAAAACGCTCTTCTTGAAAGGAAGCGTTCAAAAGCGACATATATATTGAGGAACGCTCCGAGTCGTGCATTGCTTATATTAGGTGTTCCAACACCATATAATTTGACCATATAATTGGTGTGATAATCGGTCAGCACAAACACCCACCACAACGGAAGGGTATCTGTGAAGATTAGGGCATAGCATTACTCGCATCCTAATTCGGGGCTCATAGCCACAGCCGACCTGAAAGCTTCATCATGATGTTCCATCAGGGCCCCACTGTTGGCTTGTTCACATAAGCAAAGAGAGGAAGCAAGAAGTTAAGAGGTGATGATGATATGATATGTGGTGTTTAACGTCCGAAAACCACCATGCGATTATGAGAGACGCCATAGTGGAGGGCTCCGGAAATTTTGACCACCTGGGGTTCTTTAACGTGCACCCAAATCTGAGCACATGGGCCTACAACATTTCCGCCTCCATCGGAATTGCAGCCGCCGCAGCCGGGATTCGATCCCGCAACCTGTGGGTCAGCAGCCGAGTACCTTAGCCACTAGACTACCGCGGCGGGGCAAGTTAAGAGGTACTGACACAAAAAATACTGTCTCGCATTTTATTGCTGCAGTGTGTTGCCTGGGAGCATGGTAATCATAACAACACACTGTTTTCTGCATCACACGACAGATAAGTTGTTACAGGCTTGTTATTACCGACCAGTGTTAGTTTCGGTTTTAAAAGCGACAAGCCACAGGGTGCAACTATCACCACCTAGCGGTGCAACACTCGACTATGTCAGCACATCGAACAGGCGCACGTCCTTTGACTTTGCACAAAGGAGATTTTTTGATGAGAAAACTGGACAGCCATGTCTTCAAACACAAAACATTCAACTCGTGCACCAAGGCCACAGACTCAAGAGCAGATGCCGAGTAATAGCTGCTGGAGCAAACTAGACGAAAATGGCGGCTATGACGTCGTCATAACTTGTTGCAGCTGGTCACGTGAAGCAAGTAGGGGGTCTCCAAGGGTCCCCTTTAAGGAGTCAATAGCATGACGGAGTCGATCGCTCATGCATACTTCAAAATAATTAAAAAAAAGTTATCTTCCAGGCTTCATTCACTGTTGATATATTCAGATTAAATACTCATGTTGACGGGAACCAATCCCGCAGGCTATCTCGTCCTCGAAAGTTTGTGTCAGTGCCTATTTAGGAACTGGAGATGGAGGAGCTGAGAGGAGTTGGGTTATATCGGTTTCAGGAGGCTGTACGCTGTATTACCGCAGCAGAGTATATGCACATGCTCGCGCAATTGCTTTAATAAGAACTACAAATGTCCATGCGATACATTTTATATTTATTTTAAATCACCAAACATTTCAAAAGGCACACACGCTTGGGGTACACTTCTCTTGAACATCGCACGAATGGAATGAGAACGTTTGCATAACACAACACGTGTAACATGCCGTGGTGGCCTATATAAAATGTGGTGCTGAGCTGCTGATCTCAAAGACGCGGGACCAAATTCAAGCGGTGGCGGCCGCATTTTCAATGTGTCGATATGCTGGGGACAAGCGCACGCAGACTTAGAAGCACGTTAAAGTACCCAGGTGTTAAAGACTTCCGGAGCCCTCCGCTACATTGTCCCTCGTAATCATACGGTGGTCCTGATACTTAAAAAATCAATAATTAGGCAGTCATAGCACTATATATGTGTGAATTTTCTTCTCTTTTTTTTCTTGCCTGAGGTTTTTAGAGGAATATCTCTATTCTTCTCAAAGAGCAAAATATGAAAAGATTGACTCTGAATTAGGCCACTGCTTCAAGAATAAGTCGCAATGCTCGGTTTGAGATTTACCAGGATTTAGCACTATAAGCGTTTTTTAATTTTTATTTATTACTAGAACATTTACCCTGACAAACAAAGGCGACGTGACGGGGTGTTTAGAGTGACACGTGAAAGTAAAACTGGTGGCCTGCAGGGCTCTTGTCAGAGAGCACTGATTTATGGTGTGACTGGCTGCGTACCCGCGTATATTTCAATTTTTGGACTTTTGTTTTTCAGTCAAGAAAACTTAGCGTTGATAACAATGTTGCTGAAACCTTAGAGCTGCATGATCATTATATTGACATACAAATATTTAGATTGCCCATCACGATTAGGATTAGAATTTGCGAGTTTGAACATTTCCTCTGTTCAGTGAATTGAACGTTGCCGAAAGGAAAACAAATTGCACCTACTGGCAAATGTTAGAGCCCTTATTCTTCCGAAGCGAATTTTACAACGAATGCGTATTTGCTACGACCGTATATATTACTCATAAGTGTTTAGGTGTTGCTTCCATCACGCATCCTTGACGGAGAGACGCTCACATTTCACTTAACCTTTTCATTCAGATATATACATATTAACATCTCGAAGTGCCAGCAAGCTCTGTTTTAGACAATATTTAATAAGTTTATGCACATTTGTACACATTTGGTGTTAATGAGCTTTCACGTCAATGTAAGATGAAGTACTTGACTCTGTTCACAATTACAAGCTTTGTAAAAACCCTGGTCGAAGTTTTGTTTTGCCCATTGTGGTCGCAATAGGCCAGAGTTATGTAGACGCCTTGGGGGTGTGGTGCTTCACTTTTACTTAAGTACCTGCAATAAAATTGAAACAAGAAAATGTGTAAGAGAGGCCTGAAACTCTGCAAGTACGAAAAATTATTACTTCTGCAAGGCCTTACTCTTACGGAAACAGTAAGCTGAGAAGCCGTAATTACTGAGCTTAAAACAGCGCACCAGAAGTGGACAAAAGCGAAAGAAACAAAAGCACATATTCACAGCAAACCATTTCGCGCTGATTTGCGCGCAGTACGTGCCATCTTGCCCACCAACAATCAGTGTAACTCAATAAACGTCTCGGAAACATTCATTCTGCCAGTTTATGCGGCGCGTATGAGCGTGGTCTCTTGTGATTTGTTATCTCGCCTAAATGTGGTGATGCACAACTTGTATTTGTTTAAAAAAGTGGGCATTTTTCGCTGCCGCTATGTAACTCTCCGCTTCCGCACATATGTATAACAAAATAAAAAAACAGAAAACTTATTCCTCCGACTGTTATTTGCCATTTTTTCTTAGGTGGAGAGGGATATAGCCGTGTGGAACTACAAGACCTACATGAAGCATCCCGCCCTGGTCAAGGAAGACCGGACGATTGTGGCTTTCCGCAAATGGTTCTCGCAGTTCTACAGTGAAAGCAGCCCCACGTGGCGTGATGTGATGGAGAACAGTCTTGACTGGTGAACCCCTTCTTGTGGTGCCAAAGAAAAAAGTACTTGGACACCATAGTGCATGTGTTTTCATCGCAGCTATAGCTGTGCTGTCTCTACGTCAGAGTAAGTAATGTGGCTCTTAAAAGTGCAACTGACACGATGCACTGACATCGTGATTTAGGAGTTGCTTCCATCACTGAACGCTGCGCAGCTGTGGACTTTAAGTAGTTGCTTGCAGCCGGATCATTGCAGTGGTGCCTCCTTCCAGCTCTGTAGTCGGTTTACTCGCGTATTTATGATATGTATCTTTTAGCGTTATAATTGTTTACGCATCTTGTTCTTTACATGCAGGTGACCGTACACAAAGATTACTAAGCGTACAAGGAAAGATAAACTGCAAGTATGAAAATGGAGCGTATAGTTCAGCGTTTTTCTGAATGAAGTTTTAGAGCTTTCAAGGAGCACGAGCGCAACCATTTGAAACTGTAAAATTTCTGCCACACGTTTCTCGTGGACGCAAGGGTACGAAAACATAACATGAAAATTGTGGGTGTAAAATACTTTAATTGAACACGAATATTGGGTGCAAAACACCCAATATAGCTGCATCGACATCACGGTGATTTCTTAAACGCAGTGCGAAACTGTATACGCTGAGTTAGAGCAAGATTTAATTTGGTCGCATGTACTTCTTGTATCAGAAAGGCAAGCTGCGTGATTAAGCCAGGTAATTAAATGTCTGGTGAATTGGTGCAGTGTGTGAAGGTGAACAAGAGGAAATAAAGACGTTGTGAATAATACTACTAATAAAAGAAACACATAGTAACCTTTTCTGTGTTTTTTTTTCTCTTCATTCAAACATAGTTTCTGGAAGAAATATTCAGATTGAGGGAGCTATGAATTAGTGCAAGAGTGCTTTAGATATCAGAAAGGTTCCACCACCACTAAGCAAGTAGCACAAGTAGCAAACATTCGTTTTTGGCAGTGCTTATGCATATGCAAGCTTCTCATAAATGCTGCAAAACATCAGGACAAGTATGTACAAAAGCTCTTATGCGTGTAGAAAAACGTTCACAAAATGTTTAACAAATCTTGATGTCTGCAAGTAACATTATACAGGGTACGCTTGCTATATTTAGGCCAAAGTTTTAAAATATGCCAACGCACTCTATGACGCCACGACCAATAGTATGACATACTATTTTGTGTCTTCTTAATTGCGAAATCAGACATGTTTATTAACCAACTATTACAATTAAAATTAAACTATACATTAGTACAACTATAATGAACAATTGCAATAGTTCTAATTGTAATTGCAACTATAAGGAATAAAATACAAATTACAACTATTACAAATTACATTGAAAAAGGTATACCAACGTTTTGCAAAACGTGCGATCAGACGACTTCTTACTTTTTTGTTTTTGAAGTATCCATGATTTTGGGTTACTAGAAATGCTTGTGAAATAACGAAAACGCCTCGTGACAAGCCCGTTAGCGCACCTACGCATGGATGCAGTGATTTGTCAACTAATTAAAAGAGTAGTTTGCACTGAGCACTGATCCGGAAAGAGGACCCGGAGTTATCCCTCAAAACAGAAAATCCGCCCTGGCTTGCTCGGATTGCGCCCTCACACACACTTGCGCCCTTACGGATAGCGTGGAAAAGTTGGTCACTCTGCCCACAGCCAATAAGAGCATGAGACGCGCACGCACGCTGTATCAGGTAGTGCCCCGAGAGGGCGACACGTCTAACACCGATTGATCTATTGTTCCGCAGCTGTGGCGGAATGTGCAGAAGGGAAATCAGTCGGTCTGAGCAGCCACACACCTTCGCTGTCCTCTCCGTTTTGAAAATCCGCTTAATCGCTTCAGTGTGCCACGCCTGGTGCGAACGTACCTGAAAAGCATGCGCGCCCTGGCTGCCTCTCCTCTTTCAAAATCCGCTTAACCGCTTGCACACGCTGCGTCCGGTGTGGGCGTGCCTGAACAGCAAACACGCCCGGGCTACCTCTTTTCTTTAAAAATCTGCTTAACCAGTTGCGTGTGCCACGCCTGGTGTGATCATGTGTGCCTGAACAGTAAGCACGCCCTGGTTGCTTTTCTTCATCAAATATCCGCTTGCCCGTTTGCGTGTGTCACGTCCAGTGAGAACGTGCTTGAACAGCAAGCACTGCCCTTGATGAATCTCCTCTTTCAAAGTAAGCTTGCCCGCTTGCACGTGTCTGAACATACCAGAACCACAAGAACACCCTGGCTGCCTCTTTTTTTTTTTGAAAATCCACTTGTGCGCTTGCGTGTGCCGCGTCTGGTGTGAACATGCCTGAACAGCAAGCACGTCCTGCCTGCCTCTCTTCTTTGAAAATCCGCTTGCGAAATTAGGTGCCGCATTTGGTGTGAACGCACCTGAACAGCAAGCATGCACTGGGTGCCTCTTCTCTATGAAAATCCTCTTGCGCACTTGCGTGTGCCACGTCCGGCGTAAGCATGCCTGAACAGCAAGCGCATTCTAGCTGCCTCTCTTCTTTGAAAATTTGCTTCCAGCGCTTGCGTGTGCCACGTCCGGTTTGAGCATGCCTGAACAACAAGCACGACCTGGCTGCCTCTTCTCTTTGAAAATCTCCTTGCCCCCTTGCATGAGCCGCCTTCAACGTGAACGTACTTGAACAGAAAAGCACGCTCAGGCGACCTATACTCTTTGAAAATCCGCTTGCACGCTTACGTGGTCCGCGTCCATTGTGAACGTGCCTGAAGCCGGCACGTCCACGCTGCATCTCCTTTTCGAAATCCGCTTGCGTCCTTGTGTCTGCCGCATCCGGCGTGAACTTGAACAGGAAGCACGCCCTGGGTGTCTCTCCTTTTTGAAAATCTCCTTGCCTGCCTGCGGTCACTGTGTCTGTTGTGAACGTGTCTGAACAGCAAGTAAGCCCTGGCTGCCTCTCCGCGTCGACAATCTGTTCGCTCGCTAGCTTGTGCCACTTCTGGTGCTAACGTGCCTTAACTTACAGCGTACAAACGATATGCTTCCCTCACGGTAGCTGACGGCAACGATAAGCAAACGAGGTGGTTATCACTCGTGTTGGCGCTAGCAAATTGTGCTTCATCGAACCGCCACCATCATCGTCCCTGTTGTGTCGAGACAGCACACTCGGCCAAATGTAACCGGTGTGATCTTTTCCACACAGAGAATTAGGAAGCGCTGTGATCACAGCACGCATAGGCTCACAAGCGGATGTCGTGAGCCATTTTTCGTGTTTCGCTAGCAGTTGTAGTTATAAGAACAACACTGGCGCTTAACACACAGATAGAAACTGTTTCGTACGTGTAACAATCTGATCTACACTTTTATCAATGAAATGTTTCTCCAGCTTTCAATAAAGTATTTTAGACATTTGTAACTATACGCAATTAAAAAAAGAGTGCCACGTGCTTCAGGTAGTAATGAGCAACATGCATTTGGTAGCTTAGTTGTAGTGCGTGGCAACATATTTACAAAACCTCTAGGTAAAGAAAGCAAGCGCATAATGTAATATGCTACTAACCATTCACAAAAGAAGTTAACAAGATAGACTTTCCTACATCACGAGTCGTGTTCATTACACCAATACACATCTTAGCCAAACAGATATTATGCGCCAAACAAATGTATACTTTTTTCTTCACTGATGGTCTAACGTGATAAAAGGGATAGGGTTTACTAGCAAGTTCCTTTGCATGGAAACAATATTACATATATTTGCAGTATTCTGTACTTGACGAATGTCATTGCAGGTAATCAAAATTCATGAAATAAAACATATATTTAGGTATATGTGGAATTTCGAATGTATTACTCCATACTTCTTCTTCTTGCGAATGTATATCTCAGTTATCCCGCCTCGTCAAAGACAAATCTGTCTTTGTATCTGTTTTTGAGGCTTCCAAGACATGTATTGGTTTATCTGTATTCCGGAATATTTTTCTAGGTCTGTCCGTTCATGCCACCAAAGTATTATACAGCAGCACAATTTTTTGTCGACATTATAGACTGATACCTAGGACGACCACTCTGGTTAACCTCCCTGCCTTCCTTTCTCTCTCTCTCTTTCTTCATTGATTTGATTGATAGGTGGAGTTTAACGTCTCAAAAACACCATATGATTATCAGAAACATCATAGTGGAACTCTTTCTGTCTCTTTGAAACACACACACACAACACACACAAAAATTGTTCACTTGAAATGTACGTACAAAGGATTTACAACTTCCCTATAAAAGCAGAAAAGATCTGTACGCTGCGAAGCTTTGGTTCTTAATTTTTAATTGTTGGTTAAAACGGTCACTCCATGCTGATGTAAAAGTATCAGCCAGTTTTACCCATATTGGGTGCTGTCTAAACTGCGGAAAATCGATTAGCCTCTCTTTTTCTTGTACCGTTACGTCTGATTATTTGATTTCTTTTGAAATAATCAGTTATTCTATTCTGTGGTCTCCATTGCATTGTTTTGGTATCATTTTCTGCTCCAAACGCAATTTGACTGACTCCCGGCACCGGCGTTTTCCCGCCGCTTCATTCTTCTGTTGATCTGTATTTAACTTATCATCATCTATCAGTTCTATACATGCAAGCCTTAGAGTTCAATGATATTTTGTTCTTTACCAGTTGAACATTAGGCTCATCATACTGCTTCGCTTTTTTCTTGTTTTTCCATCACCATCTGAAGTAGTCACGTGAACAAAATAATGAAACTGTACCATCACACAATTCAAGTAGCTTGAAAAAAAATTACTATAAAGTTTATTTTGAAAGCACTGGGTTTCCACTTCACCAATGCGTTTTGTAAGGACACAACGAATACCATTACATAGGGAGTCTGTCTAAGGCTGACACTTTTGCTAATTGCAACTTTACCACATTCCAATGGGGCGTCGTTTTGCAGTTTTGCAGCCTAGTCGAAAAACTTTTTACTTTACTTACATCGAACTAACACTTCATTGAGCCTCCTGTCCAGGTAATTCAGCTGCTTTCAGGGCACCACACATTAACTGCTGTCAATTTCTAATGCATGTATAATGAAATTGAAGTTGGTGGGCTGAGGCTGACAAGACTTGTGATAGTAAAATTTAATATAGCAGGTAAAACTATTGAAGTCAAGAAATCTCTCCAGATGAAAAGGTAATCAATGTGCCTTTCATTAAGAAACATTATAAAAACCATTACGAGAATGCCTGAAAAGGAAGGAGCACTCATTAACATAGTTTATTCCTCATGGTTTCAGTCTTTCTATATGCCAACATTCTTCTTTGTTTAACTAGACGTTTTTTTTACCTTCAAGGTGGTTTTAGGCTAGGTTGTATTTTCAAAATTGTGCATTATGATACAGTAATACTGAAAAATGCACGAGTGGGATCTGCAGCAGAACCTACTCGAGCATAGAGTGAAGCAAGCTACCGAAAAATGTGTTTAGAAGGTTGCTTTATTTTTGTGCACGTATAAAGCTACGTTATAGCGAGTACATTTAACGTGTGAAGTGGGCTTGCTCTAGTAGTGGGATCGACACCTGATATGGTCCATTGCATTCAATACTGCCACCTCAAAAATGCCCGCAGGTATTGAGCTACTTACCCAATCATTTCATTCAGAATTCACAATTTTTCGTCAAAGAGAGGACGGTGCACTTTTTTTCTCAGACTTTCTCTTATGATCTGGGTTAATACAAAAGAGTAGTTTGCGCCAAAAGCAAAAAAAAAACGATGCTAAATAATCAAGTAATGAAGCTACTCCTGAGCTTGCACGTAGATTTGTAGTGATTTACGAGAAACCGTTCAGAAGCTATGCAGGTTATAAATGTTGAAATGTGTTGTCTCAGGGCTATACATAAATGTTGTTTCTACAAATATTGCGCCTCTTGAGAAGTCGCCCACTCTACCATAAATGGTAACTACTAATCTGTAGCAAAGAATAAATGCACTAGTATTGTTTTTATTTTGCAGAAATAGCTTAATGATTTTAGTACCTGCCTTATATGTGGATGGCGCGAAGTTTGATCTCCAATGTGGTTCGGCACCCACCAGTGATACAACGGGTACAAGCTTCCCTTCGTCTGCTGCTTGGAATATCGGCGGTATATGGGGGAAAACGTGTAAATGGGTCATATATATCACATTGTGTAAAGAAATGTATTACGAGCCATGGCTCACATTGACCAAAGTTGCCATTGAAGATATTCATCATCATTAGCAGCAGCCTTATTTCCTTCAGACACTGCTAATAGTTACATGTATGCTCACTGGTACCATCTGCCAACTTGAATTGCGAAAATAAAAAACACCTTTAGGAGAAATTCTGTAGAATGATGGCACCACAGAGATTGAAGCAAAGGTACTGCTTCTATGTTTTTTTCTCTCAGCATCTTAAGTTTTTTGGTTAGGTTCACATTGTACCTTTAGCAGTTCAGTTCACATTAGGCCATGGCCCAGAGATCAAAGCACTCGCATTTAACTCTCAGAACAGTGCTTCTAATTCAAAACTCGGAAAGAAGTTTATTTTGCTTTATTAATTATTTTCTGACAGGTGCACCAGCTTTGACTTAGGAGGGTTTTTTGTTGGTGTGGATAGCCTTTTCGAAACACTCCCAATTACAATGGCTTGCCAATTGAAGCTTTTTTTTTCCGAAGAACAAAAAATGTACCACTTAAAATGTCAGAACGGTTCACATTCTTGTAGAGAAGCGCTGGTGTGGCTTACCACGCGTGACAGACCCTTGTTCGTAAAGTTATTGTAGTTTAATTTTTATGGCTCTTCAACCGTTTTAGTGAGTGAACTCAGGCGAACAGAAAAAAAAAGATTTATGAGCTCATCTACTGATACGTGTGATTCCGGCTTGAAAAAGACAATGTAATCGTTCATATATCTGACAACTTTGGCAACACCGTGCTCCGTCAAGAGGCCTGAGCCCAATCATTATAACGGTTGAAGAGCTGTGCGATAACGGACTTTGGTTTTCAGAGATTGACATTGATTGATTGATTGATATGTGGGGTTTAACGTCCCAAAACCACTATATGATTATGAGAGACGCCGTAGTGGAGGGCTCCGGAAATTTAGACCACCTGGGGTTCTTTAACGTGCACCCAAATCTGAGCACACGGGCCTACAACATTTCCGCCTCCATCGGAAATGCAGCCGCCGCAGCCGGGATTCGAACCCGCGCCCTGCGGGTCAGCAGCCGAGTACCTTAGCCACTATACCACCGCGGCGGGGCAGAGATTGACATTGAATTCATAGAAGAGCACAGGTGTTTGGAATACGAACCCAGAGCTATGCCAATGAAATATAAACCCTGTTGCCATACCAATCTGATCACTCGAAGATCGGTAAAATCAGTATTGCCAATTTGCCAATCTGTATGTTCGAAACGGATTGAAAAATTCATGCTATTATAAGATCCATAAATTTTCTATGAATCAGTCCGAAACGTCATTGGCAGCAGGTTATCCAGAGTCAGAACAGGTGTTTGTGGGTCTGTTTAAAAGTTATGCCATTTCGATAATAGTCATCGGTACGCGACAACCAAACAAGCAGAACGTAGGAGCCGAGTGGCCTAGTGCCTTACCTGCACAAAAAGGATTATAACCTAAAGTATATCTATTTATATGTGGGCTCTAACGTCCCAATACCATGATATGATTATGAAAGATGCCGCAGTGGAGCGCTCAGGAAATTGTGACCACCTGGTGTTCTTTGAAGTACCGAAAAACAATCCTGAGGTCCGAAAATTATTACAAAGAGAAATATGTGCACTTTTACTTCGCGAGCATGCTGCCGCAATAATTTTGCGAATACGTGTTATAATAAGGAAGTTAGAGGGGCTGGAACATCACTTCCAACTGGTTTCAAGTTCTCTCGCAGCCTTGCCACTGTTCTCTTTCAGAGGGAGGGGAAATCGTAGCCCGTCGTCATGACTCCGCCAACCTCGGCAACGTGACAAAACGTCAGCAATGGACGTCATCGGCGAACTCGATCAGTCGCAACGTACTTCCGCTTGCTGCGATGCCTGGTAGTTTACTGTTTACCCGGTGCTTATGGTTCTCCACAGCCCAGTTTTTTAATCTTCAGCCAACAATGATTTACAGCAAAACTGCGTTCCGTAACCCTGACATGAAGTTGGCCAGATTTTCCGGGAGTTTGATTTTTTTTGGAAGCATAATGTCGCGTTGTCTGGGAGCAGCAACACAAAACACAAATATTGCATTTAATAGTGGGTGTGCTCATCAACAGAAGGTTTGACAATTTGCTCTATCCCCCCAAAAAAATGGGCCAGTGACGTGTCCGGATTTTGATACATGGAGCCAATGGGAAGTTCCGCATCACGTATGATTGAATAGCTCTATGGTATAGTTGTGGGTGGAAACGGGAACAGTCGTTGACTTCACTACTGTTTGTTCAGACCTCGTTTAGACCAATCGTTCAGCTGCGTGCTGCGTAACATCGCTGATCGCCGAGTTGGCATCACAGCGCGTGGAAAGATCATTGGTGAGGTGTAGGAAAGGAGAGTGGGAAATGTTTTTTTTAATTGGAGGCTCTGTGTGGTGCGCAGCTGTATTATAATCAGAAAACGTGATCATTGTGGTCTACTCAACGAATCACCAAGCTTGTTTGAGGGGTGTAACAAAAACGTCGGAGCCTGCTGAATGGCCTTACGTGCACCCAAATCTGAGCAAACCAGCCTGCAGCATTTTCGCCTACACGGAAATTGCGGGCACCGAAGCAGGAATTCTATCCCGCAACCTGTGGGTCAATAGCCTAGTACCCTAACCACTAGACCACCGCTGCGGGGCTCGACCTAAAGCAGCTAGTTATGTGTATATCAACGTACTGTGCTCAGCGTCAGAAATACTTGACAAGTTATGTCGCTTCATGGACCCAAACCGCAAGTCAACTGGATGCTCCAAGAACTATTGCGACCCTCTTGCAGATTGTGTAAAACAGGTGGTTTACGAGCTCCGGCTGACCTATGGAAATGACTATATAGGTCAGATGGGAAGATGCTTTTATGATCGTCTACGCGAGCACCGGTTAAACATCACTAAGAAGAGTAGTTACGGTCATTTGTCTGCACATTGTTTGGATTGTGGTTTCACATTCTAATGTATGATTCTTGCACGATACTGGTGAATCATAAAGGAATAAGCCACAGATATAGTTGAAGCCCAAGCCATCTCTCGCAATAGTAACTCGTGTGTAAACGCACCATCAATTGCCTTTCACATCGAAAGAAGGCTCTTACGGTTGGCCAGTGAGTAGACTGGTGGCACCACTGTGCATGAATAAATGGTTTGGTGTTTTCTTGAAATAAATGTGATGAAGTTAGCACACTGTGTTGTCTCCCTAACGTCTCAGATCACTAGCGCTCAATATATTTTCGAACCAAGCATTGGTCGTAGCGTACACTCGTGACGCTGCTCCTCCTCGTTGCCCATTGCTTTATTCTCTTGTACAAGCTAATATACGCATGCGCGCCGCATAGTATACAGTGAGAATACTGCAGTTAACGTCAACGTTTCTAGATATGTTGGTTTAAGTTCACAATGGCAACACCACATTTTTAGCCCACTGTACAGTACAAAGTTCCTAGTCAATTGGGCACCGTAGCGTGAAACGGCTACTACGCCATAGTTTGGACGTGCGTCAATCAGTGAGGTGCAGTTAATTCTTTACATGCAACGTTCTAATGTCAGTGTAGGACACTGCCTCTCCGTGCCCTGTTTGTGCGTCTCCTACCTTGTTCGAGACGCTCGTGGACCAGTATTTATGGTTCCTGGGCAACGCACTGTCAAAATCCCGAACGTTCAAAATCACGCGTTTTCTGGGAGTGTATACTGAGAATTCTTCCTGCGTGCTGCCTGCAGTGGTGTGCCCCCCATGAGGTGAAGAAAGCACACATCGACCGAGGAGCAATGCCGGAGCCACCTCGCAAGGCAGTCACCTCCGAGGCAAGAACTGGGACGAATCATGAAGTAGCCAGCAGAACATATGTAACCTATACTTTAATACAGTTTGCTTTCAAACCTTCAAATCACATTCCTTAAATATTTCCCTGACATAGAACATAGCCTTAAATTTAGTAGCACTTTATTGTTGAACCTATTGAAAGTGCACCTCGCTTGTACCGTGTTATGCATAAAAAGAAACCTAAAATACGTTTGTCGGAGAAATGTACAAGTACTCACAGTTTTTCTGACCTAAATTTCATCCACCTTTCACCTTATTTCCAGTATTCTACCTCACCAGAAATACAATGTGACACAGGAGCGCTGTACTTCACGGAAACACGCATCATTGGACGGCTATTAGGTGGAATGATATACGCCTAGCGGAAACATCACCACCTCTCCCTATTTTTATGGAAAGCTGTTGCAAACTTGAGGCAGAAAATCGACTCTGCTAAACTAGTAGTAGAAAGTAGTCTCTACATCCCGAAAAATATTACGGAAGTTTCTTATACATTTTATTTCACACAAGATTTAAGCGCGCCGTGAACAACCACAGTACAAAAATTACTACTGAGAAAGTGACCACACCCCGCGTTCATTTAGCGTACTTATATTGCCCAAATTAAGCTTCCGTGATTAGTCTGGACTCATTCCTATTAGTAAAGTCCCCAAAATTGTCGGAGTTCGGAAGACGCAGAATAACCGCAAGACGAAAGTAGAATCTATGAAATCTATGTGCCGTCTTAACGAATTACATTTTGACTTCATGATTGTTAAGCTGTATTTAATAGCCAAGGGCGCTTGCGAAAGTCTCACGATATTCTCGCGGTGACTGCTTACCATGCCGCTTGCCGCATCGGCGTTTTGCGCCAGACTTGTCTAAAAAATTAGGTATCCCTAAAGCTTCGCCTTTAGAAGTTGAACGTAATAGCGACAACCTCTTTCTACTGCCTACTTCAAGCACTTAGTGCATGAAACCTTTTCCGATTTGCTATGCACCCACTACGTGGCTTTAAGGGATTAGGTGCAGTAGCGTGTGTGCCTTTTGTAGTGAAGTACCAGCTTTCAACCACGGAGCCATTATGGTAATCACATATTCCGATGCCCGTTGGCAATGGACGCTTGTACCACGCAATATTACTGCAAATATTCCATGTTGTATTGTGAAGGATGTATCCAGGACGCTAGTGTGTTTGAAGCATGAAAGCTCATTTCACTGCATTTATAAGCAGAAAAAGTTCTTTTCACTGTTGACAGCAGCAGAGGTGTGGGAGTGTGATAGATGATCCGCTTGCCACGCAAGTGACCCGGGGTCGATACCAACTTGGTCCCAAGCAACCCTGGTTCAGTACCCACTCCACTCACGGGTTTTTTATTATTTGTATATTTTATTTGCATCGTTCCCAATTTTTCGTTCACGCATAAATTGTTATTTTTTTCATTCAAAACCAACGACACCGACGCCAGAATTTCTGCGAAATGAGCTCTTTAAAGCTGTCGCGTTAAATATCTCCTTTTCGCCACCGCGTGGCTAAAAAAATTACTGAGAACACACTTTAAAAGCCGGATTGTAGATGGCAGAACAAGTGCGTACGGAGTTTAGTACGGAGGAAAGTTCGTGTGCGTAGCAGAGCCGTGTCAGCATGGAGAACCGAGTCGACGTGTGGTAACAGACATGTGCTACGACGTCGGCTAAGGCTTACAATACATGAAGGCACCTATGGTTTGTCTACATTTATAGCAATTTGTCACAATGACATCGTTGTAGACGACGACTAGTAGAAACCTACACTTTCCTAACATAGCGTCAGTGTACCTGCGACTAAATAGGCTACAAAAACAAATTGTCAGTCACAGCAACTGAAGTGCTTACTACCTTTTCTTATTTTTCCAGATAGCGGAAAGTGGTCACACTAATACCAATTGGTGCATTTTTCTGGAAATCTGGGTCACACTTTTATGAAAACAGTTGCTCTAGTGTCAGAATTTTCGCAAGACTCGCTTTAAAAAATGATGAATTTCAAGCTTTGTCATGGGAGTGTTCATTGTTCATTTGTGTGTAGGTATTCCGTGAGAAAATGTACTGAAGTTTTGTCTACATTTTGGTTACAGTATTGCGACTAATAGTCATTGTTGCAATAATAATAATGATTAGTATTGATTTGTTTGCTCCGTTGCACTTGTCATTATACACCACAAGTAAGCGGTGTTTAAAACCACGCAGGTTTGTCGAGATGTAATCATATACATTTCCAAAGTGTTTTTGAAGAAGCCCACACTTTTGATGGAGGAATAGTCGGTCGCAGCTTTATTCAAATGGTACTGTCACTTCTACAGCGACAACAGTCCCACGTGGCAAGAAGTACAATCCCATGCAGCGCGATGCTGACCGATAGTTATGTATACCTTCCACTGGGTTTAGTTGAAAGTGTGAATGGCCCACAATTTCCAGCTGAGATTGGCTCTACTAAATATTCTGTTGAAGCCAGATCGTGTTTTGTGCACCAGCCATAGAATCTTATCGGCGTTGCGTTTGTACCTCGTCAGGGAAGTCATAGTATGGCGAAAGGTACATTACTACTATGCTATTAAGTAATGTAGCTTCTAAGGCACTACATTCACTGTAATGTTGCAGGAAAGTTAGCCTAAAATGCACCGTATACCTGCAAAACTCATTTAGCACTGTCAATTAAATGACAATGAACACCACACTATCTATGGGGTGGCAGGAAATGCTATACGGTAAAACCAATTCTTATGTTCTAAATATGCAGACTAATCAAATAGGTGCTACTTTTCTTTTTTTATTTGCTTACCAATTTCCTTCCTAATCCTTATATTCGCATTACCCCATCCTTGTGCCGACCTATTCAGGTGTCATCTTAAGGATAGACGGCTACAGGAGGCGCTTTTCTCTAAATTAATTAAAGCCCAGCCTAAATAATTCAGCTTTATGGCAAAGATGCACAGAAAAAACTGCCAGTTATGTGTAATAGCTAAAGATTTGGCCTACTGTAAATGTAACAGTAAATATTTTTATCAAGGCGACATCTTAATTATGACACATTTCGCTGGATTGTCCGACAAAATGAAGTACATAATAACGACTAACAAACTAAACCTTATCCAAAAGTCCGAATTCTTTTTCATGTAAGCCACCAAAGACTGCATCACACATTAATTGTAAAATTTCTTAATATAATATCTCTCTGCGATTTCATGTGTTACCTTTTCTTTATAGTGCTCCAGCACACACCCAACCGGAAATAGAAACTGGCAGCCGCAACTTTTCTAGTGCATCATATATGTACAAACACCCATTTTTTTAAACATGAGTGCGTGGTCACCAACCGCCAAGCCTGTAAGCGCCTGTTCCGGGCGTCCTGGTGTGTGGTTCCTGCAACAGCCTATAGAAGAAGACCACTGCACCGGACAGTTCATCGCAGGCATGCACGTATTCTCGTTCATTTTGCCGTCGTGCTCCATGAAACACAGCTTATCGATTGGACGGTCGATGCTGGCGCTTTCTACTTTTTAAAAACGGGCGGCTGTATATGTGTGTCCTGAACAATAAATCACCTGGTAGTCACTGCTCTTGCGTCCCTCTTTGCTTTCCGTTCCTTGCTGTTACGCCTTTCCTACCACACTTCTGAGCTTGCACTGCAAATACTTTCAAGCTGCTCTTCAACCAACAACCTCATATAGCCGTTCTTCTTCAGTGTATTAGAATAGCTCGAAAAATCTAAGACCACAACAACAAAAATGTACTCAGCTATAATTCTCGCTCTCAGTTATTTTAGAGCCGTGGGCGCCGGAGTCATGCACAGCACATGCTGTTCAATAGTTCCACCCGCCCCGTTTTATCACTCTCAGTCACTTATTGAATAACGAGCTGCATAGAGGCGGTGTGCTCCTACGTATAGTGATTAAAAACCTGCTACTAAAAAGGTTTGCAAATAAAAAAAATATATAGCATGACTGTTTCTAAGCGGCCACGCTAAGTGAGGCAATTGGATACATTCGTGTACAAGTAGGTGCTGCGTAACATGAAAAGTTCTTAAATGCGAAGCACATCTTAGGGAATCTATCTATCTATCTATCTATCTATCTATCTATCTATCTATCTATCTATCTATCTATCTATCTATCTATCTATGTACCAAATAGCAGCCTTTGGCATATGCATTAAGCACTATCTGACAAGAAAGGGTTGCTACGTTATACTCGCTGGGTATAACCTCCTTAGTTTTAGAAATGTTTAGCGAGCGTTGGGCCGCAGTGCCATGAAGCGTCTCTCATAATCATATGGTGGTTTCGGGACGTTAAACCCCACATATCAATCAATCACAGTGACATGAATGCAGTGAACTAGTATATACCATGAACTCGAGGTGGTTAAAAGTGGGAAGTAGACCCGAAGCGCAAGCCGTAAGTAAGTGTGCGCGTGCCACCTCTCGTTTAGTCCTTGGAATGTCCGCTGGATGGCGGTGCTTCTATATGGGGAATATATGAAGAAAAGATGCGAGATAGTGGTACTTGGAGTGTTGAATAGATGGACGAACGGACGCACAGACAGATGCATGGATGGACGCATGAACGGACGCAGAGGCGGATGCATGGACGAACGCAGGGACGGACCCATGAACACACGACGCATGAACGGTCACACAGACGGACGCATGGACGTACAGAAGCAAGAACGAATGGACGGACGAATGCTTCGCTTCGCTCTCCATCATTCACTCCGTGGATATGGGGCTTTTTTTTTTTCAGCAGCACGACTGCGGTAGCGAACGTTTGAACCTATCACAAGTTCAGAGACACGACGGTTGGTTATTTACGGGGCTTGACAACGCCAACTATATATGAACAGACGTGAATTCTTAGTGGCTATATTAGTAGCAAGTTGGAAACACGTGTGAACATGCGTTGCTTTTTGGTCGCTGGTCACAGGGGGGAATGATTCTCTTGTTTTCGGAATGGCACCGGTGCGTCATATGACTTACGTCAGCACTTTCAGGAGCCAGGTTGTTTTATGCGGTCGTCGTAGCTTGGCGCAACGCAGGCAAAACTATAGATACATCTGTAGCACAATGAGCGTGCGCTCGCGCCAAAGACAAGTCTCCTTCCTTGTGTTCTTCAAGAGATTTGATGATGATTTTAATGGAGGCAAATTGACATTTAAAGTAGCTATAGCATAGTAGGAGCTTTTGAGTAGGACGAACGACAGGTTCAATTTGAGGCGCCGGATGTTGACAGAGAAGGATAGGCTGGATGCACCGCACCTCGCGATTCGACAAATGTGGGGTTCCACGGTACCTGCGAGTGCACCACAAGAGGCACTCGCGGATGTCTCTGCCATGCGCGGTCCGCATCCCACAAGAATGCTCGGCAAGAAGCCTCGCTGCCTACGCAACCTATAACACTAACAACTTCGACCACTGCTCCAGCACAGTATTCTTCACACGCAGCGCCTCATCGCAAAACATGTGCGGTACCAGTCATTCGGCGCACTCCAAACGCTTCTTGTACTCACTACCATAGTCAATGGTAGCATTTTTAACCAGCTGTCATGCCAAAAAGAAGTCTTCTTTCTTTGTCACTCGAGTGCCCTAATTATGATATAAATAGTGCGGACCCAACTACCATGACTATGGTAAATAGTATATGACAACGTAAACATTGTATAAAACTTAAAAGATGAAGCAAGCGAGAAATATAAATAGGCAGAAATAAAGAAAAAAATTGACAGAAAAATAAAAGTAAAAATGAATGTAAAAACAGTAAAATCTCGAAAAGACAACAAGAACGAAAGCGAGGAGAAAAGACCGAAAACTGAAGAAAAACAAAGAAGGCTGCCAAGCCCCGCGTTTCTTTAACGCTTGCCTCCGCTTGGCCATAGCTCCTATGATTCTTTTACCCCACTAATCTCAGGACAGAACGAGTGGCTGACCAGGTGGTATGCCTTTTACAATGCCCTGTGACTGTTTCGTGAAGCAGAAGTGACTAAACCCAAGTCCGCTTCATGGAGTGGTAGTACAAAGCGGTACACTTTTTTTCTTTTTTAGCCAAACTTTGTTCGTAGTTTCACCACTACACAAACGAAAGTGCATACTAATTTTCAAAGCTATGTTGATTTCGGGGGTTCACCTTCCCAAAACCAAAATTTGTTCGTAGCTTCACCACTACACAAACGAAAGTGCATACTAATTTAAAAAGCTATGTTGATATCCGGTGTTTACCTTCCGAAAACCAAAATGTGATAATAAGGAATGCTGGAGCGGAGGGCTGCGGAAATTTTTACCATCCGGTGTTCTTAAGCGTGAGCTGACACCACACTGTATAAGCGCCTCTATAGAATTTCGCTTTCATCATAAAGCAAACCGCGTGGCCAAATGTGATCGTTACTTTATAGTTATTCAGTAAGGGCCCGATATATTCCGACGTAATGTCGACGTTCGTGCACGCTGGGCGCAATGAGGCTAGCACAACGCGAGTACTCGACGCAAGGCGCAGCCAGGTGGCAGCCGGCGCGAAATGCGCCATGCTTCATTTTGCGCCGACGACGTTACCTAGACAGCACCACGTTTGCCCAAAGTATGCCTCTCTTCGTGATGGAGGAACACTTCTGATATGTGGGGTTTGACGTCCCAAAAACACCATATGATTATGAGAGACGCCGTAATGAAGGGCTCCGGAAATTTCGACCACCTGGGGTTCTTAACATGCACCCAAATCTGAGCACACGGGCCTACAGCATTTTCGCCTCCATCGAAAATGCAGCCGCCGCAGCCGGAATTCGATCCCGTGACCTGCGGGTCAGCAGCTGAGTCATAAACCACCGCGGTGGGTTGAGGAACACTTTTAGTACACTTTAACGGAAAGACCCCAAGCGTGCTCGAACGCGCATGCGTCAAGCCAACGTACGCCGCCCGTGGCTGCTATAAAGTGTACTAGAATGCCTAGATCTGCGCCGGCACCCACGCCCTTTGGGAACTGTAGAGTGTAACAGAGTGTTTATTGTTTTTCAAGCGCCGGTTGGAATATAGTCGTAAGGTTACACGTGCACAAGCTATAAAATAGATTAGGCATTTCATCTGTGCGTGTGATTTCGAAGTGAAGGAACAATGGCAGCGAAAAGTTTTGTAGATATGCAAAATAACATGATTTCACCAAACCTACCACACATCAAACTCTCGCTAGCTCGTCACGATCAGCCAGTCGGGAGCACTCCAAGCTAATCTATCTGTCAGCATGCACATCATGTTGATGGTTTCATTCCTGAAGAAGGCGGCCACATTTCTAGGTATTCAAGTCCGATCCAGGAAACCTTTGTGCAATCCGTAGTTCGCCCACCAAGGCGACATTCATAACAGTTCGTTCTAAGCTTCAGAGCCACGCGACTTAGTTGAACAAAACGTCCACCACACCGTAAGCAACCCTTATAGCATCCATTTCTTGAACATGTAGGTCAGCAAGAAGAGACCGCGAACTTGCTTGTTCAAGTGTCTCCACGCCGGCAAAGCGAATAGAACCAATAAAAAGTCGAAACAAGAAGTGTATAGGGCAAAAAACATTCGTCACGTGTGCTGAAAGTGTGATGTATATATGGCATCGTTACAGCGTGGCGTAATAGGCGTTATTTCAATGGGAACTGGCTCAGTACGACAAGGTAAGCCCATTCATACTTCTCAAACTGTCATTAGGTATGTCGCGCAAGAAGTCTGGTCTCACACTGCATATTCTGATGCATTACCAAGTGTGCAGGTTTTCACCTTCTAGTGCTACAGAGGGTACGAGTAAGTTGAGCATGTGCAGCTGAAAACGGAGATTGGCAGAAGTGTCCGATCAACAGAGTGAGAAAATTACTGAATCAAGGCGTGAAAGCGGGCTAGTTGGTGTACCATGTTTTAAACAGCTGAAGTGCAAAAAAGGGAACAATGAACTAAGCGATCAAATAGGATGGGCGCGTTCAAGAAAATTAGACACGTGGCGTCTTTTTCCAGAGCCTGACAGAGAGAGAGAGTATAGCCGACAGGATCCATCTTTTGAAGCGGGAGGTGCCGGCAGAGAGCATCCCATCCCAACTGTTCACCTTAGAAATGATAAGCGCAATTACGATGCCCAGATGATTGGTCACTCATGCTGATAGTTTCTTTTCACAGCTGTGCAACACTACTCGACTCCTTATGGTTCGATACAGAGAGGATCGCCAGGTGCAGTGACGCCCTCAGGGTTCATCAATGCAGGGTGCATTCAAGCGCCCCATGGCCTCCAAGGAAGTTTTAATTAACGCCCACCAACGCTAGGAACCCATTCTTTTAAGAACTGCATCATAGTGACGGCGCAACAGATATACACATGTCGCGTCCAAACCATGTGGCACAGACGTGCCGCATACCGCCATGCACTGAGGCATTCCTTTAGGTGTCACCCGTTTGCCCACGTTACTTCAGCGCAAATAGTATGTCATTCGGCCGCCGCGCGTTTTTTCATGATAATCTTGGCAATGTGATTTCTGCACAGCTAAAATAACGGGCAATGTCACTGCAGACAGCTTCAATTTAAAAACAAAGCAGTCCTGGAGAGAATATATATAACTGTTATTTTCGCCGCTGTCCTCCGGAAATGCACCGTAGCCTTGGACCCCGAGTTGGTGGACCCGTACTTCAACGCCTTCACCACGTGCTTGTCAACTGCCCGAAACGGTGCTGTGACAGTGTGGGTGACGTGCTACTTCAGGCCGTTCAGCGGGTCATGACAAACATGGTGATCCACGCACGAACAGCCGTGCAGTTCCAGAATTCGAGCCAGCACGCCGCCAGGGTCTACACCACCTGCTTCGCCGTCTTGAACATCAATAAAAGAGAAGTATTTCTGCAATGATTTTTTATACAGCGTTGCACATACATGCCCGCTCCCTAATAGCTTTTTGCGTGCGACAAGCAATTATATGTGGCGTCTTCATAGAAGGTCTGTAGAAGTGACGACGCGTGATACTTGGCGTGAAGGCGGATGATCCCAGGAAAGAAATGAAGAGGTGTGAGGTGTCACACAGGCGAAGGAGTAGGATGTCAGTCAGTCTAGCTGGAGCTAATAAGTGCGAACCTAAAACCTCCGACATTCGAAGAGACAAACATTGTATACGCACCGTGTCAGCCCCTCGTGTGCGCAAATTTTCACGCCATAGTGTTGAATAGCCCGTTCGGCAGAAATTCTGGCGTTGGTGTCATTAGTTGCGAGCAAAAAATCATCTTCTACGTGATCAAAAAAAATTCTAAGATGCAAATAAAAGAAAGCATAAAATTGTCTAGTTCTCAGTGTGGCTCCAACCCGGGTTGTTCGCAGGGCAAGCGGGTCTTTTACCACTTAGCAACGCTTATACTTGTCAATGCAGGAAAAAATTACGTCTACTGCGTGAAAATGCACTGAACGTAACTTTCATGCTTCACAAATGCACGCATCTTGTATATATGCTTCACAATACATCATGAAATAAGACAGTAATAGCAAAATGCGTACGTTGCCATCAGGCGTCAAAGATGTGATTATTATTACGACTTCATAATCAAAGCCGGTCACCCAATTTATAACGCACACACGTTGCTGCGTCTATTTCACTAAGGCCAGGTATAGTGGGTGCATGGAAAGTTCGACAATATTTCATGCACTAACTGCTTGAAGTATGCACTAGGGACTGGATGTCGCTATCGCGTTCAACTTCTTAAAGGTGTAGCTGAAGAGTCCCCAATTTTGCGGTCCGCATATTTAGCGGTAGTTCGTCTTTATACGTTCGAAGTGGATCACGTTTGCCTGTAGAACCAATTATAATTGCACATACGCTCCGCATGTGTACTTTGCTTAAGTGGTGGACTGATTCACGATGGTACAGAAATTATCGTAGTTATAGTTGACCGCAGTGTTTCGGTATACCACGTAATGCCAGCATAGCAAATGCATTCTGTAATTTGATTTTCATTCTTGGAACCTGTGTTTGTTTGATGCTTTCCAAGTTTTGTGGTTAACCTAAGACAGACTAACGCTAGATTCTATAATGTACAAAACATATAAAACAATACTTTAGGAACTAGAATTCATAACAACAAATTGAATAAACACTGACGTAAGCATCACTAGCAGCGCTGTGTTTTTACAAGACAAGCAAAGCAAACAACGAAAAGTTTTTTCAGTGAGCAACTTCAATATTCCGCTCGGGCTAAAGCATTGCCATTAATAAAATAATTTTATTCATATGCTCAAATTAACATACAGTAATGTTCCGTGAATGATTACAGGTGAGAGAGAAGTTCTGACTTTCATCAGGCCTTGTGAAGGCTGGACAATAAAAACGATCTGCATTATCTACTTTTGCTTTCTCTTTTTTCCCGCTTGACTAATCGTCGCATCTATTGCGCACCTCTCCTTGCTCACTCAGTGGGCTCATGGTAAATTAGATGCGTGAAAGCAACTTGTGCTTGTTGGCAGATGACGCTACTGCAATAGCGCAAACTTAAAGGAGGGTACGCAGAACTCAACAAAGATAACACAAGCGCTACATAAACTGGCAGTCATTTTCTGCGGATGGAGAATAATTACTTGAACGCAAGATACGAGGCCATTGTGACGAGATTCGCGAATATACGAAGGCGTTATAAAGCACATTTAGGCAAAGTGAAGTACATTTTTCGTACGGCACACGCATAAAATTAGTACCCATTCCTACGATCACTCGGCAAAGAAAAACACATATAAAAGAAATGATGGCTGGTTCTGTGTGCTCAGTCTTTCGTCCTATATATTGTGCATATTACTTGTGTATATATTGTTTTCCTCCATCAATTAGTGTCTCCCTTTTTCATGTACGACGACCTCTTTCAGTATTTAGCCTTAAATATCACAGATATACAAAAATAGCAAAAAAGTAGACATCTTCATTTTGTTCTTTTTGGGCTCCTTTTCACAGCACGTCTTTAAATGAGCTATTTCTTCCTGACCAGTTGCTGTCGGCGTCGTTTTTATGCAAAGCTGTTGTGGCCACACAGTATAGCCCGTCGTAACACAGACCTGTACACGCCAGAGCAAATGTGAAGTGCTAGCGATAACCTTAATGTCGCATCACCCGAGAACCAGGGACTTGTCTTTGCAATTGACTCAATCGGCGTAATTTAATAGGCTTACAGAAACACATAAGCGTGATAGCGAACCTTGACAACGCTCGTATTGCCGAGATGGAGGGAAGAATTGGCATAGAGCATTCTACATAAACAGAATGCATCTATACTAGGGAACCTAAGCAGCCATATAGTTTCCTGCAATCCTTAAGGAAGGGAAACAGTGCCCATGCAGAATGTTGAAAGAGGGAAAAAAAGAAGAGAAACGCTGATCACTCTAGCATTGTGTACCCAATGACCACGGGTCACTTCATTTACGACAAAACGGTATATACATTTGCAGAAACTGAAGGAGAACACGGAGAAAGGAGACTCCAGACCTTTTATCAGCAGCCCTGGGTGCTCCGGAATCCAGCAGGAGGACGCGTCGCGCCCAGCAACCATGCACGAGATCTCGTTGTTGGGCGGCCACGCGTTCAAATTCCCCCGCACTTGATGAACTACTTTCCTCCCGACATTAGAAAAGGAATCGAGCAGCATGCGGCTTGGAAGGTCGCAGATGCTGCTCAAGCCATTGTATTTGCGCGTGGATCATAATCATCCTCTACGACCTGCGGACGTTAACTCGTACTCCACGCGTATTAATTGCTTCATTCTTTGATGTTTTTGCGTGCATTTTAACGAACGAAAGCACTTCTTGACAAAAAATTCTGTTCGGATACTTCTCTCTTACCTTTCGTAAATATGATATGGGATACACGCGTCGTGCGGGCCGCATGTAGCCCGCCGATGTTTCACTAGCGGGCCACAGCTGCACAAGTAGTAAAATGTTCGTCGAATATATTGCGATTAATAAACAGTTTTTCGAGTAGGCGACAGGGAGGAAACTGGTCTCAAGCACAATTGTGAGGCATCCAACGTGGTCGGTACATGTTGAAACATAACCGCGGAGCAATATCTTTACTTAACAATTATCATTATAACTTGAGTCAAGCTGGAAATCAGTATCGATATTTTTCTCGAATCCTGATGCGAAACTCACTTCAGAAATAATTTCTACTAAATGGCCGCTTCAGGTGACGTTTTGTTCGAATATTTCTTCCCAGCTCATCAACCTTCTTCACTCTCCCTAGCCTCGCGGGGCTAAGTTTTAAGACGGCGGCTCGCTGGTCGAGGCGACTTTGACGCTACACTTTTAAAGATATATAGTGTTACTTCTCCGGGCACAAACCCAAGAAAATGACTTCATGCATGCGTTTGATCTTCGAGCTAAGCCCACTCTTGTTCCTCCTTTTCCTGCTCACACGTTCTGTGAGCTCGTGCTTGCAGCGTCCTGAACACTGATAATGTGACTTCCGCGCTTGAAATGGGAAAGGAAATGAGAACAGCGTACGGCTTCTTGTCGAATAGTTGTGCTTAAGCACGGGGATCTCGGAGGCATGCATTCCAGAGCAGTTGCTGCTATCGCCCGACAAGCATGCTTTAACCACGTTCTACCATGGAATGCTCGTTGCGAGCCACAAATAGCTCAAAAATAGCTACTAGTCATGGATAAGAACTGCTGAATTGAACTATAATTACTCATATATGCCATGGAATGTTATATATAGAGAATTGACTATGTCTGTAACAAGCTACAAGTTTAAAATCTATATGACGTCATCCTCTCTGAGATTTCCATCTTTAATATAGCGATGAAAGGACAAATCTTTAAAAAGTATTTTTTTACTGTGGTGCCAGACATTCTCTTAACGGCTGTTTCTTCGCGCCGCTGGTTTCGTTATACGCGAATCACATCCAGAAGCCGTAATCTGCGACGAATATTTTGTTTTGACCATCTCTAACTAGGGCAACGTATGCCCACCACCCCCCAGTTATTGCGCCTGTTTTCTCATCGCTGTCAACACGTTCTACCGGTATAACTTTCATTGTTCAGGGAAAGATGAATAATTTATTTTTGAACATGGTATCTTTTTCCTTTAACGCTTTTTTCCCTCAATTAATCCAGTTGTGTAAGGAAGTATTTCTTTTTATTGTATGTAATGACATTCCATTGAAACACATCGAAAACCTGCAAAATTTAGCATTAGTTCCAGGAGAAAACAAATGCCCACCTATGGGTGCGCTGGGAACGACAATTACGCTAGTTCCATTAAGCTTCTTTATTGTACCTGCGAACAATTCTTGTTCAACGCAAAATTTTTATCATCACAACTACTTACCATAATAACCCTCTTCAGAAGTTAAAGATGATTTTTATTGATATTATTCTAATCATCAGCGCCACCTTAAACGTTTACGATGACACTCGCTAAGGGCACTGAGCATTTTCAGCATCATCTTTCATTACTGCCATCATCAGCGCCTTATTCCTCATGTTCAATGCTTTCATCCTCCGCATCGTTAACACCATTCATGGCCTGTTTCCTTGCCCACAGCGCTACTTCAACGTGATTCTCATTATGTATATCTTCGTTTATTGTCGTTAACAAAGTGTTAATTGTTGCGTTAAAACTGAATGCTTTAATAATCATCAGCAGCACTTTTCAACAGGCCTTTGCTTGTTGATGGCTCTACTTCAACGCGCGAATCATCGTTGCTCTCCTATTCTAAACATGCGCTTCCGCTAATCAAGTCGAAATTTAGAGCATGTATATCTTCATCGCCTAATCTACGTTCCAAATGCAGCAAATAAATTCTACACCTAATTCCCAGGACCTCCTTTCTCAAACCATGGCTGTCCAGAGGGCTCGCGAGGGCCCTGACTATCCCGAGCTAGCCTAGCCAGGTGACGCTGAGTTAACTCGTGTTGATAGTTAACCTATAAAAGTTGTTTCACTGACTCACCTACATAAGTTGTAAAAGTCTTATTTACCTGTAATGCACCTAATGTTTTTGTGTAGAATCACTGGGAACTGAAGCGGGTCGTAGCACTATTCGGTGTTTTATCAGCTTCTCACACGAACTCGGTATCGGTATGCCTGGCGGCCGGAAACATACAAGCCGCAGCGGCAACTCACCTTACAAAACTTTGGTGGTTCGCAGGGCCACAAAACTTACACAAAAACAAAATGAACCCTTATTTTTTAATAAAACCGAATTGTTTAAAGGCTGTTATGAATTTAGGGTGAAGTTAAAAGAAAAATTGCCGGCCCACAGCTCAACGAGTGACTTCCGAAGAATTCTATTTTTCTGTGCGCACGTACTGCTATTATTTCACAGAAGTCAACCCATACATGTTTCTTATAAAAAAATTCTGAATCTATAGAAATATTTCAAATCAATATTTCACGTGGAGATCCCGTCACGCACGTAGTCAAACTCTTTCCACCAGAGACGTGTGGCACATACCCGTGAACTATTGGGTCTCGGTTTGCGGGTATGAGGCAGAGATGATTGACAGTTTGTTTCTACACTGCAGGCTGGGCGAGACCTGACTTTGGCAGGTTAAATTCTTTCACCTAATGAATACAAATATAAATAACTTGGTCAAAGCAGAAATGTAACGCAGGAATGCTGCAAGGCAATCAAGTAGTATACCACACAAAAACGCATATTCGGCTTTTCCTGTATGCGTTCAAGGTCGAGTATGTGGTTAAAAGTCAATTATTTGGAAAACTTCAATTAATCAAAGAAGTGTCGACTTGCGAAAGCTACGCATTCTTATTTTGGTAATTGAAACATCGCAAATACGAACTCGTTCTATAATACTGCATGCACTTCGTGGTTACTGCGTGCCGTATAGTTGTGCCACGGCCGAATTGTTTGTGCCAAGTTCTTGGCCATGTGCGATGCTTTTCTGCTATCATTGAGAACTGAGCATGCGCGCGTATTACGTTCGCGCTCTCTTTCATATTTGTGCTCAGGACACCGAGTCGACAGGAGTGCTTTTCTTTACAGCTGACGTGTTACTCCCGCCGTTTGTTTGGTTCATAGTGTAGGCATGAAATTATCGTCATAATGACGACGCGGCCACATCAAGTCAAGTTCAGCATAGTTGTGCCTAGTTAAGCCAAGCTTATTAAGCTCAGTTGAGAACTGTAGTGCCTAATGGGCTAAGCCTAATTAATCTAAATAAATCAACGCCTAATGAGCCTTTATTTCACTGAGCTGAGATTCCAGTTTGCCCATTAACACCGAGCTCGGCAAAGTGAGCCGAGGTAATCTTAATTGGGACTAATTAGGACGCTCAAGTTAGGGCTAATAAAGCTTAACAACGAATGAAGCCTTCGTTCGCTTAGTATGCAACCTAACCAAGATCACGCCTCTATTGTGCACATTGATATAATTAAACTAATTACTCTTTGAAGATATATCCAGACGAGCTTGAACTAAGATATATTCTAATCTATATAAAGCTTCAGATATGCAAATTCGGCAGGAAATTTAGCCCAGTTAGGCTACTATTCTGATTATGGTAAATTTATCAGCTGCCTGAAACTGTCATTTCCAAGTGAACCACAATAGAAGCCGTTTTTGCATGGCCGATTCTCGTAATTTATGATGATTTATAATTTATGAAAATGCACTTGTGCCTATCTAAAGACAAGCCAGAACCAGACGAATGCCGACCAGCTCTGCTCTGCCCCAGCTTTGAGAAACTGGGTGTAAGATCCGAAATTTTTTAAAGCAAGCTCTATTCCACAGATCTGTCCTACATATTTTCGGATTCTTTCAACATACACAGAGTAATAACCTTCATAGAAGTAACATAAACAATGCTTAGATCTTTGGAAAACGAAGAGTCAACATGCAGCATCAAATAACATAAATCATCGGTCTTATTGAATTTCATTGGTGTTGCAGCACGTATTTTGCCTTGTCGACAAGCCACGTTGTAACTTGATTCGCATAACAAATTTTTCTTTGGTTCGTTATAAAAATAACATTTATGAGCTGGAGCCTTATCATGTAATTTTGATCAGGTATTTTAACGTAAAATAAATAAATGCTACTGTTTCTTTTTATTTTGTAATTTTTCTAAGAAATACACATACTAGACAATCAATTAAATATTTGAAGAAAACTTTTTTGCCATATTTCTGTCAGAAAATGTGAATATTCACGCATTTTTGCTAGTAATTTAAAGTGCTGGAGTTTCCGGACCCAAAGCCACGATCATAGAATAAGGTAAGCAGTAGGTGGTTGGAACTCCAGATTAATTCCAATGACCTGTAGTTTTTTACCGTACACCTATACTTACGTACAAGTTCACCAGTGTTGTATATAATTTCAATCGAAATACTCAAGTAGTCACCGGAAACAGACACATGCCCTAGAGATTAGCATGACGATAGTTATAGCGCGAAAACAGAACGAAAACACAGAGACAAGAAGGATTGAAGGACTCTGTGTCGTCGTTCTGTTCTTGTGCTGTAATTATTGTCATGTCATACCAACTAGCCCAAGCTGCCACACTTCTCAGAGATCAGCAGTTCGAGAACTTACCTTCTAAGCTGGTGCGGTGGTTGCATCCTGAGATACTAGAACTGTTTCAACGCCAAACAGTATGGGCACCATGAAGTGGAAAATGCCGTGACAGGCGCCAACATCCCACGATTACAAGATGCACATGACAGAGTGATCAGGTCACGTTTCCTTGTCAGTGAACACGGACGGCACCCACAATCTAAATGTTCACTTTTCTAAGTTTTAAAGTACCAGACTAGCCCACTACAAGCTGTGAGTTCGAATGACATTAAGAAGATTTACTTCCATAATAAGACTAAGTCATGATTTAAAATGACTGTCACGTGATATTCATGTACATACAGTTGAGACGCCCAGACAAGCCGTCACCTCGCATCAAGGTAGCTCTGTATACAATATTTTCACGATTTTTCGTACCGTCACTGACGGTATGACAGTGAGCCGGGTACATTAATCAGCTCCTTTCAGGCAGTCTTAGAGTGTCCCGCATTCACTACGCAACCTGCATAGCCAGTTAAGGTGTGCATGCTAATTTAGCATTATCCACTGATCATATACTCTAGCGCGCAAGCCTAAAGACTGCCTGTTTCCAAAAAGGTTTGCTGCTTAATACAACAAGGCTCATCAGTTCTTCTAACTTTTCTGCACACAAAAGGTTTGACCTCCTGTTTGGGTATACTTTTTCGCGTTCTCCCTCCATTTTTGTCTGAAATTTTGTTTACTTCATAATTCTGTTATCTTTGCTTTTTTAACTAGTTTCTTTTGTCCTTTTTCTTCACGCCTTGCAAAAGCTTCAGGGAGGCGTTTGCGTTGCTTGTGCCTAACAGTATAACATCCTTGTTTCGCATTGACATAAATATAAATACTACTACGACTACAAATAATAGTATTATAAGGCGCTGTAATCAAGCTGTACCATGGTGCCAAGTGAAGGCGTTTATTTTCTCCTACAACTATTTGGTTTTCCCCAAACAGTTTACAAACATACTCGAGGTCTATGTGACCTTTTTGTTACGAAGTCAGACCTAGTACACTCGTCTTCCAGTACTTATTGTGTTTAGTTATGTCGTTTAGTACACTAAAAAGTTTTTTGGTAGTTTTGTCAAACTGTTGTGCCTATATAATTTTAGCAAAATTTGTCAAGGTACAAATTATTGATATTACCTTCAGAAGACGAGCGTGTATTTTTGTCAGCATTTGACACGGTTAAAAAAGTGTGATTGCAACATGGTTACGACATCATAAAATTTAGAAGTCTATTTTGTCGCGCAGCCTCACCGCTCAAAATAATTTGTGCATAATTTCCTTAAAAAGCTACTTGATGGCGTAATTTTAAGGCAGCAATGTGCAAAGTAAAATTTCACCACGCTCATCTCTTCCATGTAACGTTGCTTTCGCTCGGAAAACGTACGGAGTCTTATCGTTTGTACCGGTTGCCAGCGTTTGCAACACCTGGTTTTAAAGGCCCGTCCCGTGATCATCCAAACGCGTGTTTCGCAAGTCAAGTCAAGTCAAGATTCTTGACGATGTGGCGCATACCCACGCTGGGCGATTGGCCAAGAACCAGATAGTTTTCATGAATTTCTTGTTAATTAACAGATTAAAATTAATCCATTTGAAAGTCCCAAAAGAAAGATGCAACAAAACAAATTTGATGGTTGAATTGTAAATAATCTGTGGAGTAATGCAATAAAGCGTCGCATTTGATTTAGTTTCGCAGTAACAGAATTAGCTCATATTATATTTCTTCAGATACCTTGATATCACTTTATTCAGAGTAACTTGTCTGCTTGGTCTAGCCCACGTGGTGTCTGTTATCACGGCCGGCAGTACTCGCCTAACAGGGCTAGCACCAAGTCCACATTGGGAGTTCTTAAATGGAATAGCGATGAAAGTGTACTGGTTCTGTTGGGCGCATTGTTTAGATCAGTTACGCCAATAGAAGGGGATCTAAATGAAAGCATTTTGCTCATCGTGGTGCGCTTGCGGATCACTACGAGGAAGGCGACGATGCATGGTGACGAAGAACAATGAAACACATTATTCTAATTCACACTCTAACGACTTATAGCAATAAAATATCTCAATCTCCCAGAGTGGGTATGGGCCAATGATGATAATGATGATGAGCCTTCAGCTTTACTGGCACTCGCCCACAAAGGGGGATCGGTCAAGAACCAGGCGGCAGGATTATCAAGTGTGCTAAGTCAGGCATTCAGGTAGTCCCGTAGCCGTAAATAATAATACCAATAGACTAACAAGGTAATCTTTTTCTTGCCATAATGTACGCACACACGGCGGCGTAAACCTCCCTGTGGCTATAACCTAATGTAATCCCTCCGAAAGATAAAATTACTTCCACGTTTATTTTTAAACCTAGCTTCTCAATTGGTTCGACCAGGTATCTTTTTCTTTGTTAGGAATATCGTTGACAGGATAAAAACAAATGATCTATTGATTCTCATTCCTTGCAAAAGAGACATAACAGAGATGCTGTTAGTGCAGCTTTATGAAGGTAGTAATACAGGTGCGGAATTCTGCATCGTAATCTGGTGACTGCTATTTCTAACTGCCGAGCTATACTCCAGTGTTTGTTCCAAAAAAATCTTAGATGTACGAAGTCTCTGACTTTATCTAATGATAATTTTTCTATTTTCTTGAGGAAACAAGCATTTATATATCTGAGTGCTGTTACATAGGCGAAATCAGGTAAAATAGGTAAGAGTGATCCGCTTTCAGATGCTTTGGCTAACGAGTCTGCCATTCATTTAGGCCAATTATTTCAGAAGCACAATTGCCGTCGTCATCGTGGCCAACGTGCACGTGCAGTGAAAGCCTCGTGGCCCAAATTTTCCTGCCTTCGCTCGACCAACGCGTCTGGTCAGAAGACCTCCTTCTTCCCTGTTACCAAGAGCGTGACGTTCTGATCAAGGCCCTCTTCGACTAACCGTCAATCTCGACCACTAGTCTACGAAGGGCGAGAGCCATGCAAGGTTTTTGTTCGACACACGTTTCTCCGGTAAGCTTGTGGCTCGGCCGAGCCGGTTATCCATGAGCTTAGCTGGTGTTAGCGCAGCACATATGAAAAGAGGAAAGACGACAGAGGCATCTATAAAGGTTAGCGCCTACCTTTCTAGATGTCTCTGCCGTCTTTTCCCTTTTCTTTTATTATGCGCCACGCTAGCACAAGCTACGTTCATGCCTAACTGCATCTTCTTCCTGATCTGGTATTGGCCGACGCAGTGACCACAGTTTTTTAAGGGATCATAGTTGATTAAGGAATTGTTAAAGCTGACTCCAAATTTTCATTACTTATGTTATGGCACTGTAGAGCGTGGCTTCATTTTAATTGGGTTGAGTTGACGCGTTCCACGGCATCGCCTGATATCAACATGAATATAGGTGCTTCGAGCATAGCGTTCTGTCAAATTCATATGGTCTTGCGCACCACGACTGGGATAAAAAAGGACGAGCAGACAGCGGTTGTCTGACCCTTTCGTGAAGCACCACACCAATGGATCATGAATTCTGACCGAGTAGCCTGGCATGAGCGTTCCGTCAAAATCACGAAATAATAATTTTCCCAAATGAATAGGGGAAGCCCAAGATCTCATTTCGTGAAGTATTTGAACAATTTGTCTCGCCTGGATGTGTACGGTAGAATAACTTTTGCTTGTACTTCTTTTGCCAGTTCTATTTAATTTTCGTTTGAGCCTACACTATGCGATGAAACGATGTGCGCAATAGATGCGTATATGTAGCAGCCGCACACCTCCCCCATATCTTCTAACCCAGAGTGTTCTTCCGAGCCCAGCAGTGCAGTGTAGCCTCGTCAAAGCAACTGCTTATAAGCACTTGCTATCTCAATGTAGTCAGAGGCGCACACAGGGTTTCTGATTAAGCGCGACTCTTCATCGCAGAGCCCCACCCACCTGTTTATTGGTTGTGTCCAAAGTACCACATTGACAACGGAAAAAGAAATAAAATGAACCCATGACGAGCTTCTCCCAATGACCTTTCTTTTGTCGCCTCCTGTCTTGATACAAAGATGGTAAGCAAGCTGTCCTCGGTATGGATCATCCGTGACCTTCCACCGTCATTATCGTCGAAAAAACTGCGCAACCATTAGAGAGTCAAAGCAACGAGCAGATTTTTGCACCCTCTTTTACACACCTTTGTGCGCACGCAACTCGGGGTCACCGTCAGTCGTTAACGTGCATTCTCTGATGCATCTGGATGAATTCTCATTTGCACAGACACACATAATATGATAATATCTGCTTACGTCATTTCCTCTAATACTTCTAATACCACTTAATTTGTTCGCCTAACTAGTCAATATGTATGAACTTTGGGAAGTGTTAATACTCAAGTGTTCTAAATGTCTTTCTACATCTTCATTTGTTTGAGCACTAAACTTTTTTCTTTCGCTCGTTATTCGAGAACATTAAGTGCTGAAATTCTGAGGCGGCATCACCTGCTACTTTCTCCTGAGTATGTCTCTTTCCTTTCATTTTTTGCTCTTATTCTGGGCTCTTAATCAGAGTAAGATCAAAAGTTAGGCAATTTCAGATGCCTAATGAATAAAAATTGGTTGAGTGTACACTTCCTCAGTCAAACCAATTTTCTTCCGCCCCATAACCTAACGCTGTAGAACTTGATTTTTTCGCTTGCTTGTCCTAATGCACAAACATCGTAGTGTCATATCAACGACTTTCACAGTAATTTTCTTGTCTATCTTAGCCAAAGGTTGTTTGGTAAAACTATGTCCTCAATACGTCTGGGCTCAGTTCTATCGCTGCTTTGTACTGTCGCGGCTACGCCTTGACCGATGATGTGTGCAACACGCCCAGGGACCAAAGCCTCAACCCACCGGCACCGGTGGCATCGCCGCGGGCCTGCTGTTCAGCTGGAGTCCGCCTAGCACGGCTCAAGCACGCACGCAGCTCAACTTGGTGTGCAAGAAGGGGCGCAAGAAAGGCTACTTGGTCGTCGACACCATCTCCTTCATCGGTCTGGACAAAGCACCTCCCTTCGAGTGGCTGCAACACCGGTAAGCACAAATTTATAAAGGATGTTTTTCACGCACTGTGAAGGAATAAAATACAAGCATTGGGATGTTATCCTGGAGTAAGTCTTGCACCCAGATGGACATCCACTGCAGTTTAGCAGTAAACAAGCATCACCGAAATTGTCCCGTTAGCTAAGAAGTCGTTTGAATGCAGTCTGGCAACATCGGAGTGTATCTCGTGAAGTCACGTTCAAATCACAGTTTAGTCGAAAGCGATCGTCTCGGAATGTGTCCCTGGACACTACGATGCATTGTATACACTACAGAATGAAGATTAGTTCACACCTGTGACTAGTACCGGTCACACAAATAAGTTAGTCACAATGCGACTGGTCGCAAAAGGGTGCTTTGGTCTCAAAGTGACTGCTTCCACTCACTCGCATGCTGCTCGATTTGTTCAGTTCAGGGATAGCAGTGGCAAATAGCTAAACCAATCACACGCGTGAGAAAACGACGTCAGTGAAATTACGGGGCTGTGGCAATGCGAACCGTATGCTAGCCAATGTGCACAAACAAATTCAAACATCCGTCACCTGAAGTCAATTTTGCTCGCTTGTCGCAGGTGTGAATAGTAATGATAGTTGACGGAATGGCACCGGTGCATCAGCTGGCGTTTTTATTTTTAAGGGCGGAGCACTTTATTTTACGGGAAATTTGAGCGCAAGAGCGCACATTCAGAAAAGGAGAGAACGGGACAGGCGCTACCTTCATCTAACTTTATTTGAGGCATAACTTGCAAATCTAACAAGAAAAGCAGGCATGCGCACACAGTCATTTGCTTATATATAGTCCAACACGTTTTCACTTACAAAAACTTATCGAGGTATTCAGCTCCCACCTTCCAAGTCTTCATCCATGTGTCACTGACACACATGCTTCCTTGCGTGCCGATATGATACGCTTCAAGCAACTCCCTTAAAATCTTATCATTACCTCTATCCATATTTATTTGACAGTTTCGGCTCATGCGCCTCGCAACTTGCCCAATGCTCTGCCAAGTTAGTACCCCCATTCTCAAGTCTGAATGATCCACCATCTGGTCATCAATGTATTGACCCATCTGAACTATATATGCCTCACCGCAAGTCAACGGAACTTCATAGAAAACCCCCTTGCAGCAATTAACGAACTTCCCGCCATGCTTTTACAGCGAAAGTTGTTATGAAGTCACAACGCGGGTCACGTGTGGCGCTGTAGTTTTCCGTTGCCGCCAGTGTGCGTAACCACTATTGCAAAAAATTAGAGACAAAAATCTCAAATGAAAAATCCAAACGACATGTGGTGACATAGCGGGATAGAAACCCGGGTTTACTGCGTGCCAGCCCAGTATTCTACCGCTGAGCTACGCCGGTACTTGGGACTTCTTCGCAAACTTGCCCTAGGCAGGTTTGATGTCGGGAAAGGAATCATGTTAATATGAGTAATAAAGCCTTTTGAAACAGCAAACGAACAACCAGGCGTCACACAATGCGAATCGCGTAATATTGGGTCGTCCAATGCTCAAACACATCAGAAATAATTGTTCTTCATCTCATAATAACTGTGGTGCATACCCACTTCCGGCGTAATTGTTCATCGTCGTCAGACACTGAATGCAACACAAAATTCGCACGAAATTTGTTGCACGTGTTTAGCGGAGATCACACTTATCCTAAAACTGACGAAGGATAGCATAGTGAATGCCGGCTTTAAAGTTTCATTTATGGCGTAGTAGGTAATCAGCAGGTGTACTTCTAGCATTTACTCACACAGTGTTTAGAAAAGGCCCTGAAAACCACTCTTCATGCTATCGCTGGGACTGTGCTGCGCGTTTATCGCAGTGCTGGTGATTTTTTTTCGGACAACTTTTTTTTCTACAGCACTACAAACTTGCGAGCACATCTGGGCCAGCTTTTTTGGGGCGAGGCACACCACAGGCAGCTTATGACAGTTGTGTCACTTTTTTATGTGGTGCGCAATCCTGAAAGCCCTTTTGTGAATTTTTTTGCGCCCGAAATTCTCATCAGCTATGCACCATCTCACCGAATTTAAGTTTTGTTGAGAGCCCTTTAAGGGGCCAGGTTGTAGTAAGCTGTCGTTGTCGCTTGGCGTTACACAATTAAAAGAACAAATCCATAACATGTCATATACAGCGCGTGCTCTCAACAAAAGGAATTTCCTTTGTCCATTAGCTCTTCAAGTGTTTAATGATTTTTGGACGCATCCAAAAATACATATAGCAGTGGCAACTGTAGCATAATGAGCACGCGTTCGTGCCAAGGAGAAGTCTTATCCCTCCTCTTCTTTGAGGGCCTTGATTTTGATCTAAATAGCTGACATTGCGGTTCTAGCTATGGCAGCATAAACACACAATCCACGTATGAAAATTGAGAAAAAAGCAGCTGGCGAGAAATAAAGAGAAAGGAAGAGAAACACTAGGTAGGGAATTGAATTAAATAGAAATAAACGAAGAGCACATAAAAAAAACGGGAAACTAGATATAAAAAGAAAACCCGGAGGAAAGAAAGAAAACTGAATAAAAACAGAGAAAGCGGCCCAACTTCCACATTCTTTGGGCTTAGAAATAGTATGGTAAAGCTGCCTTAATTTTTTCCCGCTTATCTCAAAACAGGATGAACCACTTACAAGGTGGTAAGAGTGGGAATCGCATACTGCGTTGTCACTGTTTCGTGCAGCAAGAGGGACTGAACACAACTCTTCTATGGAGTGGTTGTACGTACCCTATAGCGAAGGCGCCTTTTTCCCGCCAAATTATCTACGTAGTTAAACAATTGCACGTAAGAAGGTGCTCACGAATAACAAAAAAGATATCTGGGTTGTTTACGTCCCAGAACCACTATACGATTCTGAGAACTCCTTGATGCAGTTCACGGGATGTTTTGGCCATCCGGTACCCTTTAACGTGCTCTGATATCACACATTAGACAGGCCTCTATCATTATGCCTCTATTGAAATGTAACCGCCGTGGTCGGGGCCGATCCCGCCCCCTTTGGGTCTGCAGCTGATCACCATAACCGCTACACGAACGCATTGACAAACGTGCTCACCACTTTATGACTATTCAGTTACTGTTTTTCAAGTGACTGTTGAAATATCGTTTTCAAGACTTGCTGTAGCCATAGATTCCGTATTTTCTTTGCGCAATGTGCTTCAAATTGATGGCAGAATGGTAGCAAAAATTTCAAAGACACGCAAAAAAAGGTGGATTCACCAAAAAAAAACCACACATGAAACTCGTTTGCTCGTCACGATCAGCTAGCTAGGAGCATTCTTAGCTTACTTAACTGTTGCCACGCACGACATCTCGATGACTTGGTCCCTGAAAAAGGCGGCCAAATTTCGATCAATTCAAGAGCTCTTTGAGTGCAAAAAAATAACCTATGTTTATCAATCTGGAGCTCGTAGACCAAGGCAACCATGATAACAGTCATTATAAATCCAGCGCGATTCGGTTTAACAAAACGTTCACTGCACCGCGAGCAACGCTTATAGCGCCCAGCCTCTGAACATATAGGTCAGCAGATATCGGGCGTGACTGCATGGCGTCCAGTTTTTTTTTTTATTCACATACTGCAGCCCATTAAGGGCTATAGCAGGAGTGGGTGAAAAAAAACAGAGCAGTGAATTACAAAAGTAACACTTTCGGGAACACAGTACAATATAACACACGAACAAAATACAATATACATGGCAATTCCATTCAGTACAAAAAATAAACATCCAATGAATGGGCACTGTGGGGCGTACATATTAACAGAACAAAGCAAGGAACTCTTGGTTAGAAACGACTTCCAAGAGAAGGCAGGAATTGATTTATCGATGCACTCCTTATCTCACCCGGTAGTAGATTCCATTGTTCTATCGTTCTGGGAAAAAAGCTAAATTTGAATAGATTGGTGTGTGCGTGAAAAGGGGTGAGGTTTAGGGCATGATTATTCGTCACATGTGCAGAAAGTGTGGTGCATAGGATACTGAGAGTGTAACATGCTTGCATCTAATGCAACTCACTGAGTATGTGAAAGAAAATCAATGCAATTTTCTTTCTTCTGCCTGTCGGTACGTCTTGCAAGAAGTCTTGTCTTCCATAACATAGCCAAATGCATTACAAGTGTGCTGCAGGTTTTCGCTTTCAAGCGCTACAAAGAGTATGGCATGCGGCTTAAATATATGGTTGAGTCGGTGCTGCTGAAAGGAAAGATTGGCACTAGTGCCCGATTACCAGGGTTGACCATCAGACACGAGCTGCCTTTTACCCGATCATGACAGAGGGAGGGTATAGCAGACAGGATTCATTTTTTTATATAAGATGTGCGGACAGAAAGGGGCCCATACTAAGTGCTCACCCTTCAAATGCTAAGTGTGATATCACTGTTTCGATCATCGGTAATTTGCGCTAAGGATTTTCTTTTTTTTCTTTCCGTTAAAGCTGCACTACTCGAACCCTTATGCCTCATGGTTCGATCCTAAAATAATCGCGATGAGCAGCGAACCAGTTAGGGCTCATTTATTATAGTGTGTATAATAAGGGCCTAGTGGTCCTCTGAGGTGGTTTTAAAAGGCACTCATTACGCTGAAGAGCCCCTTCATTGTCTCAACTGCGCCATGGTGATGCAGCAACTAATAAGTACGTGCTGCATCAAACCATGCGATGCAGCATCCGTTTGGCGTCTTCATTCTGCCCGTCCTACTTGGGCGCAAGCAACATAGGGTTGTCAACGTGCGTGTTTGCGTTACAGCTGTTTCCACGTAGTTTCAGCGCAGTAATGGGATCCATCGGTGCATTCAGGTAAAAAATAAAAAAACACAAAGTCCCTGAGGAAAGATCATCGATCGTTTTCGCGCAGCTCTCTACCGCAAATACACCGTGACCTTAGACTACAGCTCCAAGTACAAGCGGACCCAAGCTTCAGCTGCTACCGTTACGTGCTAAAATGGACCCGACAGCTCTTCTACACTGTTCTCGACATGCTACTGCACACTTTCCAGTGGGTCGTAACCGGAATGGTGATGCGCGCGCGAGCACCCACCCAGTTCCAGAATCCGTTCCAGAGCACTGCCAGTGCCTACACCAGCTGCATCGCCGTCCTGAAGGGGAAGGTGAGACAAGTATTTTGGCAACGCTTTTGCAGCGGTGTTGCACACTCGCACTTCCCAAAAGCTATTGTGCTGCGGCTAGCAAGTCACCTCTATAGCCGTTCTGAGAAGGTTTGATGGAGTTACTACGCTTGATGATTTGGAAGAAGGGAGAGAGGGTATGTGGCTGATTATTATTTTAAATGAAGAGACAAGTCGGATATCACCCTGGCGAAGAAGTAGGATGTTGGTTAGATAAGTGGAAATATTTAGTGTATTTGTAAAATCAGGGAGAGTGCACAGAATGGAAGTAACAAATATTATACGCACCGCACCTGCCCCGGTCATGTGCGAAATTTTAGGTTTGCGCTTTTAGTGGGAGGTCGCCAACAGACGTTCCAAGCGAATAAAGGAATAAGATGCTATACCGTATATAAATAGACATGTGCTCCACATGCATACTTTGTTTATTGGGGCCCTGCTACAATTTTAAGTCTACGTTATTTAGTGCTGGAATGCAACAAGAACATATATGAAACATTGTGCAGTGAAACTGATGTTAAAAGCGTCCAAAGTTCAAAACTCCAGCAGGTGAAGCTATAAAACGTTCCCTTTCGCATTTCCATCTACCGCTGACGAAGAAGGCTGTTTTCAATCACAGCGTGGGTGTTATCAATAAGACGTGCGCGGTGATTGGAAACGGCCTTTGAGGTCAGCGGGAGAGTTAAATGTCTCGGGTTGGCAGTTGCGCCGCGTCCCTATAGCATAGTTTTAGAATCGTTTTCGAGATCCAATATTTAAAACGAAAATCATATTGTATGTGATAAAGTATATGTAGCACTTCTACATTCTTTACAACTCAATAGCGTGTTGAAACAATTACATGGGACTTGTCGTGTAAACGATCTGCATTGTCTAGAGCATAGACTCTCTAGCCACTGTATATGTCATTCCACTCAGAAAACAGCGTGATGTTTCTACAGAAATAAATTACAACAGCTTTGTTTTTGGTGTTACCACTCGCGCTACGATATCAGTGCATGCGACATTTCGAAAAGTGATGAAAACTGCACGCTTATTTGTGTCAAAGGTCTCTTTTAAAGGGTGGACTGTGTCGCAGTGACAGACAAAATTTCGTAGTAGATATATTGCTATTTCGGATGACATGGTAATGCGAACATACGAAACTCCATTTGTCATTAGGCTTAGGCTTGCGTTTGCGGAAAGCTGCTCTTTTTCTTACATTCCTAGTTCCGTAGTCACCCTTAGACATAGACCACACTGGATTCTAAAATTGCAAAAAAAGGAATACTATTTTTTTACGAAACTACAATTTATGGCAAAGAACACAGCAAGCGCTGACGTAGCAATCCCTGGTGTCGTCATCTTTTTACTATAGGCAACAAAAGTAAAAAAAGAAATTCACATTATATCCACGGAGGGAATAATGAATGCAGCGAAGAATCCCGCTATCCGTGCATCTGTCCGTCCGTGCATCCGTCCCTCCATGCGTCTGTCTGTCTGTCTGGCAATGAGCACGAGCCACCGCGGCCCTCCGCACCTGCCGCTCCGCTTTGTCCATGCCCCACCAACGATCCGACACGTACAGCAACGATCCAAGAGACTCGGAGAGACACTCGTTCCCCGCGCATCCAGGCACAGCCCGCGCAGCAGCCAACTAGAGAGTAGACGCACAGCGCCATCTAGAATATCCTCACTCAACTACACTTTGTAGGTGGATGGATGGATTGATGGATAATTGATTGATTGATGGATGGATGGATCAACCATTGATTGATTGATTGATTGATGATTGATGAATGAATTTATGGATGATTGATTGATTGGTTGATGATTGATTGATTGATTGATGATTGATAGATGATTGATGGATGGATAGATAATTGATGAATATATTGATGATTTATTGATTGATGGTTGATTTATTGATGAATGGATGGATGAATGATTGATTGATTGATGGATGGAAGGATGATTGATTGATTGATTGAATTGAATGATGATTGATAGATGGATGAATGGATTGATTGATTATTGATTGACGGATGGATGTATGATGGATGATTTGTGGATGATTGATTGATTGATTGATTCATTGCTGTACCCTTTATGGCTGTACCCTTTAGATCGGGGGGTGGTAAACGCCACTTAGCCGTAATACTTCGTGAAACACAAAAAAGATGCGAACTTCTAGGAGACAGCGCCATTTATCATAATGTTCGGGTGGTACTGCCTGTCATGCCTGACGTGGGACAGTGTTAAACTAAGAGGAACTTCCCTCTTAAGATCTTGCTGTAGTCCGCTGGTGAAAAAACATCGAAATATTAAAATTGTTGTACTCCCATGCCCCCACTAGAATATAGTGGTGTTGTTACTTATTCATTGTAAGAGAAGCTCTGATAGCACTGTGAAGTCGGATTCACTCTACTGAGCACTCTTAATGCCTTGTGAAGACTAAACACTAAAAACGATCTGCATTATCTGGGGCATAAATTTTCTCTCGCTCTCGCCCTCTCATTTTAGCGCTCTAGTATTCGTCACATTTTTTGCGCGCCTCTCCTTACCCACTTGGTTGCTACATGGTAAATTATGCGCGTCAAGGGAACTTGGGCTTGTCTATGAGACGCCACTAGAATAGCGCAAACGTAAAGGTGGCTACCCTGAAGGCAAGGAACACAACACAACTTCTGCATCAACTGACACTAGTTTCCTGAGTATAGAGAATTAATGACAATGCTAATGGGTGGCACGAGGCCATTGCGATGAGAGTCACGAATATACCTATATACAAAAGAGGCCACCTAGATGTGAAAGAGCACACCTAGATGTGAAAGAGCACATTCAGATGAAATGGTAACTCTTCGTACAGCAGATGCATTAAAATGGAACTAACTCCAGCAAAAACCCAGAGAAAAAGCGCACGTAAGAAATCAATGCTGGTTCGGGGCTCTTAAACTTTCATTTGATACACTCCGTATGTTTCTTTTGTATATAAGGTTTTCCTCAATCATTTCTTGTCTTCCTTGACCATGTACGACCTCGCTCAGTATTTAGTCTTGTATATCCCAGATATACAAAAACACCGGAAAAGTAGACGTTTTCATTTCGTTATTACTGCGTCGTTGGTTAAGGTTTTTCTTTCGGACCACTTTCTGGCGGTTTTATTCTCCTGCGAAGCTGCCATGGCCACTCAACATAGCTCGCCGTAACTAGAAACTGCACACGTCCTATATGAAGTGCTAGCAAAACTATTAACGTCACGCCACCCAAGATCCAGTTATTTGTGTTCGTGACTGACGCGTCATTAAAGGCCACGCAGAAACACATCGAGAAAAGTGATATAGCGAACCTTAACGATTTACACACTTCCAAAAAAATGGAGGTATCGATTGACGGGGAGAATTCTGTATGAACTGAATGTAGCAATTCAGAGGAACGCAAGCAGCTGTAGTTTTCTGCTACCCAAATGGAAGTGCAACTTGTGCTCATGTTTGTTGAAAGAGGAAGAAATGAGAAGCAATTCGCTTTTGCGTTGTGTATTCCACAACCATGGGTCACTTCGGTTACAGCACAAGGCTACGCTTGTAGAAGCTGGGAGAGGAGAAAGAGGAGGACGGCGACTCCAGGCCTCTTGTCCGCAGCCCTCGGCGCTCTGGAATCCAGCAGGAGGACGTGCCGCGTCTGACTGACAACTACACACAGGATCGCGTTGTTGGCTGGCGGCGCCATCAAATTCCTCCGCACCTGACCCGCCAGCCATAACGCATGATCAAACAGATAGAGCAGCACCGGGCTGGGCACGTGGCATGGAACTATGCTGGTCCCGCGAGCGCCTTCGCGTGTGGATCCTTAGCGCCCCATTCACACGTTTGATGTTAAGGAACCCTGCATGCGCCTAATGCGCATTTATTTTTCACTTCTGCAGTTGTTTTTGTGATTGTATTTCGATTAAAATAACGTGTATTGTCAAAAAAAACGGTGGCGTGTAGATTCTGACTTTTTGTGCTCTCTTAATCAGGTCTTGCTTAAATGATGCAGTATTTATAAGAAAGCAGATGAAAAATGTCCACTTTCCTATCTATATCGAACACCTTAAGCGGTACCTGATTAAGAGTATATATAGGATATCTAATTCGATGTCTCTCATTTTAGAGCAGATAGGATATCCCATTCAATGTCTCTCCTTCTTGAGCAGGGGTATTCTACTTTCCAGGTCAGCGAGCGCCACAGCGCAGAATTTTTCGGAAACCGCAAGACTGTGATGGTATACGTTGGTGCGGGCGCGTCGTAGTCGTGCTGCGCCAAGGTGAAAGACGGGCTACGAGCGAAGAGCAATCGCATGCGTAGCGTTCCTATCTCCTGAATCACCCTTGTTATCTGAGTCCGTGTCTCTCAAGTAAATTGAACAATCGTTTCGCAGCTAAGCCGGCGTGGAGAACCATACATATCGCCATAAACGCACGTGTGGCACTTTGTTTACACTAGCGCTAGCACTCTGTTCGCTCTAAATTCTCACATATCGTACAAAGCTTGCAAATCCTAATAAGAAATACTGACTTGATGGCACCGGTTGCGTTCCAAACTTTAACTTTTATGGTATTCGGTGGGCGCTTTTGGTGCGCTTGCTTGCGGGCAGAGGGACTCGACATGAACGGCCACGCTTGTCGTTTCCCGTATTCCACAACACACGACGTGACCAGCGTTAAATGCTGCCTCTCATACGACAATACACTTCTTTGTTTGTTGCCAAGGTCAATGATAGCTCTTGGACATCAATGATAGCTCCGAAAGCCGCCTGATTCTCGAGTCGCGCACGCTTTCGGTTAGCCTCCATCACCTCTAGTCTCGCCATACTGAAACGCTCTCCGCGCCCCCTACAGGTGCTGGAAAGTACGAACAAAAAACCGCGCATCCCGCAGGCAGCTTGCGGTCCACGGATGTATCGCAAGTGGGCCTCCGCTTCACAAGGAATAAAAAGTTTGTTATTTCGATATATGGTGGTTGCATTATTTACTCGCATATTGTGATCAATAAAGCTTTGTTAGAATAAGCTACAGGGATGAGACTGGTCTCAAGCACTTTTGTGAGGCACCCCATGCGGTCAGTGTTGAAACATAACCATGAAACAAGAACTGCATATTTCGCCATGGGCGTTCAGATTTTAGCCAATCTTAAGAACATATCGATATGTTTCTCAAATCCTGAACAACAACCCCTTTCAGGAATGATCTATATCTGAGATATGTGAAAGGCTTTTTTTAAGTTGCAGCTTTGGAGGGCATATTGTTTTGACAACCTGTTCCCCCCTCTGCAACCCTCTTCACTGTCGCTGGTCGTGCTGTGATAAATTTCAGGACTGCAGCCCGCTGGTCGAGGTGACTTTGACGACCCTGTTTTAGAGCTAACCTACAGCTCTGCTCTTCCGGGTTCAAACCCAAGAAAATGACTTCATGCACGGATTTGACCTTGCTTTTCAGCCCACGTCGACTTCACCTCTTCCTGCTCGCACGTGCGTCGTAATAGTAACCGACATGCGCCACAAGAGAAGGTGAGAGGGAACAAGAACATGCACTGCGTAGGTTGGTTCTCTCCCATGCCCTCCTGTCGCTAACCTGCGAAAGCCGCTAGCCTGCGAGTGCCTCAACTCCTGTCCTCAACTCCTGTCACGAGACGCCCACGCGGCAATACGAAGAGAAATGGGGGCCCCGTGCCACTGCTTGTCGGGCAGTTTCG